>CM067361.1:25529735-26129735 GCA_034401795.1 Chaetoderma sp. LZ-2023a | reverse complement strand
GGAATGTCCCCTCGCTGATTGGCGAAAATGTGTGTAAAGGCGGTGCTGGTTGTTCCGCACCGGGGAAATTATTAGCATAGTCGGGGAGCATGCATGCGGATCGTCCGTCATATGATGATACTTCCATGTCTAGGGAGTGCTGACTGTCTGATGAAGGAGACTGAAACGCGCATGTGTTGAGAGTCGGCGTGGGTTTGCTTCTCATGCAAGCCCCACATTGGGTGCCACTTGTAACTCATGGGGGTATGCGCTGGTCCATGAGGTTGCTCCACTCCATTGCACCACATGTACAGGATGCACGGGAGGGGTGGTTAGCTACAGTTCTCGGGGTTATGGATCGCATTTCGCGACTCTCCGGAAGGTACAAATGTTGGCTTCTGGAGCCGGTGGAACGATCACATTCCAGTGGGGCCGTGCGACAATTGCCGCCGAGATTGAACCTCACGGTCTCGTCCCAACTGTTTATGTCACAAGTATGTCGGCCCATTAACTAGTTTAAAAGTCTGGACCTGAGGATATAATTAAAAGTAATAGCCTATACAAACAATGCTACTCGTTTGATAGTAAATGAGCAAAATAATACAGTACATAGAGCCAACCCTGTATTATTTCTATGTGGGCTCGCCGAAGGTACCACACAGATTCGTAAATCTGCAGATGTATCCCCGCAAGGGAGTATCACAACGAGGCTACTTGAATAGTTTAATATAAACCAATTATACCCCTAACACACACAAAATATTATTGTTGCGAGAGGAAAGTGGAGGAAAAGAGCTGGCAACTGGTCAGGTACGGACCATCCCAGTCAATCTGGGTGAGGAACGGATGGACCAGGTATGTTCCAAGCACGTACCCCCCGGGTAGGACGATACGCGTGTATAAAGCCATATAAGAGAGGCTCAAGCGACAGAGTCTGAGATATCGCCTAGCACGCATGTGCGGGCATCAGAGATTGCCTACCAACACATGTTAACATGTGGAGAGAATGGCATCTTTTGAATACTCGGGTCTGTATTCGTAATTCCTTAATAATAGGTCCATCTCATCGTTCCTGGTAAGTATCATTACCAGAATGAAACGAGGAATCAGAATCTTTTTACAACTTTAAAATCGGTCAAGAAATGGCGAAGATATCAACGATTGCTTCCGCTCAAATAGTTCTCAGTAACATATACGCGCATGTGTACTTGATAATAGGTGAAGGCCAAAGTCGCGTGGTCACTATCCATGCCTCATCACAGTGTGCACGTTGATTAGTTGAGGAAGAATTCTGTGACATCACTGCTCAGTATATATAAGCTGAAAAATCAGAATTAGACAGAGAGCGAGAAGGTGGTGTGACTGCCAGAGCATACCGAGACGCAATAGTACCGCTTACTGTAATCTTCCCAGTTGAACAACCCAAACAGTGCCTATAGGTTTGGAGTTTTCATCTATGGAGCACACTGACCGCATCTACCAAATAATATAATTTTAGAGGCTCCCGGCCGATCAACTGGGGCCAATAGCTGAATTTAAAGAAAGGTTCCCCAATACTAACCAGCTAAGAGGGACCTTCTATGCGGATGGGCCTTTTTGCTGGGATGTAACACTGCAAAATTTAGTATGTAGAGCAAAAGTGTTGACAGATATCTCGCCTAATCTGCCGAGCCACGCAAAAAGGTGGTAAACAAACACCACACAATGTATCGTGCTATTTATTAACATTTTTACCGCAGTCCAGTTCGGGACATTGCTCGATGCACCACAACAGCTATGCGGTGCATCTCGCCTTGTGAATCTGCAAAGATGCTTTTGCATCCATTAACTTTCAACCGTAGCTCTTCATAACTACAGACAGTTACAAAATCCGCACCAGTACGGAACTTTCCTACCATCCACATAAATTACTAACATGTGAATGAACATGACTATCTACTAGGCATCCGCATCCACAACAGTTCTTCTTCACCATTCTTGAGAGTGAGCCACATTGGATATTGCATCTGTGGATATACTCGTAGTAGCTAACTTCAGCTTTGTGCTATCTCGCGCCCCAAGTATGTGACGCTTCAACCACAGTGACTTTAGAACTTTTTCCGTACCGATGACTAATAGGTACTCCATAGTTGTATTGTCGTATTAATATATTTATATAAGGTACTGATGAATAACAGGGACTGCACAGTCGTCTGAGACCGCGTTTTTATAGTTTACATAATTTTACTGTATATATATATATTCATTGATGTGCCGATGACTAATAGACACTGCAAGGTCATGTGACCTCACATTTTACTGTACTGTATTAGTCTGTGATATGACAGCAAGCCACCTAAGTTAAATTGTTTTGTTTATTCATACAAAAACTTAAACCGCATATCACTTAGACTACACTATACAGCAACAACATACACACCACCTTGTTCCCTGAACAGCATCAATTTTTTCACTGAGGTTGCTGATCATGTTCACATTACACGAACCTGGCATGTGGCTGATTAAACCTGGCTATTTTAGCCTGATAAGATAGGTTTCATAAGTAGTTAGGGACGACTACTCTTTATTTCGTCTAAATAATCATGTCTTTCTGTTAATTTTGTCATAATGAACCGTCACACTGGCGACACCAACAGCCAGGACGAGGTGGTGTGGTTTAACTTCCGTGACGATGGTCACCCAGGCCCACTTGTGTAAGCCTCTTTTCTGGGAGCTGCTGATAAGCTATGAACCACACACCGGCTCATTTGTATAAATTGGCCATAACCGTAGGGCCTCCTAAGTTCAATAGGATATGAGTAGTTGCCTTTTCTGTGCTTCTTCGGTCTCGGCCTATTAATTGTTTGGACTCCCTCCGTCATGTTGGTTAGAACTGACTTTAGAAACTATTGGGGTTACTGAGCCGCTAGAATCAAAGCGACGATGACTGCATACACACCCCTGTATCTCTGGACACCTATTAGCTAGTTTCATGCCAAAGTAGGAATCGCTTCAAAATAATTATATTCTATACTCCCACAGTGCATTCTTTGGGCTTTTTCTGAATTAGTCCTAAAGACCGGTAAATGTTAACTCCTAGGGTGCGGATCTCACATGATCTGCACTCGATTCGCTAGGTGATGGAGAAAGACACAGATCGCCATCTAACTCTACGTTGACAGGGTGCAGCCTTAAAGCCCACCACGCCCGCATGGGAAGGTCACCATAGTTGGATATCTGCCTCTCCACCATAAACAGATACATGCTTTTCAAATGCTTATGTAATGTGACTTGTCCCTGTGTTGTTATTTGTGGTAATGCTGCAGTATGTGACCGGATCGTTATTTGATTCTGAAGCTGTCACAGATGACATGTATTGCACACTGTCCATTTGAGGAAGATGCTCCATGAGGGTGACCATGTGGAAACCAAGTATTCTTGCCAGACAGACCTATAATTGCGGCTAAAACTAGACATGTGTGGAATTAAGAACTAAAGGTTAGATAAATAAAGCGGAATCTACCAAACAATATTATCTTTAACTCACATAAGGTGATGGTATTGAATTTTGTGGAAATCATCTGCATCATCTTCACGTAAACCAGCATGCATCCCAACACTTTTAACTACATTAGGTCAACTCCATTTTCATTTTTAGCATAGTTTGAGCAGGAGAGTGGCCCTTCTTCCAATCTCTCCTCCTCCGCTTCGGTGTTGTAGGCATTTTCCGGAGACGGAGGCCCATGCGAGGCACTTTCCTCTCGCAGCCAAAAGCTTGGCCAGCCTGAGATTATATATTTTATATTAAGTTTATAAAGTCACCCCGTTAGGACTCTCCTTTGTGGGGATACTTCACGGAATATACATCCAAGAGATCTGTGAGGTACCTCTGGCGAGACTCAGTTTAACCAACAACACTTTTTCATTCCTACATACTGTCCTCCTTATTAGACGTAAAATGAGTACCATTGTTTCTTCTAAATAATCATGTCTTTCTGTTACTTTTGTCATAATGAACCATCACACTGGTGACACCAACAGCCGGGACGAGACGGTGTAGTTCAACTTCCCTGACGATGGTCACCTGGCCGCACTGGAATGTGATCTTCGACCGACTCACGAAGACGGTCTTTGTATGACCCAGAGAGGTGCGAATCCGATTCCATTACCCCGAGACAAGCTAGCCAGCACCCTCACCCCAATGCACCCTGGGCTTGTGGTGCCATGGGACATGAGGGAATCGTGGACCAGTGCGCAGCCCCGGAGGCTACAGTCTGGATATATAGTTCATGTAACTAAACCATTCAACAGGTGGATCATCATCAGTCTCACTAGTCACCTCTTCCATAATAATTCACTGAGCTTAAAGTTATTCACGCCTGTTTTCCTTGCTCTCGGTATTACAGGATGCAGGGATTTATCATTTTCTTCATCATCATATTCATCATCCCGTAGCTGTTGTGTCACCTATATAACCAAGGGATGAGTTCCCCTGCATCCGTTGGTATTAAGATGTTCAAGGCATAATTTTCCACCTAAGATCCAAGCTTCACTCAATTTCTCTTCAACTCTCCTAATGGGTATGGCTGTTTTGACATTCTAAAACCCAAGACTTCGTCATATGTGACTGTGATTCCATAATCATGTAACAATAATACTAGCCGTTTGATCCAAATCTGTGATGTAACTTCACTACTAGATCCAATGTGGTCTTATTGTATTATTTTCGTATGTGGCTCTGAATGATGTGTGTTAGTGTAGTAGATGTTCTGCTAGTTTATCCATATGAAACCATGTTTGTATGAGTACTGTATTCTGCAGCTGTAGTAGTAGAAACAGCCTACAGCTGCAATCAGTCCTTCACTTTTGCCCACTCTGTCTTGTACTCAGGCGAAATCATTAGCTTCTTCAGGTCCATTCTTGACTTGAGCGTTCCAAGTCCTGCTTTCTTGAGGTCACCTTGTAGCATGCTTAGCAGATTTATGCAATGACGTCCTCTCCTGGATTTGTATTTGCTGGCTCTGAGTAGGGTGAATTCCAATGCTCTCTGTGCTGGTGTGTCTTCTGGCATCCATGGCACATGGTCAAACATGGACCATCTTTGCCGGCCGACTTTTACAGACAGCGGCGCCGTATTACACATCTTGTATAGTGCATCATTGAGAAATTATGCTGTCTGGCCATCGGTGTCCAGTGATGGTGCATGGGTATTTGGGGCGGCAGCATCGAGTTTGTCTAGAGCTGCCTTTGGAGCTGCCCAGCTGTTACAGTAATACAACATCAAGGATACGCAGTTTGCATTGTATAAACGTAGCCTCTTTATCAAGGGCATCTTTGATCGACGAATCCATATCTTCCAGAAGGACTGGAAAGCTATGTTCCCCATGATGCAGCGTGCAGAAATGTCAGCAGTACTGCAAAGCAGTGAGCCCAGGATTTAACTTTTCCTCCATGGTTCGCCGCCACGAAGTGGGTCATCATCTTCTATAGTTTCGTGCTTGGTCGATAGGTATATGTGGGTGAACTTTGTTTTGGATTCATTCATAAAGAGATTCTTAATTTTTTGTTTGCTTGCAGCTATTGGGAGAAGTTCGTCAAGGGGTTTCATTTCCTCATCTATGAAGTGTGTGTGCGTGCGTGCGTGCGTGCGTGCGTGCGTGCGTACGTGCGTGCGTGCGTGCGTGCGTGCGTGCGTGCGTGCGTTTGTGTGTGTGTGTTTGTTGAGCAAGCGTTGAGCCCATACAATGTCTGCGCAGCTGCGTCCACGTTTGAAGCCACTTTGACATGATCCGGTGAAGTAATCGATCTTGTATCGGATGCGGCATAGAGTAACATTGAATAGGATTTTCCATATGCTATTGAGGAGCACAATGGGCCGCAGACTGGCTGGGGGCCCAGGTGGCTTCTTGGGCGTGTGTAGTGCGATAAGGATGCCTTGGCCTACCGCGTCGATGGGAAGGTGGTGCATAAAAGCTGAATTGATTAGGTGCGTGATCGGGCATAGTGATACCAATATCACTGAATCCAGTTCTGGCCGATATTTACCAATGACACAAAAATCCACGTGGTGACCCTCAGAATGACCACGTATTTACTTGTCCTCTATGTCTAGAAATTGTGAAACTAAACACTATTCAGTATGAAACCTGCCTTCAGTCATTGCATTATGCATGTGTGGGACTGAATCAGCACAAGATAAACACGATTCACCCTAAGAGTCCGTTCAACTGTATCTTGAGCTTAGAGAACCTGCATTCTGCTGCTCGTCCAACTTTAACTCCGGATAGACCAACTGTATCATTACTACCAAGTAATGATACAGATTTTCTTTTCATCAGTCCGAGAATACCTTCTACGAGCATAGCTTCTACTAACTCGATACAGGGTCCTACAGGCCAATTTACCACTGCGTCCTCTAGCATTAGAGTACAGATTCTGTCATTTCCCATCCAAGAAAAACCTTCAACTCTGAGCAGTGACACCACATTTGTTGCTAGTGCTAATGGCAATGTCATAAAAAACCTCCTACAGACAGCTCTAGTTGCACTCCTATCTCAGCTGCCAGACCATGTCCGACTGGCATAGAAAGAAAAGACAGTAAGAGTGCAGAATTACCGAAATCTAGGAGTGATGATCACTCAAACCACACAGCAAAGAGCACAACTACCAATGTGGATGTCCAACCGGTATATCTCAAAACATGTGTTTCTTCCCTGGAATAAAAGATCAATGATCAGACTAGCACGATTTCCCTTTTACCGGCTGGTGCCAATCAGTGTAATAACCTTCCTAATAATGCTAAGCAGCCATCACTAGATATTAGTAGCTTTGCTAGTCACATGGACATGCTAGATGTGGAGTACTGAAAGTTAATGCTATCATCACATGAATTACACACAATGAGTAGCAGGTTAATCCTAATTGAAGGTAATGTCAATCTGCTGGTGGATAAACCTAGCCTACAGATACACCAGGCACCTCTTAGTAGACCACCTGCCTCTATTGTTACAGATGCTAGCATTCCTCCAATACCACCATCTTCTCCACTACCTCCACCGCTACTGATGGTACCCCATATATCATCTAATCGCCCTAATAGCATGCCTCCATTTACTACATGTGAGGCCCACAAAATATATAATAAATACACTAACATCAAACCTAGAACAAGGAGGTGTGGTGCTGTGGCCCAAATGATTCCCTCTCGGCCGACTCAACTGTGATGGTGGAGGCCAATATCAACAAATAGGTGTTGTACATTGATGATTCCGGTCTTAAGGGTATACGGCGGCCGTGTATGTGTAGTTGGCGGAGGTGTATTATGAGTTCGCTGGCACTGAGGAAATCGATGGCAAGAAGGGCATCGTTTTGGATAGAGGCGATGACAACTCGTTGTATGAATTGCATCTCCGCTATCTGAATCACGATGTTTGCTATTCCAGCCATTGGAACATTAGTGCCAGTGGCTGTTTGCATGAAAATGGATGTTGACTTAAAAGGCTGTCTATGAGGCGAGTTGCTCTCATATAGGCGCTTGTTAAATACTGTGATGGAGGCCCCAGTGTCCACGGTGGCACTGGTAGCTATACCGTCAAAGAGACAGGCACACTTGTATATGGCTTTCTGTGGTGTACGAGGAAGAGTTTCTAGGCTAATGACTTGGTAATCTTCTGTTACGGCCACGGGATCCTCTATATACTAGGCTTGTTTGCCGATCACCTCTGTTAGTGATGTTGGTGGCTGAGTGAGGAATAGGGCGACTCATCTGCCCTCCTGTATGTTTTGTATGAGCGAAGATGGGGTCGGGGTAGCATTGGTGTAGTACTGGTGGTTGGCATATGTGGGGTGGTGTGTGTATCATGGTTGGTGGCCAGTAGTAGAGGATTAGCGGCACCGGCATAGAGTTTGAGTTGGGCTGGCCAATTACGACAATGCATCATCCTATGCTTCCTAGAGGCACAGAAGAAACAGTGCCTAATCCATCGCCTATCTTTGTGCTTGTGCTTTCGGACCCTCTTGGCCCACATGGGTGGATGGGTGGAGTAATCTGAATCACTACTACTGCCAGTAATGGATGTGGCGGGTGATGGTGGCGGGATAGCTGTATTGCAGACGACTAGAGGGCACTGTGTGTTTGGTGCCATAGTGGTTGGGCATGGTGCTAAGATAAACGTTAATTCAGTAGAGGCTGAAGCACCAACTGCTGCTGTTCTACAAAGAAAAGAAGGGACTGTGTATACAGTTTCGGCAGGAACAACTGTTGTTGAAGAAGATGAGGGCATCGGTACTTTTGACGCTGTGTGCATCACCGGTATCGGCGTTAGCAAAACCATGGGTAGTGGTGCGAGGGTGAGTGGTGATAGGTGTTGTCGGAGTTGGTGATAGTGTTCCTGCAGCTTTCTGGTGTGGGTGGCCGATGGCCCATGTTCAGCCAGGGCGAGTGGACAGGTACCTGAACTAGTTTGGGGCTTGATCCATTTGTGGCGTGGTACAGCCTGGTGCGGTTTGGATGGCGGGGCACCATTTAGGAGAGTGCTCCCTCCAATGGCCAGGCTGTCCACACTCAAAACAGCCATCTGTATGTGGGGTGGTGCGTGTAGTGTTTTGGGCAGCTACCGTGGTAGATAACGTGGTGAGCAGGTTGGTAAGAGACACCATTTGAGACGTTATCTCGTCCAATCTTGCATTGTCTTCTCACGGTAGCTGTTGTTATTACTACATCCAGGGCCATTGTCAGTGGCCCCTCCATGGGACTGGCCTCGACCTCTGCCTTTTGATGCTTGCTGTTGGTTTTGTTCGGGGTCTGTGGGTGGTTCCTCGTGTACCAATGTCTTGGCAGGTGCGGCTGTTGGTGATGTAATGTTTTCCACCTCATTTACTGGATGGTTTTGACGCCAGCATGTTCTTGTACCACTCCAGGAAATTTTCTATCCTCACTGTGGTCACAGTTAAAATCTGCAGACTGCCATGTTCTAATAAGAACAATTTTCCCCTTAGAGTGGGCTTGGCGCTTAAGCCGTCTATAAATGTATCCAGTTGGAGATGGGTCACTCCTTCAATGAAAATGTTGGGGTAAGCTCTTGTTACTAGGCACCGTATTCTACTAGATAACACAGGGAGTTGTTTCGTTTGGTCGCCATCTTAGGTTGTCCAGTTGTAGATGGCTCGTCTCTCCCAGAGCTGTGTCACTGAAGCGCTCTGAGAGTGCGCCTTAATGGGCTGTATAAGTTGGCGAGACATCTGACCCAAGGTTTGCCAAGACCTGCAGTGCCTTGCCAGAAAACTCGCCCATTTGTTGGTCCGTTCACTGGTTGGTACAGCTTATTATTTCAAACTGGTAACGGTAATTTTCCCAGTCACCTTCCCCACTGAATTCGGGAGGAAGTGTGATTCACCCGGCGCTGTGAAAAAGGTGCTATTGTGGCAAAGCCCGGTAGAATGGCAAGGCGGATTGGTGTGAATGCGGAAGGAGTGGGCGAATACTGTGGGCATCTTTGATGGGTGTGTGGTGGTGTGTACGACCTATCTCGCACATGTTCCTATGGCCGCCATGGGTAATACTGATGTGGTGGTGAAGGTGTATGCATCTCAATATGTCCTTTGTGCGCCGTTATTTATAATAACATGGGTCCAGGGTTGAGCCTAACGACATATGGATAGGAATTGGGTGATGTATGGGTGCCGCATCAAGTTGTGATTGTTCACTCATTCTTCGAGACGTTGTGTTGCTCGTTCTCTATATGCCGGAGGTCCAGGAGACGTTAATTGACGATAGGTGGTGTGTGTGGGCGCAGTCGTGCGTGTTACTGTTGTAGTATGTGTTGGTGTGTGAATTTGCGTAACCTGTTGTTGATGAAAGTCTGCGTTCCTTGTTCCATAACGCGGTGATGGGGATGTACGTCATGGTAAGGACGATGGTGTATATCACAGAGGAGACGTGAGCCTGTGGTATTTTCGTGGATGGCGTGGTCATATTTCTGGTGACTCACTAGGTGGCTACGGAGAGTGAGGAATTTGGTGATGCCCCATCAAGGTACTTCTAGGTCGACATTCATAATCTGGCATAGGTGTGTAATGCCAGTCACGAATGTCTGACAGTGCAAGGAATGATATATCTGCGTCAGAAACGTCAGTAAATGCTCCTTCGCTTACAGGCGAATATGGTTGTTGTTATGGTTGTGTGTTAAATCCCGCATGTGGGACGTCAATATTGGGCTGGTGGCTGGTTACGGCGCATGCTGCTCTACCATCAATGTACTCCCCATACTGTTCAGGGACGTACTGGTTGAAATAGTCGAGGGTCATAATGAGGTGAGGATTCACTGCTTCGGGCAGCACTTGTAGCTATGGCGTCCTGCTGCTCTGTTAATTTCTCCACGGTTTCCAGCTCATACTCACGGTACTCGCTGCTGGCAACCAGAAAGACTGACTTCTGGAGTCGGTGGAACTTTCACGTTCCAGTGGGACCAGGTGACCATTGCCGCCTGCAATGAGCACTACTGTATCATCTCGACTATTTCTGTAGCCAGTATGCCGCTGCATTATGCTCTTTAGTTAATTTAAAATATACACTATATAAGTATGTACGAGCGCAGCAGTCGAAGCTGGCTCTTACTTATGAAAGACTTGCCAGTTCAACAGTGGTACTCATTTCCTGCAATTATATAATAAAGTCACGTGTTGGCACCGTCTGTGTTGTATCTCGCTGAAGATACCTAATCTATTCTTAACTATAGGATAGGTACGCTTGTAAAGGAAGAAGTCCTAACGTGGCTTACTAGTTTAATAAAAATTAAAGCCTCAAGCGGGCCAATAAATTGGTTTACGAGAGGAAAGTGCCTCATGCGGGCCTCCGTCACAGGATAATGCCTACCACGCCATAGCAGAGGGGGAGAGTTGGTCGAGACTTGACTCCCATATAGACAATGCTAATGTGTGTTAAATTATATATGTGTAATTATTTATGTAGGAATGCACGCTGTATTACGTGGAGGCGGAACGCCGGCTTCAACAGAATCCGTCATTGTCGTCTCTTAAGCTAGTCGCTGGTTTAGTCAGCGCCGCATTCTTTTGGCTGTCCTTCTTGAGGAGCTAGGCTAACCTTTAGTTATTGAGTTCAAACACAAAAGATGTATGCCTCAAACGGCTTAGACCTACTTAACTTTAATAATGGTTTGCCTTCCTCCCAGGTAGCCATCTCGGCAGGTACCCATTGGACCACTCCCTCAGGCTGGCGGCGCATACATGTTGCCTGGACGACGAGTCCAAAGCCAATGGGTGACTTCTAATCACGTGTCAGCGCAACCACGAATAACAAGACAGGGACAGGATAACATACAACAGCATTAGAAAGCAGCGTATCTATTTACGTTGGAGGCTGAAGAAGTAGGTGGCAGACTGCGGTGACCTTCCAAGCAGGCGTGGAGAGCTGATTGGCATCTCCAAATCAGAGATTTGCTCCCTCTGGGCTGACGTTTACCTGCGTTAGGGCTATGTAACTGCCCTGAGGTCCATTGCTAGGCCTTTTCTACTATAATTAACATTTTCGCAGTGAATCCATTTTTGGCTTAAGGAAGTCCTATGGTACCGTAAAGGTACAGGGGAAGTTTGTGAGGCATCGCCGTTTCGATTCCAGCCATCGAGAAACCTCGGCAATTTCTCAGGTCTGATCTAACCAATCTGGCAGAGGGGACTAACAAACAATCAGTTGGCCGGAGGGCCAGAGAGTCGTAGAAAGAGAAAGCTGCTCTAGGAATTTAGAAGGCCGTAAAGTGAGTGGCCAATTATGGAAACCGGCTAGCTATGTTGGTGGTAGCATAGCCGGGAAGGAGGCTATACAATAAACAGCACCCCTTCGTTCCAGCAGTCGTCCCTAACTATTTTATCCTAACAAAATATTTGAGCTAATACTATTTATGTTTCGTAAGATGGCTCTAGTGAAAAAATGTGTTGCCTTATAGAAAGGTTAGTGATGCATTTATTGAAGCTGTATCGTATAGCTTAAGCGCTGTACAGTTTAATATATAAAACTATTCAACTCAACAAAATGAAAAAGTATTTTAACAGTCTAAACGGCGCTAGCCGTATGACAATTTATACTATACAATTATGTCTAGCTAACCTATGGAGCCTACTTGTATTCAGCGCTAGTACAAAGGAAATAACTATATTACAATGAAAATGATGAGCGCCTATTAGTCATCAGAGCAAAGCTGTTAGTGGGCGCTGGTTATTCATCAGTGCGTGTTGTCCAGTAGGTTGTGAGCGCCTGTTAGTCATCAGCGCATGTTTGCCCAGGAGTCTGCTGGCACGGTCTTCAGGAAACGGCGCTGTATTCCAAGTAGTGGATGCCTCGTAGTCATTGGCACAAATACAAGCACAAGATTGTCAGTCCAATTTACTGATATGGTTATTGCAAACAAACTTGGTGCAGCGGTGAAGTTGCCTCTATTGATAATGAGGCTAAGCTCATGGTGGATACGGCACAAGACGATCAGCGCCACTTAGATCAGAAGTGGCACCCAAAGCAATGTTCGTAGTTAGTACAGTGGTCAAATCATTAAACAGCACTGGATCCATGCATGATTCTAGCTACCACTTTTCGGCGTGGTGCAGCAGGTTCGGGGAGATATCAGTACAGGCCAATCGTTTCACATGATGTTTCTGATGTTACAAGCCAAATGTATTGGCGTCACCAATCGGTTACGGCCGTAGTTGTTGGTGGGGTGGGGGTGGGTGGGAGATTTAGGGGTTGGAGTGGGTGGGGGCGGGGTTGGGGTGGGGGGATGATTTTAGTTGTTCTATTCAGGGGTTCCAAAAACTAGAGATTGGCGACTCGCCGATAGCGTCTTCCTAGGTCGGCCTCAGCTGCGGATAGGGCTTATGCTGGTGTAGATTGCTTAGAGCCAGCTCTGCATAGTAGCATAGTGGAATGTCTTCCGCACTGGGCTGATGCCCCGACCCGACTGAGGAATGCAGCCAGTGCGACTCCTTATATACTATATGGTGATTAATCAGCAGTCACCATAGCAGAATTCAACCAATCATCGCACACTAAGGGGATAACATGAGAGACATGTGCTTATGACGTCACGTTACCTTCACCCCCATCAACACATGCGTGATGGCGGTCTAAACCAACTTAGACGCATTTTGAAGGACTATTCTTATTTTTCTGATATCTCTGCCATCCCTGGACCGATTTCGGTTCTGTAAATGGATTCGTTTGTCTCAACGAATCCTGGTGATGGTTCGTACCAGGAAGGATGAATAGGGCCTAGTATTAAGGACTCCCCAAAATACAGGCAATTATATACATAAGATTGCCAGCGAAGGTACTCTCAGTGCAGCGAGGGTAAGCTATCTCTTAGTGGTGCGCATGCACGATAAGCATTCTAAGCTCTCTTTACTGTGGCTACATGCGCTGGCCTATAGAACCAATGGTGTTGAGGCTGGAGCTTCTGAGATAAGGTCATTTCGTACCCGGCTAACCCGGGTCGGTTTGTACCTGACAGAGCGATCCACACTACACCATGTAATTTCATTCGCATAGGATGAAGATGCCAACAACACTTTCTATCTGAACTCTAATGCTCGTATGAGAAAGTTATGTGGCCCATC
Organism: Chaetoderma sp. LZ-2023a; assembly: GCA_034401795.1. Classification (NCBI taxonomy): domain Eukaryota; kingdom Metazoa; phylum Mollusca; class Caudofoveata; order Chaetodermatida; family Chaetodermatidae; genus Chaetoderma; species Chaetoderma sp. LZ-2023a. The sequence continues at coordinate 26,116,157 of CM067361.1, read as the reverse complement.
CTTTGAGCTTTGCACTAAGTTCCCTAATAATTGACACAGTTCAGTAGGCGATGTCTCATGACAATGAGACCTAATGATGGTACAAAGCGTCTCAAAACTCAGGTCTGTTTTACCTAAATAACTACGAAGTTTCAGCCCGGGGTTAATTGCTTCTACGACCACCTCGATTATGTCAATGTTAGAATAATCTTTACGTTTTGCACTGTCAATTTACGATTTGTGAAGCTTATACCACGTGATTTGCCCTTCTACCTTTTCATCCCGTTTCGGTTATTGTTCCGGCAAGACACACAATGGACCTTTCCATTTTTTAGCTATGCCCCGCCCATCTCTAGCTAAGCTTCGCCTACACCTTGATCGTGTTGGGCTCGATCGATCGCTGAACTCCCTGACTACCAATTTCCAGAAAACTATACAAGTAAGCTGTTGTATATTTTGAAACTAATTTGACTGAGTGCTGTTGCTGCCTATGGCAGAACAGCGCCCAGTCAAAATAGTTTAAAAATATTCAACAGCATGTTTATTAAATAATAGCGACATACAATTTGTACAATGCGTCGGACTATTAAGAGTTAAAGACGGGCCGTATAGAATCATTTATGAGGTAATGATTATGACGTCATCCTACACGCCGCTTAGATTATTATGACGTCGTTTGACGTCATTGCTCTGGACAGGTCCATTGTTCCTTATTTATGGGAATATTTGTTATTGTCTCTATGTTCTAATTTTTATCTTGGTAATTTCCGTAACGAGAGTTTTCAGATAATTAGCCTCTGTAGCCTCTTCAGATTTTCACAACATACATTTGATCAAAACTGGTCGATCGGGAACTCCAGTTTCTGAACAATAATGTCAAGAAATAAACACCCTGTTCCGATTTTTCGGACGACAATTAATTAATACACGATACGCTGCACATCAACCTCTAGTTTGTAATTACACCAAATTTTGAAGATATGTTCCTTCAGGAAGTATCGCTTTGAACTATAAAGATGAACAGGCCACAACCTTAAACAAGGGCCATAGCTCTGGTTCATTAAAGTTCTCATCTATTCTTAAAAGATTCATATCCTAGCTAAATTTATGACTATTTGTAAATGTATGGGCACTTTAACTAACTAGAACCATAGCCGGCATTTTAGATTGATATTTGCTGGCGCCATTATTTCAGACTCTATTGTCTTCGCCGGTGAGCAATTGTATGTATAAAACCATTCTCGTAGCGCGGTGTATGCTCTTATGGCAAATGGCGCGGCGAGTAGCCTTACCAAGGACTAAGAGAGGGTCACGTTACTCCTCGCACTTCTCCAAGTGAGTCAAATCACGAGCTCGTCTGTAAATCTATACTAGTCCTTGGCTCACAGACTCTGGCTAGAGGCAAGATGGCCATGCCTCGGTAACTTTTTTAGAAATATTCGCCAACTTCCTGGCTTGCTATTTAATGTATGATGTATGATTACTGTATTCTGCGGCTATAGTTGCAGAAACATCCTACAGCTGCAATCAGTCCTTCTTCGCTTTTGCCCACTGTGTCTTGTCCTCAGCCAAAATTATGAGCTTCCACAGGTCCATTCTTGACATGAGTGTACCTACTCCTGCTTTCCTGAGGTCACCTTGTAGCACGCTTAGCAGATTTATGCAATGACGTCCTCTGCTGGCTCTGTATTTGCTGGCTCCGAGTAGGGCAAATTCCAAGGCTCTTCATGCTGGTGTGTCTTCAGGCATCCTTAGCACATGGGCAAACATGGACCATCTTTGCTGGGCGACTTTTACAGACAGCGGCGACGTATTACACATCTTGTATAGTGCATCATTGGAAATAATGCTGTCTGGCCATCGGTGTCCAGTGATGGTGCGTAGGTGTTTGTGGTGGCAGGCGTCGAGTTTGTCTCGAGCTGCCTTTGGAGCTGCCCAGCTGCTACGGTTATACATCATCAAGAATACGCAGGTTGCAATGTATAAACGCAGTCTTTTTATGAAGGGCATCTTTGATCTACGAATCCATAGTTTCCAGAAGAATTGGAAAGCTATGTTTCCCATCATGCAGCGTGCAGCAATGTCAGCAGTGAGCCCAGGAATTTACTTTTCCTCCATGTTTCGCCACCACGGAGTGGATCATCATTTTCTTTAGTTTCATGCTTTGTGGATAGGTATATGTGGGTGAACTCTGTTTTGTATTAATTTATAAATGGATTCTCGATTTTTAGTTTTCTTGCAGCTATTGGGAGAAGTTCGTCAAGAGGTTTCTATAAAGTCCACATCGTCTGCATATTCCATCTCTAGCGGCATGCCCAGTATTGACACCAGGGGGTTTGGTCTTGTCGAATTTTCCCGCACCGATTTCAATGCAGCAGCCAGGTAACAGGTGAAAAGCATATGGGATAGACCATCTCCCTGTGGGGAGCCGATTGCTGTCTCAAACTCTACAGACTTCACTGACTTGACTCATACTCTCAGTTTGGTCTCTGTAAGCAGTAGTCACTAGCCGTAGCTCATCTTCATTGCAACTGGCCTGGCGTAGTACATCTAGAATCTTTGAGCACTTAATTTTGTCAAAGGCTCCGTGACATGGCAATGCCCATTTTGTGGAAATTCCAGTGTTTGGACATAACTACTGACAGAAGCACGCATTGAGCCCATAATGTCTTCCCAGCTGCGTCCTCATTTGAAGCCACTTTGACATGATCTGGTGAGGTCATCGATCTTGTCTCGGATGCGACATAGAGTAACATTTGATAAGATTTTCCGTATGCTGCTGAGATGCACAATGGGTCACAGATTACCTTGGGGCCAGGTGGCTTCTTGGGCTTTGTTAGCGTGATACGGGTGCCTGGGCCTACAGCGTCGATGGGAAGGTGGTGCATAAAAGCTGAATTGATTAGGTGCGTGATCGGTTTTGAGATAATGTCACTTGCATATTTGAATCGTTTATTGCTCATACCATCACGTCCAGATGCTGGTCCATTTTTCAGGGCTTTAAGTGTATTCTCAACCTCTGCTGTATTAATTGGTGTTAGTAATGGTCTGGGGTCTCCTGAAAATGTGTCCAAGGGCTCATCATCGTGGTCAGTGAACTGTTCCTTGAACCTTTCTGGAATTGCCTCGGCTTTGCCCTGGTCAGTCCCGATAAAGTGTCCTTCAGAGTTGTGTACAGTGAGTGGTTGTGTGTAGTCAGTAGATCTCAGGGCTCTGGCTGCCCGGAACATCTTGTGGCAGTCATCCGTGGCAGTGATGTCATCTGCTCCATACTCTGCTTTTTGGATAGCAAGATCTTTTAAGCTTTCGCTAATGTGGCGCAGAATGTTATTGCATTCCCGGCGTAGTTTGGTGCGATCTTCAATTTGGCCACTTTGATGGATGCGGAGTCGTATGAGAGGGTCGTCAGTATACCTAGTTCTGTTGTTTTCTAGAACACCTATGGTGCTAGTAGCTGATGATTCCATACATTTCACTATTTTGGTTAGAGCTTCATTTGGATCGGAGCTGACGTTGATGTTAGTTATCTGCTCCCCAGGGGCTTTTTTGTATGACATTTGAGTGTCAGTGTCACTGCTGAGCTTGGGCAAGTTGTAGGTGACCTGCCCTCTTGCCGTGTATGACGTTTATACATTAGATAGAGCTGGTTCATATGGAGGCGTGTAATGATGGGCTTATGATTAGAATTGAGTTCTGTGCCTCCATAGGGACGAGCATCCCGAAGTAAGGGTTTTACTGCTGTCTTGCATAGTATGAAATCTATTTGGTTGAAGACAGCTGTTGTACCCTTGGAACCTTTTGGGGCTTTGTGATCAGCAATGTACCCAGTCCATATTGTCCGGTGATGGCATGGGTGTTTGAAAGCCGTATTTGTTGCAAATATGCCATTGGAACTAAGGATGCCATCAGTGCATCTCCATTGCTGTTGCGTGTGCCCGCTCCATACAATCACATGCATAAACCAAGTCCTGAACCTTTGTCTGCAATACCAAGTCTATCTAGCTTGGAGTTAAAATCCCCACACACGAACAGTTACCATCTAGCTGGGATAGTAATGGCAGAGCTCAGTTCTGCATAGAAGGAATCTAATATTGCTTGATTCTCTTTGACTCCTTCGGTAGTTGGCTCATATGCATTGACTATGCAACACTTCGTGGTGGTGCACTTTCGCATTGGTATAACCAGGTCGATGAAAGCAGCACGATCACTAATGTATCCAAAACTAATGACATGGTCAAATACCCGTGGTCCGATTACGAAGCCTAATCCCCAGTAAGTGGCCTGTTTTTGCTCCATTCTTACTAGGTTATGGCCTGTCTGAAGTTGAGTGTTTAGCAACTTTAGTCTCTTGAATGCATGTAATATCGTTTTTGTAGTGTTCACAGTCTGCACCCCAGGTTTGCCTCTTTGATGTTGCAGTTGACGTACGTGTTGACGTACATTCCACGTAGCTTTGGTAAGCTCCTGGGAAGATTGCGTCGTCCGAGGATGTCGAGCCCAGTTTCGTGTTAGAAGAAGGTTAGACATAGTCAGAGCTTCCTCTGTATGCAGATGTCAGCCCACAATCCTTGATGACCTAGTTTCCCAACAAATTTGGTGTTGTAGAATCCAGGATGTGTGTGCTTGTCTGCCAGATACTCTCACGCCGGGGCACCTTAAGTGCATGGTATGCTGGGGCAAGGCTGCTGGTTAGCTGCAGATTTTGGGGATGCGGATCCGGTGATGTGCATCTCCGCATTGTGCAAAGACAGACGTCATGAGCCGGTGGAACATTCACGTTCCAGTGGGGCCATGTGACCATCGTCGCGGAATTAAATCACACCGTCTCATCCCAGCGGTTTGTGTCACTGGTGTCGCGGTCAATTTGCTCCATTTAGAGCTTAGACATTATTAACTACAGGATTAGTTATAAGCTAACAAACAAACAATGGTACTCGTTTGCTGCTACAAAAGAGAAGTCAAGTACATGGGGCTGAGTTGGTGATTTGCTTAACATGGCCCTCGCCAGAGGTAACTCACCGATCTCCGATCAGTATAATCAGTGAGGTATTCCCACGAAGGAGGGTCATAATGCAGATACAGAATTAGTGGTTGCCACTTTATTTATGTGGTCCTTCTGCTAGATCCTAGCCTATTAATTAGGTTTTGGGTCCAGATCAAGGTTAAGCCGCAAATGGATGTGTGTTCTAATTATCTTTAACATATAAGCCTGACCGGTGAGAATGCCTGGTGTCCGTATGGTCACTCTCATGGAGCATCTCCCTCAGATAGACAGCGTGCAGACATGTCACAAGATGGCAGCTCCAGAATCATATAACGATTCTGTCACTACCGTATCATGACCATATATAACAGCACAGGGACAAGTCACATTACATATGCATTAAAAAGTACATGTAGTTTCATGGTTAGGGAATAAGAGACAGATATCCAACTATAGTGACATTCCCATGATGGCGTGGTGGGTTCTAAGACCACACCCAGTCACGTGTAGAGTTAGATGGAGATCTGTGTCCTGTCCGTCACACAGGGCATCGGGGAGGGGGAGGGGGGTGCGGGCGGGGGGGGGGGGGGGCGGCGGATCATGTGAGATCTGCACTCTGGAATTAATATTTTACCTGTCATAAGGGTTATGTAAAATCGGCCAGAGATGCACCGTAGGCCAGTAATTATAATATTTTCGCAGTGCTTCCTACTTTGGCGTGTTTATCTAAGCTAACGAGTATCATAAGATAAGGGGGGAGTGTTGGGGTCATCAACACTTTGATTCTAACCACTCTATACACCCAATTGTTTCAAAGTGAGCCGTAACCAACGTGGTGGTGGGAGGTCCAAACAATTATTAAGCCTGAGCGTAGACAGAGACAATTACTCTTAAGTTCGCAAGAATAGGAGGCTTTATGGTATATGGCCAATTTATACATCCTAGCAGGTGTGTGGTGTTACAGATCCGCTACTTCTGGAAAAGCGACTTAGACAAAATGTTTCCTACACAGTAAACGTCCCTTACCACTTAGAAAACCTATCCTATTGAGTCCAGGTTTAGTCAGCAGCATGTCAGGTTTGCGTAGTGAGAACATGAACAGCGACCTCAGTGAAAAATTGATGCTGTTGGGGAACAAGGTGGTGTGGCTGTTATGGCTGTATAGTGTAGCTTAGCGAACTGCGGTTCTAATGTATTTGTGTAATATAAGCAAAACATATAACTAGAATGGCTACTGTAGCTCGCGGGTGTACGCTCTGGTCTGTTCTGCTGCACCACTCCATTCCACCGCAGGATGCGCGGGAGGGCTGGTTAGCTACAGTTCTTCGGGCAATGGATCCGGTATGGCGACTCTCCGAAAAGTCCAAAGACCGACTTCTAGAGCCGGTGGAACGATAACATTCCAGTCGGGCCATGCGACCATTGCCGCCGAGATTGAACCTCACTGTTTCATCCCAACTATTCGTATCACCGGTATGACAGTCTATTGCTCAATTTAGGAGCCTGGGCATGATAATTAATCTAAAATAACTATACAAACAATGGTACTCGTTTGCTAGTGCACGAGGGAAAATATACAGTACATGGAACTAAGTTGGTGTCTTGTTTGTGTGGAGTCGTCAGAGGTACCTCACATATCCGTATATATCCCTGAGGTATCCCTGCAAGGGAGCATTATAACGAGGATACATATGTAGTTTAATATAAACCATTACACCCCTAACAAAAATATTATTGTTGCGAGAGGAAAGTGCCTCACGCGGGCCTCCGTCACAGGAAAATGCCTTCAACACTGAAGCAGAGGAAGAGAGCTGGCAAAAAGGTCCACTCTCTTGTTTAAACATAAGCTAAGTGTAGTGTGAGTCAACCTAGTGAAATTATAATTAATGTGAAGCATGCTGTATTACGTGAAGATGAGGCGGATGATTTCCAAAGAATTCAAATGCCGTCATCGTATTGTAGGTCAAAGATACTGCATTGGTAGTTTCCGCTTTATTTATGCAGTCTTTCTGCTCAATTCTAACATACCATTTAGCTGTTGGATTTACTTCCATGCTTTGGCTGCAAGTGGCAGGAAATTATACCTATCTTTTGACACATGAGCCTAACTGGCAAAGATGCTCGCTTTTCTGAAGGTCACCATACAGAGCATCTCCCTCAGAAAGGCAACGTGCGGATATGTTACGGAGTGACAACTTCAGAATCATATAACGATCTGGTTACATATCACACCGCATACAACATTACTAGGACAAGTCACCATTTACATAAGCAATTTGAAAAGCGCATAACAGTTTTTGTGGCGGGGAGTAAGAGGCAGATATCCATCTCCAGTGGTCGCCCATGAGGGCATGGTTGGTTCAGTGTGTCAGGGAAGGATCATTTGAGATCTGGCCACAGGAACTCACGTTTGCCTGTCATTAGGGTTAAGTTCCAGAACGCCCAGAGATGCACTGCTGGCCGGTTTTAAATAATATCTTTTCACAGTGCTTCCGACTTTGGCAGGGTATCTATGCTAACTAATATCCGAAGATACAGAGGGGCTGTATGCGAAATCGACACTTTGGTCTTCACCGCTTGGAAACCCAAATAGTTTCCCAAGTCGGATCATGCCAGCCCGTCGATGGGAGATCCAGACAATTTATAAGCCTTGTGGCTGGAGGAACGTAGAAAGAGACAATCACTCAATATAATAAGAGGCCCTAAGGTATTTGGCCAATTTTACACAATCTATCTGGTGTGCGGTGTTACATATCCCCTACATCGGTTGCGATTGTCACTAACTACTTTAACCCTATCCTATCGAGCTAGAATAGCCAGGTTTAGTCAATCACATGTCAGGGGGGGGGGCGTGCTTGGAATGTACCCAGAGTGGTCGTTTCATACCCAGCCGAGCTGGGATTGTTCATACCCGTCCGGCCAATCTACACTACACCACCCCCTTCTAGCTTGACACCCATGACAAACGATACCACATCGCGGATCGAAAGCATGGGAGCATTTCTATAGAATTATAGACTTCTCGAGTAGGCGTGTAGACGAGAGGAGTACGAGAGAGACGCATAGCTTAATCAAAGAAGAGCACATAGAGGCGCAAAAGAGTTTGGGAGGGAGGCATACTTTAGTTTTGATATTTGGCCTGGTATTTATTTTTCCAGGCCTTCTCTTTTTTTTGTTTTCATTTTGCGGTGCGTGCTCTTTTTATTATTTATTACCCTGATTTGGCTAAACAATAGGTCGCATGAGCATTGTCTTGGTGACAGATAATTAAATTTCCACCGAGAACGCCCAGGCTCCAACATACCTGAATTAATATAATATAATATAATATTTAAGATATACAGTAATAACAATGTAATATCACAGCAGAAGTAATATTAATTATGTATGCATACCAATTATATTAAGGTATGTATACAGTGTGGCCCATTTCGGCGGGTCTTCACGGATAGCTCCCGTCATCCCAAATCCGTCTCGTGATACTAACACGAGATGAAAAGTAATAAGAAAAATAATATATAATAATAAAGCTAGTTCATCAGGCAGCCCCAGCAATAGCTGGGATGGCATGATGGTAATAAAGACATATTCGCTGCAGTGTGTTGTGTACCTACACCGGACACGGTGTGTTTACAACACAGGGATCCACAGCGATTATTTTCCTGAGACACAGCGAGGCAATAATTTGCGTAGCTGTGTTGGATGTCCATAGTCAGTTTCAATTTCAAAAACATATATAATAAGAAGAAAAATATTTCAAAAATAAAAATATAATAGTTCAATTCTCCACACACCTAGTCACACACTCTGCTGCATCCACGACAATAATGGCCACAAACGTCTGCTGAAAAGTTGCCCCAGTGAGTTTGAGTTCCACGACTCGTACTTTACGGTCGTGGTGGGTGGTCTTCTGGTGCTGATATTACGTTATCCATGATAATAATGTACTCGGCGCTCAGGTTTGATGAAGCTGCGGATAAGTTGGAGGATGCACTAGTGGTGGTGCTGACGATGATGGGTGGAGTCCTGATGGTGTCTGGTTCCGAAGTTGCTGTCATCACTGTGGTGGTGGGTGTGGTGGTAGTGGTGCCTTCTTGGGGTCTGCTGGATGATGCGGAGATGTTGCGTGATGGTGTTGCTCCAATGGTTGCTGATAATTTCCTAATTTTTACAGCCTGAATAAGTCTACTCGCGGATGTTCTAGGTACCACTCGGATCTCGGGTTGGTGGGCTAGGCGACGTTTCCCCGAGTATGGTCTGTCCAGTGTGGTAGCTTTTCTGATGGCAGGATCCACTGGGGTGGCGTGCGTGGATGTCGGAGTGCTGACATGCAGTGCAGAAGTGGTGATGGTAGCCTCCATGAGACTTATCTCCCGTTGATAACTAAACTGAGAGGAGATATGGAACTGTCTGATATGTCCTGTAATACTGAATCATTAATTGTCACAGGAGTGGTTATCACTACCGAAATTGGCTGTCCGATCATGGATGCTGATGTTGTTGCAGTGATATGTGCTGCCGGTGTGGTCACTGCGGTTGCTGCCGGTGCAGATGTTGCAGTTGTTGTCAATGCCGATGCTGCAGGCGCTGCTGGTGTTGCTTTTATGGGTGCTGCCGGTGCTGTGGCGATGGATGCTGGAGTGCTGGAGCTGGCTGACTGTGTTGCGGATACAGATGCTAAAGCTACTAACGGAAGGTGCGTTTAGTTTTAGCCATCTTCCCGGTCGGAATTACTACAAGTGAAAGCCTATTTTCAAAGCGTGGTGCGAGGATATCTATATCCTCGTTTTGCTCACCAGGTGGCAAAATATAAGTACTTGCAGTCCGCACAGTATGCTCTCTGAAGTAGATGATCACGATTGATGTGAAGCTTCAAGTCCGAATTTCTGGCAAATGCATGCTTGCATGGCTGTCATATGAAGTTGCAGTACGAGGATTATTCCTGCCGATGTTTACAGGTGCCGATTCTTCTGAACTGTCGGACAAGGCGAGGTCTTCCACAAGCCACATACTACTTCCGCATGATGGTTATATGTGGAATTGAACGTACACAACTAAACTTTTCCCTAGCTTTCCTAACTCTTCATAATACTTTCCTGGCCAATTATAACATGAATTATAATAAGAAAACACCAGAATTTGGTTTGCAACACAAAAATGACATAATGCCCGATTTTCCCTAGTGTCGAGTTTAAAGGGAAGATGAAGTTTCAGTGCGCGCTTTCCTCCTTTTATACCTTTTGGTGATGTCACAGGAGGGCGGAGGACCACGCCCGAATGTTCCAGAGTGAGCCGGTCACTCCATGTATGGAATTATTTAACTTTCATTCTCCTGGAGTCTGATCATATATTCCCCTCATAAGAAGAAGGTAAATATATATAGAAGGCAGGATAGCCGCTTTCATCCCAACCTGGCAGAGAATCGGGTCTCCGATCAACGTTAAAATCCGGAACTATTTATTCCTGTGGACACTCACCTTTTAATTAGCGTGATGCGCTTTTTCAAGTTGGATGCTTATAAACTCCCCTGTTTAAATTCCAGGCTGGAATGCCCGATGGGGTGTGGGAGAGCGTGATAACATCAGTGGTCGTGACCATGACTCACCACCTCTCGTCTTCTCCATCACGTTGTGGTAGGGTCGTGAATTTGATCCAATTTACCGGAAAATAGAAGTGATGATCACGTGATTCTTGTTTTGAAAGCACATGGTTGATCAGAAACTTAGGCAATCTGTATATGGGTGGAGATTTGATGCTGTTGACTGTACGTATTTGATGCGAAAAATAGAAAGGTATGTTTTGATTGTTCTGTTCCTCAGAACAGCGTCCCTTTATATGCGCTTGATCTTGTACATGTGCCACCTCTTGTGTGTAATATGTTTATTCCAGCCCTTGTTGATTGGTGGCTGGAATATGTAGGTAAGAGAATATTTGAAACTCTCTATGGTGTTACAGTATATACTGTCTAAGTTTTGATGCTGCTTCATAAAATAATCTTGTAATACGAGGATGTACTTGTTTCCTTCATCCGTCGTATTCAAGGGTCCGAGCACATCAATAGCCACTCGCTCCCACCGTGCACCATCAATTTTAACTTGTAGAGGTGCGAAATGGTGCTGGCCAACAGCGCGTCTTTGACATGGGACACATTGGGCGACCCATGCATTCACACTATCGCATATCCTGATCCAGTGGAATCTCTGTTTGATGCGAGCTGCTGTTCTCTTTACAGCCGGATGTCCAGCGTTGTCATGCAGTTGTTCTAGTATGATCACACGATAACGCTCAGGACTCACTATCCGGTTATTATTGTAGAGGATGCCACCTTGCATATGACATTCTCAAAACCTCTGATAGTAATATTTACCTGTCGCCGAAAGTGAGTTAACAGATTCATTAGGCAGACGTACCCACTCCTGGATCCACGTGTATATATTCCGTGTTTGCGTGTCTGTTGCTTGTTCATGGGCGACTGTCTCCGGATCACACTGCGCATCGCAGTTCGGGGAACACGGGAGATGGCTGTGTTGTATGTGTCAGCCACAGGAACATCGGCTCGGGTAGCTGTTTGTAAAAATATGTTTATAGGCCTAAGTGGTGGCTCTTTACGATGTGGGATGCTCTCATACAAGCGCTTGTTGAAAACAGTGATGGAAGCTCCAGTGTCTACGGAGGCACTGGTTGAAACGCCATTAAACAGACAAGCATACTTGTATATTACTTTGCGGTGTGCTTGTGGAAGGGTTTCCGATGATACTGCCTGAGGAATTTCTTTTGTTGCAGTATCATCCTGTATATAGTCCGTTTGTTTTTTAACGGCTTCCATGAGTGCAATTGGTAGCTGAGTGAGGAAGGGACCAACCCGTCGTCGCCGTTGCTGTGATTGCTTAAGCGATGGTGGAGCTGGAGGTAGCAATGGCGGTGTTGTTGATGCTGGTGTGAATTAGTGTAGCCAGCAGTCTGGACAGGACTAGTGCGGTCGCGGATAAGGGCCATCTGTGTTAGCCACTTCTTGCGGATCTATGATGCCGAATGCTGGCCACTTTCCATGTCACTGTTGAATAATTTGAAACTAATTTTACTGTGCACTGTTGGCGCCATAGCCAGCAACAGCACCCAGTCAAGTTAGTTACAAAATATTCAGCGACTTAACTGTATAGTCTTCAGGAAATTGATAGTCGGGGAATTCGGGGATCGATCAATCCCAACACGGCGATGGTTGGGTGGAGCTTAGCTAATGATGGGCGGCGCATAGCTAAAACTGGAAAGGTCCATTGGCGACGGACTAGGCGTTTGTTGTAAGAACTGTATGTCTTTACTATGTAATAAACATAAGCGGCACAGCACCTAATCAAATTAGTTTCGAAATATTCGACAGCTTACCTGTATAGTTTTCTGAAAATCGATAGTCAGGCTGTTCAGGGATAGGTCGATGCCAAACGCGAACGAGTTCCGGGTATACTTAGCAAGAGATGGGCATGGAAAAGCTAAAACTGAAAAGGCCCATTGCTATATCTACACCCCCAACTCTACCCCAGCCACACCTCAAAGCACCATTCGCATTCCCGATTTTCATCCGTACTGAATGTTATATTCATATCAACTGTAGCAAAGATGTTTCCCATAACACAGCCATTATTTTCAGATTGTATGTGTATATAGGTTAAATGATTAAAGAGATATGGCATGAAAACATGATTGATGGATGGACAAATTGATGGACATATGGCCGGAGAATATAGATCGGATAGGCCATGGTATCTTACACGTGTCCATAGCTGACTACTACAGACACTGTCTGCTTCACAAATAATATTTATATAGATTCTAGGGCAGACAGAGTCGTTAATATCAAAAGGTAGTACCAAATTGAGGAGTCCAGGTTTAGCTATGTCCAGCCCATCTCTAGCTAAGCTCCACTCACATCACGCCAGTGTTACGATCGATCGATCCATGAACTAAACCTGACTATCAATTTTTAGAAAACTATACAGGTAAGCACTATTTTGAAACTAATTTGACCGGATACTGTTGCTGCCAGTGCCAGTCAGATAAGTTTTAAAATATTCAACATTAGGTTTATTAAATTTATAGTAAAGACATACAATTCGTACAACTACACTTTAGCCCGTCACCAATTAGGCATTCGTGACGTACTTAATTACACACGTCACTTAGTTGATTATGACGTCATTCGATGGATGGATAAACTGGAATGGTCCGTTGAGCATCTTACCATTGGAAATTTGTTTTCTGCAGACTCCGTATATAGATCAAAACTAAAACAAGCTGTAATTAACTGAAGCTACTCATTTGGTGTCCCTAGCATTGGCTTACCACCCTCCATCAGTGGAGAAGAACATTTGGTGCAACCCCCGCCCCCCCCCCCCGACCCCCCACCCTTTTTGGTACCAACCAACCGATCTGGCCCGTGGACCACACGAAAGTCCGAATTAAAAAACCTAATTAACAATTTAATAAATTTTATGACACTACTTTGAAACTGATTTTATGGGGAGCTGTTGCTGCCTATTCAATATTATTTCAAAATATTCAAAGCATACCTGTATAATAGGGCCTAAAACCTTTAAATTGATGTTCCAGGAATTCCAGCTTCAATTTGTTAATTGAGATGCCAATGGATCTTTCCATCTTTAGCTATGCCCCGCCCATTACTAGCTAAGCTCCACCCACACCTCGCCGCGTTGGGATTGATCGATCCCTAAATGCCATAGCTATCAATTTCCTGAAAACTATACAGGGAAGCTGTTAAATATTTTGTAACTAATTTTATTAAATAGTAAAAGCAAACAATTTGTACAACAACGCATAGACCGTCTTCAAATATGCGTTCGTGACGTACTTATCGACGTCATTCATAACGTCATTCATTATGATGCCATTGTACACATCACGCAGTTCCTTATGACGTCATATGATGGGTGGGTACTCTGGAACGGTGAATTACGATGCCAAGAATAGAAACTGTATGTCGTCTGAAGGATCTTCTGGAAAATGAACGTGATCTGTCCGGAGCTATCCGGTTGCTAAATGAAAGAGAAATCAATGATGAGTAGAACTTTGATCTTTTCAAAGCAAGTAATTATTATCGTGTCTGGGTCGTGGTGCTAAGAACACAATTCTCGGAATCCAATATATTATATACATGTAAGGGAACGGCGGCAAGGCCATTGGGGCAGACTTAATGCATCCTCGGCTACAGGCACGTGGTCTTAATATTGGGGTCAAGGTAAATCTAGTGAGGGAAAATAACATCTTGTTTTCAGGGATTTATGGCCCGACATGATTCTACCAATCATATGACTTCATAATCAACAACGTGGTGTGTAGAATGACAACATAATGAATGACATCATGAATGACGTTGATAAGTACGTCACGAAGGCATATTTGAAGACGGTTTATGCGTTGTTGTACACATTGTATGTCTTTACTATTTAATAAATATTCTATTTTGAAACTAATTTGACTGGGCGATGTTACTGCCATGGGCAGCAACAGCACCCAGTCAAATTAGTTTTAAAATATTCAACAGCTTCCATGTATAGTTTTCAGGAAACTGATAGTTAGGGTATTCGGGGATCGATCAAACCCAACACGGCGAGGTGTGGGTGGAGCTTAGCTAGTGATGGGAAGGGCATAGCTAAAAATGCAAAGGTCCATTCTGCCCGATTCAGAAACAAATTTTACAGTTGCATCTAGGTTCTCTCTATTTCCAGTAAGCTTGTCAGCAAATGGTATTTGTGTTGGACAGATGGTTGCTCGGCTTGTGTGCATAAACGTAGCAGTAGTGTAGAAAATGTTCTGTTGTTTCCTCTTCCTGACGACATTTACATACTGGCGTAGGCCTACTCTTGATCTTAATTATGTATAGGTGGGAATTAAGCCTACTATGGCCTGGATACGCAGTCTAACACGATTGACGTGACACACATTTGAGGTTTTATTTATGTGGCCTATTGATCTATGGGCTTGTTAAGCATGACGTCACTGCACGTGATTCGCAACCCGGAAGTGTGCATTTTGCTTTATTACATCATAATATTCCTCCTAATCCTCCCTGCTCTAAGCATAGGTGGGAAATGGGAGATGATGACAAATTTTTTAAAGCAATGTCGGATCCTAGAATCAGGTAAAAAATCAACAACTTTATGGCATTGCCTGCTAACAAACCATGTAGCAAGCCAATCAATGCTGACGAGTCTCTGACAACCACACTAACAGACATTATCATAAGTGCAGCCAAACTTTCGGGTATAAAACATATTGATTCTGGAAAATGTTTGAAAGCAAAACCTGGGAAAGATTGTTAATAAGCTGAAGAACCAATGGTTTGACAAGGATTGCAGAATTATGCTTAATGATCTCAGAGGTATGGCACGTAGAATTCACGAAACACCATCAGATACCATCTTATTAAATAAGTCGATATTTGCGGAAAAAATTCAAAAGACAAATAGCAAAATTGAAGTCCATCTTTAAGCAGCGAATCTTGGATCAAATGGAATCCTTAAATCCAAAAACCCTAAGACATTTTGGAAACTGTATGATGAACTCAAAGGTACTAATAGTAATTCTAAAGGAAATTCAATTTCCTGTACAGAATGGGTGTCACACTTTAACAAACTTGTTAATAGTGTTCCAACACACGCCGATTTAGACCTTCAAAACACAATAGACAATTTTATTCAAACCAATCGAAATACAATTTTTAACGAACTTAATTTTACTATTACAACTTCTGAGATCTCTCCGGCTATTTCTTTTCTTGAAAACGGCAAAGCGAGTGGATTTGACGAGATCTTAAATGAAATGTTAAAGGCAGGACACACTCGACATTTACCAGTTCTGCACTCCATTCTGAGCTCTGATCAATTTCCTATGGAATGACGCTGCAATCTACTTTCACCTATACACAAGAAGGGCGATGTTTAGAAACCTGAAAACTACAGAGGTATAGCCGTAAGTAGCAATTTATGCAAATTATTTTGTAGCATTCTGCAATATCGATTAACAAAATTTGCTGAAACAAACAAACTAATCCCACAATGTCAAATTGGCTATAGAAAGAATGCAAGAACAGCAGACCATATTATGACTTTGAAATCAATTATTGACAAATATGTTAATGCTGCTACTAAGAAAAATATATTCTGCTGTTTTGTGGATTTCAAGTCAGCCTTTGACACGGTCTCTCGAAGCAAATTAATGTATAAATTACTACAAGCTGGTATTGATGGCAATTTACTAACTGTCATTGAAAGTATGTACTCTGATGTGAAATATGCATTCAAAATGAATGATGGGTACAGCAATGGCCTTTCATCATCAGTTGGTGTCAAACAAGGTTGCGTACTTAGCCCACTTTTATTCAATATGTATCTGCGTGATTTGCCAGATATCTTTGATAGAACATGCGATCCTATACCTTTGAATAACACTTCTATTAATTGTCTTATGTTTGCTGATGATCTTGCCATAGTGTCAGAAACCCACACTGGTCTGCAAAATGCGCTAAACAAATTGAATATTTACTGCAACAAATGGGACCTTACTCCCAACTTAAATAAGACCAAAATAATAATTTTCAATAAAAGTGGGCATTTACTAAAGAGATACATGTATCACTTTACATACATGGGCTCACCGATTTAGGTTGTAAAGTCGTATTGCTATTTAGGTATCGTCTTTCCACCATCTGGTAAATTTAAAGCTGCATGTGAAAGACTGGCAGAGCAGGCCAAGAAGGTTTTGTTCAAACTTAAAGTTATCAATGCCAGAAATAATGTTTTAACATCATTCACGCTATTTCGTTCTTTAATTTTACCCATCTTATCTTATTGTGCAGAAATTTGGGCACCCTTTTACATCAAAGGCATCAGTGAACATAACTACATGCAATTAGGAGATAATGTCCCAGTCGAAAAGGTCCTAATTAGCTTCTGTAAATATATACTGGGGGTTAATAGGAAAGCTACTAATGCTGCTGTAAGGGGTGAACTCTGGAAATATGCCTTACTCACCACGCTCCTCACACAATCGGCCACATTTTGGATTAGAGTATGTGACATTGACTCTGAGACAATAGTTCATCAAGCCTATATGCATTCGTATTCCTCATTAGAAGAAGACAACTGGGCTAGCCATTTAAAAAATCTATGGACTAGCTTTAGCTTCGAAGAAATTTGGACCAACCAAAGCACCAGAAATAAAAAGACATGTGCTAAATTACTAACTGATGCCATGGAGTCTAGATACAAATCAAACTGGCTGGTCCATGTAAACAGAGGTGTCACAGATCGAATTGGTACATCTTAACAGGGTTCTAAACTTAGGTCGTATCAAACATTTAAAAGCAACTTTAAAATGGAGAATTATTTACTAACTGAACACGATTTTTCTAGGCGAAATTTGTTTGCCAAACTCAGAGTCAATGCACACGATCTCCAGATAGAAGACATACAATTCCCAAAACTCCTGTAGAAAAAAAGAGTATGTTCGCTATGTAACATTCAAGCTGTTGAGGATGAAAGACATTTTATTCTAAAATGTCCATTTTACCACAGTGAAAGACAATCGCTATTTAATTACCTTAATGTTTTTGTAAATTGTGCTTCCCTCAGTGAACAGCATACATTTGTGTTCATAATGTCCTACAATAACGGTGACACTGAGGTCTGCAAACCGGTACTAAAATATGTCACTGATTGTTTCATGAAAAGGCAGAATGCGTTGGCTCCGAAACAATCCACTAACCGACCGCCATCACTAGTAATTGCAATATAGCTGATCAGATCGGCACCAAATTGTGCTGTAGGTACATTACGTGTATCCTTATCGCCCTTTTATATGACTGTTGGGTGAAGAGGTGACATCGTTATCTTCTGTGTCATAAAATCTCATGGTGATTAAACTGTCATGGGATATTGAGATATGGCGAGTGGTGGTGATGTTGCTTCTTCTTTATTTAGTGCTCCTGGCGGAGGTTTCACGCAACAGTCGGTGAAGTTTCCACTGTAACTAATGCGCAGTACCTAGCAGAACATTAATTTCAACATTAACTTCAAATTTACACTATAAATGATATGTAGTTTCTGCTCATATATTAATATAACCACTTAATTTGATAACAGAGCCATCAACCTTAATTCGTGGATGTCATCTTATATATATATATATATATGTGTGTGTGTGTGTGTGTGTGTGCGCGCGCGCGCGTGCGTGCGTGCGTGCGTGCGTGCGTGGGCGGGTGCGTGAGAGTGTGCGTGTGCGTGTGCGTGTGTGTATTGTATATATCATGTATATTTTACTTATTGTCAACTGTATATTGTATGTACTATCTATGTATGGCTATATTTATATGTATGCAGATTTCGTGCCAATAAATAATCTGAATCTGAATCTGTCATCACTTAACAAGCCCATTACATAATTTTGCCAAAATGATTCAAAAGCGACTGCGCATGCGTATTACATCAGTTGAGCGAATGATTATCTATTTTCATACGAGGTAACATTATGCTTAAGATTCTGGGCGTTTTCGTGTGTTGTTAAGCTTATTATTGTGTGCGATATAATAAAGATGCATTCCTTATGTGGGTGACGCGGCATAAGACGTATGTCTTATCGTGCTCCCGCTTAGACTAAAAATAAATTCTGTTTAAACCAAAGATGCATTTCCGTGCATGAAGTGTACATGATATGCTCATTGGACGCCGCTACTTTGCTGGCAGAGTGAATGAGGTTAGAGTTCCCAGAGCCGCATTCTATTACTACCTCTTGTGTCACAATAGCGCCTCAAAGCGCTCATTATACCACTTATATAGGCCGATTAATTAACCATTTAACTGTCAAGATTTGTAAAAAAAAGAAGTGTTGCTCGTTGAATGCAATCCATTGGCAGGCCAAGGGAAGACACTTTTTAAAAGCTTTCCAGCAGAATTTATAAAAAAAAAGTCTCAGTTGTCCTGTAAATGAAGGCTGTTTGAATATTATATGGTTAAGAAAATTCTAATTTGTGCATAATCAGAATATGCAGGCCAAGAGGAGATTATTTATTTTTGAAAATTTATCACTGGAATGACTGGCTCGGTAACTGAGCCAGTCATTGCAGTGATAAATTTTCAAAAATAAATAATGTCCTCTTGGCCTGCATGTACTGATTATACACACATCTGAATTTTCTTGACCATATAATGTTCAAGTAGTAAATTTTTAAAAATAGTCTTCTCTTGGTCTGCAAATGGGCATTCTTCCACACACTGAAGACACTGCTTTGGCCAGTTTTATCATTATATGGTTAAGTTGACACAGGATTGGTTAAGCCTATTATAGACAAATCACTGGACCTTACAGATGACGTATTTGGCCTGCCAAAATATACGCCTTTGACAAGGCTCTATAAAGAAACTGGCCTAGCATCTTTAAGCGAACGTCGCAAGCAGAAAAAACTAATAACTTTTTACAAAATCGCCCACCATGACTGCCCGGATTATATTATGGATATTGTCCCCGAGAGGGTGAGGGATGTCTCAGAGTACAATCTCAGGCAAGGTGAAAATTTCATTGTTCCTAGACACCGTCTTGAAACATTTAAGAATTCATTTATACCCAGTATTATTCAACTGTGGAGCAACCTGGATCACGAAATAAAAACAGCCTCTTCCGTTGCCATTTTCAAGAGGAAATTTCAATCTTTCTCACAGAAGATCCCAACATACTATTCAGTGGGCAAAATAAAAGAACATATTATTCTGTGTAAAATGAGAAATAAATGCAGCCAATTAAATGCTGATTTATGTAGTTCCCATCTTATTGACCAGCCAAATTGTTCTTATTGCCGTATACCTGAGACATCTCGCCACTTTTTCCCACATTGGGAAGAAAGACATCATTTGGTGGACTCTATCCAGGAATTTGAGCCACGTATTGTGCTAGATACCATTTTGAATGGGAGTAAAAACGATTCCGCAGAGATAAATGCAGAGTTGTTGATGCGTGTTTATACGACAGGCGAGCAGATTTTGATATCTGCCAGTCTGCTTGTATGAGGAACACACTTACCAACAACTGTCTGCTGTTCTCCTCCAATATTTGGAAATAGTATTTTAAAATAAATCTCTCTCTTCTCTCGCTTTTATCTACTCCTTCTGTCTCACAGTATGTGTTAGTTGTATATATTATATGATTTCTTTGCTGCTAATTAATGATTCTGTATGGAGAGAGCGTCTCTAAGTTGACAGAACTTGTGACCAATCCCATTTTACATATCTGTTAAAATTAAATACGTTTAGATTTAAAAAATGATGTGTTAAACAGTCTTACAGAATGTCAACTACGGAAGAAGCCATCAGTTACGCCAGAGCCACCGACGAGACTAAATGCATGAGCTTATTATTGGCTAATAAAATAAAGTGCACATATAATGGGTCATGGGTAACTTTATGTCGAGATATGCTTCCTATCAAATTCAACAACTCAGCACAAATATGTTCCTTTCTGGACAGAATACCATAAAATTATTGCAGAAACGACTGACCTAAAGGCTGTGGTTTGGGTATACGCCAGGTTTGAATGGTAAATCTACAGACATGTCAACTGTCTACACAGCAATGGTACGTTGTCCTGATACAAGCAATGCTTTGGGTAAAAAGTAAGGTTACCCAATTATGCAGAATGCAAAACAGAATATGACAAATCCATTCAATGTACAAAACTTCATTACCCCTCAGCAATGTCACATGACCAAATGCTGTTATTTGATTGGTTATCATCAGTGACGTATGATCTGGTATTTCCCTCACGTGGGGCAATGCTACACGGTATCCCCTGCGCGAACATCGTGTTTTATTCTTAATGCGCAGATTAATTTTGATGTAACAATAGCTAATGGCGAAGGCCATGACGTCATAACTGTTGAGGCATTCTGAAAATGACGTCATAACGTGCTGAAAATGGGCAATATTTAAGTTAAGGTAAAATCTCCCCCACCCCACCCCATTCCCATGACCCACAGCCCACCATACCCCCCCCCCCCACCCCGATCAATAATGCAAGTTGTATACAATTCTAATGGACACATTATGTGTTGTATGCTGGTGTGTCGAAAGCAAAATAGCAATTTTTAAGCGAATTTCTTACATCTTAAAAATGAAAATAACAAAGAAGAAACACTCTTTTTAGAAACACTAAAAGACAGCAAAGCGCAATCAGAGAACATGAACACGTCTACTATTAGCTCCAGGTCATGTATCTCGATGAGATTTTGATAGAATCCAATGCCTAATTAAATATTTTAACCCCTTTTAACAGTATTAATAATTTAATTATCAGTTTTCGTGATCCAGCAATTTTCTGACATAAATTTGAGGTTTCACGCTCTGAACCTAGTCACGTGGTTCACCACCGCGTGCCATTTAGGCCACCATCTTGTAAACGACGTATTCAAAATTAAGCCTGCCTGAAAATTGCTGGTGATCTCCAAAAACGAATTACTGGAAACTGAATAACCCAAGATCAAACCGTGAGTTCTCTCTGCCTCTGCAATATTCAGAAATCCTTCTAGACCCACAATCTACATAAGTTGAATTTATTGAACAAATGGCAAACTCTGTGCTCTTTTAAATATCAGGAACATATGCAGTATGTCCTATGCACAGGCCAAAATATTTTAACCTGGACATTTTAATCTAGATATCTATAGAAAACTGTGATATTTTAATTGTGTGATTTTTTAATACTGTGATATTTTAACCTACACCTTGTGGCATTTTAAAAAGTTACTGTGCCTGTTGAATTTTAGCCTCACTGTATGATACCCTAGGAAAACCTACAAAAAAAAGATTCTGTGAAACTGGGTGAGGGTTTGTTTTCGCAAGGCAACAATATATTCTTGACGCTTGCTGTGATGTTTTAACAACGGGCACAGCTGTCCGCTTCAGCATATCCACCGTAAAATTGCACATTTTAATCCGAGTTAAAACTTGTTTTTACCAAAACTTTTAAAATGAACAATATGAAAAGTGTTATTAATTCCATACCGTATCATAATAATTGATATATACATGCCTCTGCTCACAAAAGGCCATACGTGACTCGAATAAAATTTGCACTAAAATCTCAAATGCATAGCTGAATTCCCATAGTTTTCACCAAGTCTCACTAACAACCCTCTTACAACCTCATAACGTCCACCATATCTTAAGAAAATTGCAACTTAGTAGTTCTTGCACTTGTTTGTACCGTCACTGATATTATTATCATATCAATTTTGCGAGCATCTGGGTGTCGCCTCGATACAGCGCAAAGCACAAACAAATCTACCCAATTTTAGATAGGAAGCTGAAACTTAAGGCCTAGCAGTCTCTACCAGCTCAACCATATACCAGTGAGGAGCTACCAACCACACAGAAATTCAAGAATTGCAATCAAGCCAGTTTGGTCACCAGAGGTATACCCCATCTGTCAACTGGAACGTGTGTGTAATCAACTCTACACGACTCAATTCTCACAGCATTCAGACCTAGCCTGAACTGTTTTGGGGGTGGCGGTCCAAGGGGGGACGCCTTGTGTTATTTCGTGGCTAGGTGGGTGCCTTATAGCCCTGCAGTCCAAAGCTCCTTTGATAGTCCAGGCTCCATAGCTCCAGAAATAAGTAACACTACTGTAGGACTATGTGTACCTCCAGCAGCCTCCTTGACCCAGATCCAAGATGACAGAAAGACGCTCAAGCCGCCAGCAGCAATTAGCAACACCGTCTAGAAACGAAGCATCCATCAGCTTAGCTCCATGCAATCGTAATCAAAGACACGATGAACTAGACCAACCGTCTAAAGAAACAGGCTCTTTAACAACTACAGCAGTTAAAAGATAGTACACTCTAAATCCGGACAAAGCCATATCTAAAAAGCTGACTGCAGCGTACAGAGATATACCATTTACCATCATACGCACAGGAGGCGGAATTCGAATATGGTGTAATGCTGGCACGTTCGAGCACTATAAACTGGCTTCCATCGCTTATTTCACTGACTACCCAGATACAAACTACAGGATAGAGCTAAAAATACTGTAGAAGCCACCAATTTGGATGTGGAATTTGGCGCTAAACTATGGAATAGCAATACAGGATAACACGAATACACAGCCAACATATAATTAGCTCAGACCAGTATACTGATAAATGGTGAAAATTCCTCTCGATTCGTTGAAATTGACTTATCATATATCGACAGCCAAATACAAAAATCATCGAGTAAGTTCAAGTCTATAAAGCGGACAAATGACGAGATAATCAAAGCAATAAAAGCGTACACAGATTCTTGCATCTTGCATCAAACAAGGCACATCCACCTAATGCACGATCAGCCAACTCAAGGCGAGAAACAAACCTGACACCTGGAATATAAGGCTTCCAATCATTCTCTCCAAAGACTTCCGCTGCTAGTGCAGCCGTCAGGTACATGTCAAACGACTCACTTCAAAAACTCTGCAGCATATGTCCGTCATCTCTCAGTGACGGGAGGACGATCTGCTGCGACGGGTGTGACCTATGGCTACACAAAAAAATGCGAAAACCTAACAGACACGCGTTACAATCAGCTGATCTCAGAACCAAAGTCTATCTACATCTGTTCAATATACAAAACGTTAGAGCTTCTACAGGTGAGTGTCTCAAATTCCACTGAGGGTACAAGCGATCAACAAAACAAACGGTTGAATAATCTAAAGGCGGGGACACCACCCAGCTCAGCGCTGCAAAACTTAATGAGCGCAGCTGACCCACCCAGCATATTGAAACAGGGAATAGGTACACACGACCACATCGATAGTAATGGAGATAGAAATCACCAACATCGACCAGAGGAGCCATCGACAGCGGATGCCAATAAACACGACACTGATCGTCTAGCTGAAAATCTGGCTGAAAAGAAAGCAGAACTAGTGGAGAAAGAAAAGTGCAACGTGAACGGAAGAAGCAGCTCAAGCAACTAGAGAAAAGGCTTCAAGGAAAAGACTTTGAACAGGAATTTACAGCTGGACAGCAGGTCACAACTCAGGTATATATGGCTAAACTTGAAGCCGACCTTATAAACCTCAAAGAACACAATTCCATTCTCTAAAAGAAAGTAGAGAACATATTACCTGACAGACCATATCACACGCAGTTCTCACAAAGCCCATTTCCGAACTCATTCAGTCAGGGTCACGAACTATTTCAGTTACAGCTAGTGAACTTACAGACTCAGTTCCAGATGACAAATAAAAAAATAGCTTCTATAGAGGAGAATGTCATAACACGACTTGACCGCATTGAGCAATCAATCCAAAAGTTGCAGTATGAGCATGCCCCAAATTTGCCATTAGCTAACAGATTGGATTCCCTTGAAAAAAGAATGACGCAAGCAAACCAGACAGCTACGTTGGTATACCCGTCTGCTATAGAAAAGCGTCTTCAAAATTTGGAAGAGAAGATCCAAAACAGGAACCCAAACTCATTCGACAAAAATTTGGCTGACCAAGCACAACACTATTATAAACAACTAAGAAGTCTATGTGATGATATTGACTCAAAATACTTACATCAAAATCAAGCAGCGATGCGTCAAAATCAGACAACAACCAGAAGCAACCATAGGAGTGGGTACGAGCATAACAGCGGAGCCTCAAACAGTAGCGACGATCAAGCAAGAAGGGGGTGAGTCGTTACTCCTGAGACGGCGACGAAGGAAGGTGCAAGAAAACATCAGCAATTATAGAGCGATTGATAGAAGATACAGCTAGAGAAGATAGCGGCATCTTTCAAAGGGAATGTACTGTTGAAGGAGTAAAAAGGAATATAAAGCTAAATGCCGACCTATATTCAAGAAAAGAGGGGTCAGCAAAGATCAAGTAATATAATACCATCTAATAGCAATGCAAATAGACAACCTACTGTAGAGGTCATTAGATGCGCACCAACAAAGTTAGCTTCTAGACATGCTGGCAGTCTCAACACGTCCGAAGTTTTGCCAGAAAGGTGTACTGAAAATTCAAATGGAACCGAGATACCTAGCACGTCATCAACACCCCCAAGTTCAGGATAATCAAGTCTTTTCTAGAAGTGGCCATTCGGAAACCAACCTCCAAATAGCAACATTTAATATCAGGTATATATCTTCAAACTATCTTTATTTAAACCAGCTGGCCAACCAAAATGGTATCATATGTATTCAGGAACACGGGCTCTATGCTTTTGAGTCCTCAGTAATTGGATCGTATCTTCCAAATTGGAACTTTCACGTAAAATGTGTAGATGATGACATGCCATGAACCTCATACCAGAGACCCAAAGGTTATGGTGGAACTGGAATTTTGTGGTGCAATCACCACACTACCAGACGGAACACATCGCCTCACTTGTGTAAAGTTAGGTTCTACCCCACCGACCTGTTTAATCAGCATATACGCACCATCAAAAGGATCTAGAGCAAGCGATGAAGAATTTGGGGAACTACTAAGCAATTTACATGAAGTTCTGGCGAAGCACAGCGGCTACAGTACCATTGTGTGTGGGGATTTTAATGCATCTCTTATCAGCAAGAATCCAGCTGCTAGAGAACTGCTATTTAAGAACTTTTGCATGACCATGAACCTGCACTTAACAGACCAGAGTAGGACCCCAACTTTTTTCCACTGTAATGGCCGCGATAGCTCACAATATTGACTATATACTCGTCACCAATCGGGATATAATATCAAGATACACCATAGCTGAATATGAATCAAGTATAAACCTATCAGATCATGTCCCAGTGTCGGTCTCTATATCAATTACATATAATATTCAAGCACAAAAGCCAGTCAAGCTCAAAGCTGTACCTAGACTACAGTGGGGCCGAGCAAATGTGTTGGATTACGAAGCGGAGATCACTGAAGAACTACAAATGTCATTGTCATTGGATACACTAGAAGCCATCTCTCATATCACTGAGATCCTGAAAACATCGGCCTCAAATCATGTACCCCATACAATGCCACGTATAGTTCACAATAAAAATGCAACAGTCTGGAAACAAATATTAGCTGACGTGACAAGAGCGAGCAAAGAAGCTATGAGGGAATGGGGATTAGCAGGCAGACGAATAATCCTGATCATCCAACAGTTAAACACCGAAAATGGTATAAGTATCTCTTTCGGAAGGAACAACGTACAGTAAAGGCTAGAGTTAGAGACAGTCTGTACGAAAAAATAATGGATGCAGATGCAAATGACCAACAACTATTCTTTCAGCGTGTACGGCGACAGCGCCAATCCAGTTTCACACAGTTTACAGAAATGCTTATGGTGGATGGCAAGCAGTATGAGGGCCAAGATCTACTGGAAGGATGGGCAAGCTATTTTGAGACCCTTGGCATGCTACTGACAGATACTAACTTTAATGAAGAACATCGCCAACTTGTATTCTCTGACAGAGAAATCATAGAGTTCCTGTGTAACAGGCAGGAAATAACAACAACTTTATTTAACATAGAAGAGGCTGCAAATGCGACCCAGCAAATGACCAATAGGAAAGAAGCAGGATTAGCCAGCATTACTTCAGAGCACATCAAATATGGCGGCTATGAATTATGTCTTCCGTTAACCGAAATCGTTAATGAGATTCTTCAGAGCTGCTCAATACCGACACTTTTTTAAACTTGGTCTAATTTCACCAATCCATAACAAGAAGGGCAACACTATTGAGAACACAGACAATTACAGGAAGATTACAGTCACCCCAGTCATTAGCAAGATATTTGAGAAACTCTATTTGAATAAAATCAAGAGCACCCGCATACAGGGCCAAAGCCTATTGCAATACCGTTTTATATCAGGAACCTCACCTTTAGTAGCAGCCACAGTATTAATTGAAGCCATGTGTAATACTCTAGACAAAAAAGGAACTATATGTAGCCTACCTATACACCCAGAAAGCTTTCGATGTAGTATGGTACCAGAGCCTACTGAGAAAACTATATTCGGCTGGGATAGACGGCACTCTATGGAAAATCGCTAATCTACAGTGATATGCAGGCTGTAATAAAGTGGCGTGGCGAATGCTCAAGAACTATTACGATCCGACAAGGTGTCCTGCAAGGAGGGATCGCATCACCTCAATTATTTCTACTAATGGAAAATGAACTATTTCTAGACCTTGAAAGTAGAGGTATTGGATACCATATAGGCAGCACCTACCTCAGCGTGATAACCGTTGCAGATGACAAAGCCCTATTAGCTGACAACACAAGAGAACTACATCTGGCACTTGATATAAGTGGTGACTGCACAAAGGGAGAGATATCTTATTAGCGGAGCTAAAAGCAAAGTTGAGACATTCAGTAGTACTTCTACACCTATATAACATGACTTTGAGTTAAACAAATGAGAGAGAGAGAGAGAGAGAGAGAGAGAGAGAGAGAAATCGAATGTACCGAGAGTACAGTGCTCCTGGATAGAGGAGGGAAATCCATGAACTAACCAACC
Source organism: Chaetoderma sp. LZ-2023a (assembly GCA_034401795.1). Classification (NCBI taxonomy): domain Eukaryota; kingdom Metazoa; phylum Mollusca; class Caudofoveata; order Chaetodermatida; family Chaetodermatidae; genus Chaetoderma; species Chaetoderma sp. LZ-2023a. Next base: position 26,088,669 of record CM067361.1, on the reverse strand, counting down.
GAAGGGAATGTACCGAGAGTACAGTGCTCCTGGATAGAGGAGGGAAATCCATGAACCAACCAACCGAAGGGAATGTACCGAGAGTACAGTGCTCCTGGATAGAGGAGGGAAATCCATGAACCAACCAACCGAAGGCTGTTCGGGAATACCAACCCACCCACCCAAACACCACAAGAGAAACATTGAAAGGTGCGGGCTCTGAATATTGATTTCACACATTCTGAGTTTCCTGTGATTCACGTATAAATGTTAAATTTTTTGATGAATTAATTCTATTTCCAATTCACATTGTAGTGGACAATAAGCATGCGTAGCCACCTCTCTGAGTGCGCATGCATACGTGCTTGCGCGCGCGTGCGTGCGTGCTTGCGTGCGTGCGTGCGTGCGTGCGTGCGTGCGTGCGTGCGTGCGTGTGAAAGATAGTAAGTGAGGAAGTGACAGACTGAGCGAGAGGGCGGGCGTGGGTGAAGTTTTGGGGTGGGTTGGGCTTACGTGAGTGAGCGGGTGTGAGGACGGGTAATTGTGTCAGTAAATGCGTGGGTGCGGGCGCTCGTGCATTCGTCTTCACGGTGGACCTGCGAAGTTTGCCTTGGAAATTTTTTATTGGACGTTAGTTCCTAATTATATTTGATAGATTGTGGCCCAATCCCTTGAGGAAGTGTTTTTGTAAAAAAAACTATGTTATCCAAGACGGCGGCAAGTCAAGTCGACCATTAATTTTGAACACGTGAACACAGTTTGTTCAGCTCTTCCCTTAGAAGAAGTTTCTTGAGTCTCATGTCAATTGGCCAAGCAGTTTCGCAAGAAGATCTTTAAATGTAATTTTTAAATAGTATAAAATCCAAGATAGCCATCAACAAAATCTACCAACCAGTTTCTCGGTTCTGACGTAAAATAAGCTGACTTTTGGCCCAGGATCAGACTATTTAAAGGAGGCCTTCAAATGCCTGATTTAGTTTGCGCCTGGGTAGTGGCATCATCTTTTCTGGATAGAACTAACAAAGCTGGACGCGGCTAAACATCTGTATCATGGCCGTACCAGTTGGTAGGGGTTGATCATACTGATATAAAGAGAACAGTATTCAAAAGATTTGAAGACGACGAGTATCGCAAGAATGATAAGATACAAAGCACATAAGTAATAAATTAGTCAAAATGTCGCGTGCAACTACTACTACTACTACTACTACTACTACTACTACTACTACTACTACTACTACTACTACTACAGCGCACTAGGGTTGGAGAGGTGCTGTGTTTTAGACGGGGTGGTGATGGAGGCGTATGTGCGTACGTGCGTACGTGCGTACATGCGTGTGTGTGCATGGGGTGGGGGTGGGAGGGGTGGCCGAATGAAAAATAGGAATAAAAAGATTTTCCCGCCCCAAATCACAAATAATAGAGAAATCCATATTTATCCCAGCCACGCCTATTTCTAGCTAAGCTGTACCCACATCACACGTGTGTTGGAATCCATTTATATATTTTGTACCCTGAGGTCCCTGAAATCAATCTCATTTATTCAGGTAAGCTGTTGATTGAAACTAATTTGACTGGGAGCTGGTCCTGCATATGGAATGTTTATTTCATTGTAAATTCACCAAAGACATACAATTCTACAGACGTGTAGGATGACGTCACAATCAATGACGTCATGAATGACGTAGGTAACTTCGTCCACGAACGCATAATTGGTGACGGACTAAGCGTTGTTGCACGAATTATATGTCTTTGCTTTTTAATAAACATGCTGTTGAATATTTTGAAACTAATTTGACTGGGCGCAGCACTAGCACCAAGCCAAAATAGTTTCAAAATATTCAACAGCTTACCTGCATAGTTTTCTGGAAATTGATTGTCATGGAGTTCAGGGATCGATCGAGTCCAACACCGGGGAAGTGTGGCCGGAGCTTAGCTAGATATGGGCGGGGCATAGCTAAAACTGGAAAGGTCCATTGATTATGACGTCAGATACCTGAGAAGGCGAATAGATCTGTCTATTTTGGATAGATTTAGGCTTAATTTCAGTGGCGGATCCAGGAGGGCATTTGCCGGGGTAGAAGTGGTGGGGGTGGGGTGGGGGGCACACAAAATTTCGAGGGCGTTAGCTCTTGAAAATGGGCTCACTCCGCCACCAGCAGGGAAGTAAAAAAAAATTGACAGCCCTGCCGGGGTGGGGGGGGGGTGCAAGTTCCCCAGAGTGCACCACCCACTCCCCCACCCCTTGGGTCCGTCACTAAATTTCACTATTCATGCCGGTACTTATAGATAGTTAATCAAATAAGCGCAACCGCCAGCACTCACAAAATGCTTCCACGGCAGATAGATCTAATAATCGAGCGACAAGGGTCAAATTCGACTCGCTAACTATAGTCAGTTTCATGGTTTCCTTAACATGCGCAGTCGCTATGACAAGCCGAACACTGAATAGTCTTCCCAATTAAATTACTATAGCAGAAAATTTGGAGCCGGGTACCAGTCTCCATTAACCCTTTCTGTCGTCTGTTTTGATGACCTACGAAAATGGGTTATTTTTGTCCGCTAGGACGTCAAAGAGCGTCCATATCACATAAAGTGGGAAGGAGTAGGGGTTGGGAAAGCTGGCATACATTGGGAAAGCATAATTTCATCAAACCTAAGTTATTTAGTGAGATATGTACACTTTTATATGCATTTATTCGTGGCAAGCGATCGGTGTCCGCCATTTTGAAATTTGCACAAATATCGCCCTAACCATTTGAACCGAGGTCGGCTGCTCGGTTGACCAAAGATAATATATATAGCAAGATGGGAAATACTTGCGCGCTTTTCGACGCTTTTGAAAAACACCGACATCTTACGACTACGACGTGACTGTGACGTTATAACAGGGGCATTAACTCGTAACGCGAATGACGCACTAACACAACACCCCCCCCCCCCCCCTTGACGCGGGAAACAAAGTGAAACAGACGGAAAAAATAAATATATAAATAAATAAATAAATAAATAATTAGCCAAAGCAAAGAAGGTAAACAAACAAACATGTAGATAAGCGGTAAATTTAAAGATGGAAAATCAAAAGTAAAAAATGTAGCCTGATCATTGTTGAAGGGGCTCTGCGATCATCGGATGCACAGATTAAAGGGGAAGAATGAAAATCTGGTGTTTTTTAGTTCCCGAAAAGATAAGGAAAGGTTAGAAATTCATGTTATAGTCCTACAATATGCTACATCACGCCTGTATATGCCTATATTTAGGACTATAATAAATAACGGCAAATAGGGGGTGGTTGGGAGCGGTTGTTATGCGGTTTTACGCCTTCAAATATCATGAACATTAGTCTACGCATTGCGAATGTAATTGGCGTAGGCAAGAAGAGACGTATCAGATTGTCAAGAAAACTTGGGTACAGCAATCTTTGAACGACACTATTCTAAGCACAGCATACATACGTAAGAATGGAGCGGGTACATGGACGCATGCACGCACGCATACGCGCGCATCCATTAAGTTAATGCTAATACAGGAACTTATTTTGAGCACCTGTTTCGCACTATAGAAAATTAATCAGGGCCGGCGTACGCGCTACGGCACTGCCGTGGCACTTTTTGAGTTAGCAAAAAAATGATTTAATACAGTTATATTTCGCAACCATTTCTTGTTTCCAACTCTATAAATTTATTAATTAAATATTACCTGCTAATAATAATTAGAGATACATTTCTTTTCTGCAAACAAATTTAAGGCACTGCATCATATATACCCATCCATTCTAAAATAGGGCACTAAATTTTGTATATAATGTGTACTTTTAGCACGAGTTAGAGCGACGAGTCAGGTTTTAAACTTTACTGGTCAAGTTTTAGTAATTTCAGCAGCAATAGACGCAGTACCAGTAGCAGCAGCAGCAGCAGCAGCAGCTGTAGTAGTGGTAGTAGTAGTAGTAGTAGTAGTAGTAGTAGTAGTAGTAGTAGTAGTAGTAGTAGTAGTAGTAGTAGTAGCAGCAGCAGCAGCAGCAGCAGCAGCAGTATTAGTAGTAGTAGTAGTAGTAGTAGTAGTAGTAGTAGTAGTAGTAGTAGTAGTAGTAGTAGTAGTAGTAGTAGTAGTAGTGATAGTGGGAATAGCAGCAGTAGCAGTAGCAGTAGCAGCAGCAGTAGCAGTAGTAGTAGTAGTAGTAGTAGTAGTAGTAGTAGTAGTAGTAGTAGTAGTAGTAGTTGTATTAGTAGTAGTAGTAGTAGTAGTAGTAGTAGTAGTAGTAGTAGTGGTAGTAGTAGTAGTAGTAGTAGCGGTAGCGGTAGCGGTAGCGGTAGCGGTAGCGGTAGTGGGAGTGGGAGTGGCAGTAGCAGCAGAAGCAGCAGCAGCAGCAGCAGCAGCAGCAGCAGCAGCAGTAGCAGTAGCAGTAGTAGTAGTAGTAGTAGCAGCAGCAGCAGCAGCAGCAGCAGCAGCAGTAGTAGTAGTAGTAGTAGTCGTAGTAGTAGTAGTAGTAGTAGTAGTAGTAGTAGTAGTAGTAGTAGTAGTAGTAGTAGTAGTAGTAGTTGTATTAGTAGTAGTAGTAGTAGTTGTATTAGTAGTAGTAGTAGTAGTAGTAGTAGTAGTAGTAGTAGTAGTAGTAGTAGTAGTAGTAGTAGTAGTAGTAGTAGTGGTAGTAGTAGTAGTAGTAGTAGCGGTAGCGGTAGCGGTAGCGGTAGCGGTAGCGGTAGCGGGAGTGGGAGTGGCAGTAGCAGCAGAAGCAGCAGCAGCAGCAGCAGCAGCAGTAGCAGTAGCAGTAGCAGTAGTAGTAGTAGTAGTAGTAGTAGCAGCAGCAGCAGCAGCAGCAGCAGTAGTAGTAGTAGTAGTAGTCGTAGTAGTAGTAGTAGTAGTAGTAGTAGTAGTAGTAGTAGTAGTAGTAGTAGTAGTGGTGGTGGGGGTGGTGGTGGTGGTGGTGGTGGTGGTGGTGGTGGTGGTAGTAGTAGTGTTGGTGATGGTGGCGGCGGCGGTAGAGTGTTTGTTGTCAACAACTTGGCATTATCTGGGCTATGGTATACAGCATCTGCTGTACACATGCCAAAACATGTAGAAAAGGAGGTTAATGAATTGATATTGTCATTCATATGGGAAGAAAAGAGTCATTTAGTTTCCCATCGTATTCTCAATAATGCTAAGTTAGAAGGAGGACTTGATTTAATTGATATTAAAGTGAAATGTGTTTCTTTAAGGTTAAAATTTTTGGATGATCTTATTACATCAGATGAGACGTGGGCATGTGTTTCACGAGCTCTCATGGAGAGAATTGTAGAACCATTTCTGGCGGAGCAGGTTTTTACCTCAAAGAAGCCACCTCCGAATAGCCAAATGATACCAGATGTGTTTAAAGATCAAGTTAAGGAGTTAGAAATATTTGACAGATACATGCCTCCACCTACGTGCTGGAAGGAAGTACTAGAACAGCAATTGTGGGGCAATAGTAATATATGTTATAACAATGCAGTACTTTATCTACCGTCCTTTGCAAAATATGGCATTCAACATTTATCGGATATGATACACCCTCAAACACGTAGATGGATTTCAATGCAAGACGTAGCTAGAAAAACACATATGAGGCATATAGATGTCCAGCGGTTGCTAAATAAAATAAAACATGCTGTACCAATTGAATGGTTTCGTCTGCCAAATGTAAATAATAATAGTTTGACTCCACAACCCGCATTAGTTCTTGATGATGAGATGTTAAAATACAAGATGAGATCCAAGGAATGGTACCATATTATGAGACGAAAACAAGTAACACCTCCTATAGCAATTAGGAGATGGGATGACTCAAGCTATAAACCATCCAGTTGGAAAAATGTATGGAAAATCTTACATTCTCCATACATACCAAATATGGCTCGTGATTTATTGTGGCGATTACTACATCGACGGCTATGGGTGGGACACTTGACATACAAGTGCAATATTACGACTTCTGATAGGTGTTACTTATGTCAAACAGACGAGGAAACAATCGAGCATTTATTTGCGGAATGTCCAATATCGTCACAATTTTGGGACTATATCAGCCAAATCTTGGCAAAATTTGGAGCGAAGCCCATTGTTCTAGACACGCATGTAGTCTTATTTAGAGAATTTGGATCAAGCGGTGTAAATATCATAAAGTCTGAAAGGACTATTTTAATAACAATACTAACCATAGGTGTTTGGGCAATTTGGAAACATCGGTGTGCACAGACGAAAAATCCATCTATGGGCAATCACAATAAAGGCAATATTTCGTTCATTGCTGCTGAATCATATTCCTTGCGAATATTTTAGATTAAAGCAGCATGGTAAAGAAAAAGTATTCAAGGACATATGGTGCAAAACAAACATAGTTTCAATAGAGTTGGGAGCTGTAAAAATAAATGAGCATGCACTAGCTTAAATCATTTAATTACTACAGCTGATTTATCTGTGTCTTTTAATTAATCTGTGGCATGTAATTCATTTTAGTCTGCACTTTGATATTGTTATGTTTAATAATTCATGTTAACAAATAAACAGACTGGGGTAATTTAATAATCAATCGATAAAGTAAGTTGCCATTGAATTATAAAATTGTCCCAGGTAATTTTAGGAATTTGCACAGAGTTTTATAGGGTTATTTGTTCCCGGGTAATTTACAAAACCTTACAACAAAGTAAATCAAAAATGGAAACAAGAGCGCCATCTATTTCCATCTATTTTTCTGTAATTTTCCTGCTGACTATATATGTTATGCTACCCAAATGCTACTACGCCCGCTGATCTTTAAAGACTCAGCCCACTGGCGTCAATGATTGACTTATTTGTCATTGATTGACGAGTCACTTTTCATTTGTTGAATAGTTGCACTCGCCACACGGGCCTACTACCACACATGGATTGAATGGTAATTTACAAAACCTTACAATAAAGTAAATTGAAAATGTAAACAAGAGCGCCATCAATTTTTCTGAAATTTTTCTGCCGACTATATGTATTATACTATCCAAATGCTACTACGCCCGCTGATCTTTAGAGAATCAGCCCACTGGCGTCAATGATTGACTTATTTGTCATAGATCGACGAGGCATTTTTCATTTGTTGGATAGTTGCACTCGCCACACGGGTCTACTACTACACCTGGGTTGAATAGTAATGCCTTTGTTAAGTTTTGTTTTGCTATCGGAGCTTTATCAGCCTATTGTTTTGTATCTACTTTTTAAGCCATATGTATTTATAGATTGTATTAATGCTCATTATTTATCATTGTTTTGGTGTAATATTAATCAAGATTACTAGTTCACCAGGTTTTTTTCTGGGGGTTTGCAAGCCTTTTTAAAGGAGTTCCTCCGTGAAGTTTGTCCGACTGCGTCAGCGTCGGTTTTTCAAAAAAAAAAGAAAAAAAGTAGTAGTGGTAGTAGTAGTAGTAGTAGTAGTAGTAGTAGTAGTAGTAGTAGTAGTGGTAGTGGTAGTGGTGGTGGTAGTAGTAGTAGTAGTAGTAGTAGTAGTAGTAGTAGTAGTAGTAGCAGTAGTAGTAGTAGTAGTAGTAGTAGTAGTAGTAGTAGTAGTAGTAGTAGTAGTAGTAGTAGTAGTAGTAGTAGTAGTAGTAGTAGTAGTAGTAGTAGTAGTAGTAGTCAATATTGTCAACGCATTGGCTCAGAATCTTCAATAATTGAAAAAATTCAAAAATTTAAGATATTTTGGTTTATCTTACTGCCTGAGATTTGTCATTTTGTTTGAGGAAAGCCATATGGCATTAATGTTAACCCTTTACTGGTTAAATTTGTTCAGTAAAATCCAAATATGCGCTTACTTATTTAATGTATATTTGCAGGCACAGACAAGGTCATTCCCGAGAATATACCACTGGAACGACTGTCTCGGTTCCCGAGCCAGTCATTACAGCGGTAAATTTTCAAAAATACTCCAATCCCCGCCGGCAAATGGACATTGCCCAAGATCACTAAATTGACCGTTTTTGGCTGGCCATCATGCAAGGGTTAATGTTGAATGATTGAGATGGACATTCTGGATAGCTATTTGAGTTTTGCTTTTACCAAGATGTCACGTAGATTCGGATTTTTCTTAAACGCAATTACTGGACGCTTGTTAAAGGGTTGTTTCAGTTTCTCCTGTAGGTTTTGATACTCATCTTTCAAGATTTTGGAAATTTCAACGTTTTTTCGATTATAGGTCAGAATGAATGGAATTTTGTCACGTTGATCAGATAAGCCTGGGTCCGCGTTTATTCCCCTTGGCCACTGTGTTTCGAGTTCTTTAATCCAAAACGATTCTCGAAGTTTTCTTTGTTTATCAGTTTCTTCTGCCGTATCTGAAAGGGGTGGCTGTTCAATCGGCATAATTTCAAAGTCACGAAGGACTAAATGGTCAGGAAGATTAAAATGTTCGGAAACATGTGTGTCTTCCTCTAGCCTAATATCTGAGAGGTGTCGAGTTGCCCGCCATCTTAATGGACATTTGGTTTCGCCGACATACTGTTTTTGGCACAATTTGCAGGAAATTAGATAAATAACATTTTCAGAGTCACAATCTAGATTAGACTGAAGTTGGAACTTGCTTTTGTTCTGAAAGCTCGTGAAAGTATTCTGGTTTGGGAGAAATTCATCTAACTTGCACCTTTTCTTTCCGCATTTGCGAGATTCGCCCACACCTATAATAGGACGACTGTGAGAAATTTTGGTAGGCCGACGATTTGAGGCATTATCTGGAATGGTTTCCAAGCCGTCCAATGTTTCAGATTTGATTTTGCGCAAGAATCATGAGGAGTAACCTCGTGGTTTGAGGGCTTTGAATAGGGTAGAGCACGCTTCTTCAAAGTTTTTCCTATCACTCGAATTCCTGTGAAAACGGATTATTTGTGATTTTACTATTCCTTTAAAAGTATGCGGTGGATGGAAAGATTTTTTGTGCAATAGCTGATGCGAATCGGTTGGTTTGAAATACACTTTGTAGTCTAAGTAGCCAGTTGTTTCATACTTTAGACCTTTATATACAGTTACATCCAGGAAATCTACAGACATCTCGTCAATGGTTGCTTTTAATTTGATATTCGGATCGTGATTGTTCAGAATTTCGAAAAATTCATCAAACTCTGCCTTTGTGTGTTGCCAAATCATGAAAATGTCATTAAGGTACCTGCGATAAATGAGGGGCTGTTTTGGACACTTTTCTAACGCTTCCTCCTCCCACTCTGCTATGTAAATATTGGCAAAACATGGGCTAAAGCGCTTGCCCATCGCGCAGCCGCAAATTTGTTGGTAAATTTCGCCATCGAATTCAAAATCATTGCCTTTCAGACTCAGCTCTAATAGAGCTATTACTTCTCTGTCTGGCCTGTTGGTGTCTGGGTAGTTCACGAATGCTCTACGGGTAGAATTTATACCCTTCTCGATGTCAATGTTTGTATACATAGCATCGATGTCAAGCGTGACCAAGAATGAATTTGGAGGTATCCAGGTCTCAGAGACCTGTGATAAGAAGTCTTCTGTGTTTTTCAAGAAGCTGGCGTGTCTATTTGCTATTGGCTGTAGATGGTAATCGATGTATTCACTGATTCTGTAGGATTCTGAGCCACAATCAGAAATTATAGGTCGCCCGGGCGGTGACATTGGGTCCAACCACGAATCTATGGGTTTATGAATTTTTGGCAAAAGATAGAAAGTCCGTGGTTTTGACTCAAGTTTAGCAAAGAGATACTTATGTTGCTTTTCGGTGATCTTCTTGCTATCGAGCAATTTTTGAAGAATCTCATTAAATTTGCTGCAATTATTTTGCCAAAGTGGTTTGCTTAGTTTCTGGTAATGCTTTGGGTTACTAAGTTGTCGTTGTGCTTCACGTTTATAGTTATCTTTAAGCATTATTACAGTCGCTGACCCTTTATCTGCAGGTTTGATGACAATTTCGCTGTTTTTAGACAATTCAATTAAGGCCTGGCGTTCCTCATAGGGTAAATTTGGTTGATCATTAGGGAATGCAGAATTTTTAACACGTTCTGAAAAGAGTTCTATGCTTTCACCGATCGCTGGGTCCAGGATTTTTACGTTTGGTGCCCAGCCAGTTTTTTCAATGAATGGTGGAATGTTACTATTAGAGTTACGAAAGAAGTCTGCTAACTTAATACGGTGACTAAATTCAAATGTTTCCATACAGCCATTATCTAAAAGAGCATCCAAACCTGTTTTAGGTTTTGGTGTTGGGACAAATGTAAGACCAAAATTGAGCAGTGACTGCTCTGCTTCACCTAATGGGGAGCCAGTTAGATTGACAATATTACTGCCCAGTCCTGTTTCCGGGCGGATGTTACCTTGGCCCTTGTCTAGTTTAAATTTAGGAATTTAAGCCAGGCAGAATACATCGAGTTAGCTGTCTTCTCAGTCCAATGAATGTTATCCTTAACAACATTAAATTCGGAGAGTCTGAGTGCAGGAATGACAGTCACAGATTTTGATGATTCAGCCATCGAATTGATGGACTGAATCGCCAACTTCTGCTGAGCTGTCAACCGACTTGAATAGTTAAGTTTTGCGAAGTAAATCGCAGTCTTTGGGAATTAGGACTTAATCGCACTGAGAAGCAGCATTAATCTATGTTTTGAACTAGAGATGGGTTCATTCATATCATTAATGCCAATGTTAATCACTATTTTCTCTGGTTTAAATGATCCAGTGTACTTTTGAATTAGTCCTCTAGCATGACACAATTTAGCTCCTGGGTAGCAGGCAACTTGCGTTTCAGGGTGGGGCTCAACATTAATGCGACTCAGGTTCGAAGCTCCAAAGATGAGTACTTTGTTCGTGAGAACAGGTAGTCGCCAGTCAATTTTGTTTTCGATTTCATGACGAAATTTCCAAAAAATGTTTCTCTCCAACATGGTGGGTTGTTTGGGTCTATTTGCAAATTTAATAGGACGCACCTCCGGTGCATTACTTGGACCTGGAGTTGGAGAGAAGCTGGGCTGTGGCAGTTTCCCTGTTGGGGATGGGGTCTTGAGACCCGATGGTTGACTGCTCTGGGGGGATTTCTGAGAAGCGCCATTCCGTGGACCAGATTTGCTACCATTAACCCTTTCCCTCTGTGGCAAGGGCGGATATTCGTTTGGGTCATTTAGATTGCCTAGTGGAGAGTCAGGTAGTGGGATTAATGATGCTTCAAATAGCATATCTCTAGGGCCAGAATCCAATGGTAGCAATGGAGAGATTTTATTGTCTACTCGTTTTGTGACTGGCGGCGAAGTTTCAGTTGATCTGAGGCGTTTTTTCATTTGTGATTGTGGGGCCACAGTTGGTATCATGACCAGAGGCGTGGCTTGTGCGAGATTTTGAATTGGTTGCTGAGATGGATCTATCGGTCGCACAAAATCGTAAAAAGAAATAATCGCATTAATGTCGAGCTTTCTATTATAATTGGTTTTTTGCCCAGCGTATAGCATTGGATTTAGCACGACCTAGGTCTAAATGTGGCATTGCCTGTGTGAAGACTACTTCAGTTCTAATACTACCAAGTTGTTCATTATAGTGATTTAACATGGCCTTAATGGTAGATTTTGCCCACTCAAAATTCACATTCCAGATGGCAAAGTAGATGTCATCATTTGGTATAGCTGGCTTACAAAATCCATTCAGCTCTTCCACCTTCCTGCTAAGCCCATCAGGGAGAGTTTCGGCATCTAAATGCCTACGTAGTGTAGCAATATGGTGGAAGCACTGAATTATTTGGTAATACAGCTTTACCAGGCGCGCATGCGCAGATGAACCCCCTTTACCATCTCCATTTTTCCTACGACCATTCTTCCTCGCAATAGCCATTCAGACAGACAATCGTTCAATCTAACTAGCAATCAGACAGGCAGTTGAGCAGGTAAGTACGATTCGGTCAGGCAAACTCAAATTCAAGCACACAAATTCATTCACATCAACTAGTAGTAGTAGTAGTAGTAGCAGTAGTAGTAGTAGTAGTAGTAGTAGTAGTAGTAGTAGTAGTAGCAGTAGTAGTAGTAGTAGTAGTAGTAGTAGTAGTGGTAGTAGTAGTAGTAGTAGTAGTAGTAGTAGTAGTAGTAGTAGTAGTAGCAGTAGTAGCAGTAGTAGTAGTAGTAGTAGTAGTAGTAGTAGTAGTAGTAGTAGTAGTAGTGGTAGTAGTAGTAGTAGTAGTAGTAGTAGTAGTAGTAGTAGTAGTAGTAGTAGAAGTAGTAGTAGTAGTAGTAGTAGTAGTAGTAGTAGTAGTAGTAGTAGTAGTAGTAGTAGTGGTAGTGGTAGTAGTAGAAGTAGTAGTAGTAGTAGTAGTAGTAGTAGTAGTAGTAGTAGTAGTAGTAGTAGTAGTAGTAGTAGTAGTAGTAGTAGTAGTAGTAGTAGTTTTACTCGTATTATTATTAGTATTATTATTAGTGTTATTATTATTCGCGATTTTTCTGAACAGTGCTCAATTTGTATCCGCCCGGGCAACTTCTAGTTAATAAATATTTTTGCGTTGTTACAGTATCATCAACATTGTATATGGAGGGTCGGCAGAAAATGGTCCCGATGTACGTGTATAGGTGAGTGATGGCGCGGTGCGTGTGCGCGCGTGCGTACACGTAGGCGCGCGTGCGTACGTGCGTGCGTACGTGCGTGCGTGCGTGCGCGCGTTTGCGCAAGTAACTGCGAGACTCAAATTTAGTAGGAGCACAGAAGGAACAAGTCCGGGTGGAATACCTGCCATGGTAAAATCAAAATTGATCAGGAGGTTTAACTAATAGTGGGATCAAGCAGGTCCCACCCCACCCCACCCAACTGTGCATTTGTAAACATTATATTCTAAGGCCATCTCCTGCATTTCAGGATATAAATATCGACATACTGTTGCCTGCAAAGTTACCCTGTTTTGCGCAGTTTCTGCTGAAAGACAGTTGACTAAATTGAGAAAATCTGTATGTTAGCAGGCTACGACCATATAACGTGCAGTCGATGGCGCATTATCGCAAACACCCACGCTTGCATTAACCCTTCAGCCTGACAACTGTACCCCATCCCATAAGGGCGGAGTCCAATATAATTGTGATTTCACACACTGGAATCATGTATGGGTAGCTCAAATATAACAAATTTGATTGAATTCCACCACACTTTTTTCGGGGGAAATAGCTGGACGGACAGGAGAGATGGGCGAAGACGGTCGATATATCCAAGTGATACACAAAACGTTTTTGTCTTAAATGCTTTGCCCCTCTGTAACTTCAAGTTACACACATAGATGGCATAACTATAAGACCGGTGTGGCCAAATCCCTCAGCCCTCTGACATCATAACACCACCCGACCCCACCCCCACCACCGCCAACACCCCCCCCCCCCAACACACACACCCCAGTGGCTTTACGTTTGAAATACAACCGGGTCTTTAGCTTTCTCGCGATCCTAACGGCGTTTCTGGGGGCCCAAAACAAGAATTTTCAAAAAATTTGCATAGGGCTCCCTCTAAGTTCGGTCCTGTGAGAAATATCTGTGCAACCATATGGTTTTGCTTTAGAAATACACGGATAATAAGTCATTTTACGGAGCAATCAAATATATATATTGCGGATCGAAGATGAAACTGAATAAATTTAGCAATTTTTCCGAGCATTTTTGTTTATGTACGTACAGCGTAACTTGGAAATTAGCCAAGGATCATGAAGAAACTTGTAATGGCATACAGCTGAGTATGTCAGCTAAATGCACAACTAAGTTTCAATTTTGTCTATGGTTGTGATTAATGGTTTATGTATTGGATTTGGGCCGCAGATTGGCTGGTGGGCCAGGTGGCTTCTTGGGCTTGGGTGGTTTGGTTCCATTGTGCTCCTCAACAGCATACGGAAAATCCTATCCAATGTTACTCTATGCCGAATCCGAGACCAGATCGATGACTGCACCGGATCATGTCAAAGTGGCTTCAAACGTGGACGCAGCTGCACAGACATTGTATGGGCTCAACGCATGCCTGTGTCGGTAGTCATGTCCAAACACTGGGACTTCCACAAAATGGGCATTGACATGTCACGAGCCTTCGAGTATGAGCTGAGAGTATGAATCAAGTCAGTGAAGTCTGTAGAGTTTGAGACTTCAATCGGCTCCCCACAGGGAGATGGTCTCTCTCCGGTGCTTTTCACCTGTTACCTTGCTACCGCATTGAAATCTGTGCGGGAAAGTTTCACAAGACCAACAATCAATCAATCAATCCATCAATCATCAATCAATCAATCAATCAATCAATCAATCAGTCATTTGATCAATCCATCCATCAATCTATCCATCAATCTATCCAACAATCTATCCATCAATCTATCCATCAATGACTCAAACAATCTGTGTCTCGATTATTGGCCTGTCGGGCTATTGGACTCCCGGACTATTGGGATGTCAGACTATTAGGCTGTCGGACTGTTGGGCTGTCGGACTAATGTGCTGTCGGACTAATGTCCTGTTTGACTAATGAGTTTTCAGACTAATGGGCTGTCAAACTAATGAGCTGTCGGAATATTGGGCTGTAGTACTAATGGGCTGTCGGAATATTGGGCCGAACATGATGATTAAAAGTTTTTCCTATCACTCGAATTTCTATGAAAGCGGATTATTTGAGATTTTACAAGTCCCTTGAAAGTATGCGGTGGATGGAATGATTTCTTGTGCAGTAGTTGATGGGAGTCGGTTGGCTTAAAATACACTTTGTAGTCTAAGTAACCAGTTGTTTCATACTTTATACCTTTGTATAAGGTTACATCCAGGAAATCTACGGACATCTCATCAATTTCAGCTTTTAGTTTGATATTCGGATCATGATTGTTCAGAATGGCTAAAATTCATTAAATGCTCCTTTAGTATGTTGCCAGATCATGAAAATGTCATCCAGGTACCTGTGGTAAATGACTGGTTGATTTGGACACTTTTTAGTGCTTCCTTTTCCCACTCAGCCATGTAAAGGTTAGGGCAATCTGTTGCAAGATGTGCTGTGCTTAAGCAGATTCTACACTCTTTGATTTGCCCCCCTGTACCATAATGGCAAGATAAATCGACCATCTACCGTGACCTTACTTGGGAGAGGTTGTTCTACCTTTTCGAACCAAATTCTTCTGACGGCATTTTCTAAGGTTCTATCAAATGGATAGGTTTCGTGTTCTACTTTTTCTACTTTGCCATACTTGATCAATTCTTTGATAACCCGTTCATCTGGGATCTCTAACTGGACCTTCATCTTAACTAATAGATGATCAGATTATATTTCCTCCACATTACACACCTCGCCCTTCACGACAAGGACCTCGTCGAGCAACTTTTCCTTCACACTTTCATTAACCACAGTGACATTCTATATAGATTTGGAAAAGTTAATGAGACCTTGAAGGACCCGTGGGCCTGCCCCAAATATATATAATTTATATAATTTTTTCAATCCTATATGATTCCGAACCACAATCTGAAATGATGGGTCGCCCGGTGGTGTCATTGGGTCGGTCCATAAGTCAACAGACTTATGGATTTTAGGAAGAAGATAAAATGTGCGTGGTTTCGAATCATCTTTGGCACACAGGTATTCAAATTGCTTTTCAGTTATCTTCTTGTTATCAACCATTTTTTGGCGAATTTCGTTGAATTTGCTACAGTTATTTTGCCAAAGTGGTTCATTTAGTTTTCGGTAATGCTTTGGATTACTAAGCTGTCTATGTGCTTCTTTGATGTAGTTGTCTTTATCCATTATTACAGTAGCCGATCCGTTATCCGCTGGTTTGATGACAATTTCATTCTTTCTAGATAAATCTAATAGGGCCGATCGTTTGGAAATGTAGTATTTTGAATACGTTCTGAGTAAAGTTTTATACTTTCACCGATTGCTAGGTCAACACATTTTAAGTTTGGAGCCCAGCCGGTTTTTTCAATGAATGGTGGAATATTACTATTGGAGTTTCGAAAAAAATCTGCCAATTTCACTCAGTGACCAAATTCAGCAGTTTCAGTAAAGCCATTATCTAAATATGCATCCAAACCTGTTTTAGGTTTTGGTGTTGGGACAAAGGTCAAGCCAAAATCAAGCAGTGACTGTTCTGCTTCACCTAATGCGGAGCCGGTTAAGTTTACAATATTACTACCCAGTCCCAGTTCCAGTTCTGGGTGGATGCTACCCTGACCCTCATTCAATTTAAATTAAGGAACTTGAGCCAATTACCATAGATAGCATTAGCAGTTCTCTCAGTCCAGTGAATATTGTCATGACACACACTGAACTCTGTGAGTGGCAGGCGTGGAATGACAATAACGCCGGACTCAGAGGACTTGATCCTGCTAGATTCAGCAACACAATTGATTGCCTCCAGTGCACGTTTTTGATGCAGGGTCGAAGTGGTTGAGAAGTTTAACTTAGTGAAGTAGATGCTCGCCGAAGGGAACTTCTTCCTTACCATGCTGAACAACAACCTGAGCCGATTCTCTGAGGCTGGAATTGGGTTGTCTCGATCGTTTATGCCTATATTTAGGATGATCATTTCTGGTTTGACTTTCGCTGAGTATCTATTAATGATCGTTCTTAGATCATTGATAGATGCCCCAGGGAAGCAAGCTACCTGCATTTCTGGGTGAGGTGCCACATTGATTCGGCTTAGGTTAGATGCTCCAAGCAACAGGATCTTTTAGTTGATGGTTGGTTGGGAGCTGCCAATTTGGTTTGTTACATGACTCATACCGGAATTTCCAGAACGTATTTTGCTCTAGTTTCGTTGGTTTTCTAGGCTTAGACTGAGGAGATGGTGTGAACCGTGGTTGCGGTACTTTTGGAGTAGTGTGGGTTGTGAGGCCCAGCTTGTTCTCCATTAATATCCGATCAGATTTAGCTACCCTCTGTGGAAGCGGGGGAAAATCATCAGGTGAGAATGATGGTGCAGAAGGCGGTGGCGAGTCAGGTAAAGGGATTGATGCTGGATCAATTTGTGACTTCATCTCGTCATTAACGGATGTAGATTGGACACAGACTGGTGAAGGCCTGATATCTATGCGTATGATCGGTGCCGAGGTTTCGGCGGGTGGTGGTGACTCAGGTAATGGGATTAGCAATGGGTTAATTGGTGAGTACATGTTGCTATCACAGGATGTAGATGGGACACTGCCTGGAGAACACCTGGTATCTGTACGTTTGATTGGAGGTGAGGTCTCAGCAGGTGACCTTACCCGCTTTTTAGCCTGAGAGGGTGGTACAAAATCTGATGTTTCCGCTGGTGTTTTACGAACTGGAGTAGCATTTCTGTTGACGGCAGCCGGGGAAAAATGAAGATCAATGGGTCTGATAAAGTCATAAAAGGCGGCAATAGCCTTATCATGAAGCCTTTTTCCATGATTGTTTTTTGCCCATCGAATGGCGGTTGACTTGGCACGGCCAACGTCTAGGTGGGAATGATCCTGGGCTGATATAATTTCGGATCTGATACAGCCAAGTTGCCAATTGTAATGATTGATTAGAGTCTGTACTATGGATTTAGCCCAACCAAAATTAGCATTACAAATGTTAAAGTGGACATCTCCATTTGGCATGGCTGGTTTGCAGAACTTGTTTAGTTCTTTTAGCTTCTTGCCTAAGCAGTTTGGCAGAGTCTCTGCCTCAATGTGCTTGCCCAACACACCAAGGTGATGGAAGCATTGTATTACCATATAGCATACCTTGACTAGGCGAGCATGGGCAGAAGATTGGTGGCGTGAATCCGATTCATTGCCATCCTTTCTCCCTCTCCTGCTCTGTCTAGCCATGATAATGCCCTGGAAACCAACCAATCAAACAGACAAGCAACCAATCAATCAATCACTCAACCTAGGCAAAGCACCAATCACACACGTAATCAAATCAACCAACCAATCAAGCAACTGATCAGATCACACAACCAATCGAACAACCAATCACACTATCGATCAAATCAGCAATCAATCAAGCTAGCAACTAGGCAATCAATTAATCAATCACAGTCCCAATCAATCAATTAACCAATCAACTAATCAATCAATCAATCAAAACCGGTCAAACAGACAAGCAACCAATCAATCAATCAATCAATCAATCAAAACCGGTCAAACAGACAAGCAATCAATCAATCAATCAATCAAAATCGGTCAAACAGACAAGCAACCAATCAATCAATCCCTCAACTAGGCAAACCACAAATCCAAACCTAATCGAATTAATCACGCAATCAGATCACACAATCAATCAAACAACCAGTCAAACTATCAGTCAAATCAGACAAGCAATCAAGCTAGCAACTAGGTAAACAACCAATCAAGCACGTAATCAATTCAAGTAACCAGTCACGCAACAAATCAATTCAAGTAGCCAGTCACGCTACCAATTAGTTTGAACAATAAATCACGCAACCAATCAAATCAAACAATCAATCACGCAACCAATCAGATCAAACAATCAATCACGCAACCAATCAATTCAAGCAACAAATCACGCAACCAATCATACGACAAGTCACGCAGACAATCAAATCAAGCAAGCAATCAAATCAAACAACCAGTCAAATCAAGCAACTAGTCAAATCAAGCAACAACTCAAGCCCCCCCCCCCCCCAATCAATCAGGCAAATCCCAGTCAATCTTAATCAATCTTAATCAATCTTAATCAATCTTAATTAATCTTAATCAATCTCGATCGATCTCGATCAATCTCGATTAATCTTAATCAATCTTAATCAATCTCAATCAATCTCAATCAATCTCAATCAATCTGTCGCTCCCAATCAATTCAAGCAACCAATCACGTAACCAGTCAATTCAAGCAACAAATCACGCAACCAGTCAATTCAAGCAACAAATCATGCAACCAATCAATTCAAGCAATAAATCACGCAACCAATCAGATCAAATCACGCAACCAATCAGGTCAAATAACAAGTCATGCAAGCAATCAACTCAAACAAACAATCAAATCAAGCAACCTGTCAAATCAAGTAAGACTCAAGCAACCAATCAAGCAATCAATCAGATCAACCAACCAATTAGATCAGACAATCAATCAATCAGACAATCAATCAATCAATCAATCAATCAATCAATCAATCAATCCAACTCTAAAGCAGCCAGACAGTCAATCAATACAAAAACGCTACCAGACGCACACTCTGCAAGTGGTAGGTTTGTCAGCTAGTCTGTCTGTCTATATATAATTTTCCAATCAAAGAGAGCTTAATTTACAAAGCTGAAATAAGATAAATGTGGTTAGTAGTGATGATTAGTGACATGATAATATTTAATATTTAAGGACAGGCAATACAAGAATATCAATAAATATCTTTAAATTACTCAGTACTCACAGTAATATAGCAATACACAGCAATTGAAACAGCAATAAGAATTTTTACATCGTCAGAGGGCTGGACGCGTTTCGTGTTGATTACACTTCTTCAGCAGCCTTTTAGACAAATCTACCAGTCCAACAGTTTGCCCTACTATTTATTGGCCAAGTGAATGTTTTTGAGACTTAATCATTTTCTTTAAAGTTACTGAACTAAATCGTGGGCACCTAGCCAGTTAGGTGTTTTAGAGTCTTAGCTTCTTACTTATTTCTTTGTCATTTGTGACATTGGTAGGCGAAATTGGTTATCCAGGTGTATCGTAGTGAAACCTTGGATCGGAGCGAAACCTTATGGTAAGAGTGGAAACTTGTCCAGTTATCTGGGCATTACCATGGCATAATGGGTTTATTATCTGTGTAACTTAATATGCTATACTGGTCATCCTGTGTGCTGGTGGCCATAGTTAACACTTGAGCATTTCATCCCTCGTCCTACCTTATTTACATAGATTGTCCCCCATGTAAGGGGCCTGGCTTTGTTAAGTTCGAGAAGACATTCCGTGCCTTTTGGTTTCCTGACTTGTTACTCGTTATCTATTATTATTATTTCTTTTATTTCGAGTCCATGACACAACTATTATTTTAATAAAGTATTTTGTACAGACTATTGGTATTCAATATTGTTTCTCCCATCATCAAGGTGTATCTAAGTCCTTTTGCAGACTCTTACCAGTACCAACCGGCTCAAGTAGGAGAAAGCATACAATTTACACCTTTTTGCCCGGGTTAGACAGTTTTCCATATCCCGGGGAAGAATACCTACATGTCAAACATCTTTCACGCTTTTAGGTTAGCCGTTGTCAACACTTTATATTATTTTCCAGTGTCCCCACTTTGTTATCTACCGTTGTCAAACGTATTTTAGTTATCGTTATATCATTTGCACGAATTGAGAGAGAAGATCGTAAAAGAAAGAGATTAGGAACCTGTTGAAAAAACCATTTACTTTCTTGATAAAGGGACTAGAATACTGACATTATCTGATGCAAAGGATAGAAAAAGGGGAGAGTTTTGAAGCCAGTCATCTACTTAAAATTTGTAAAAAAAATACCGAAAAGGATTCTACACTGTAAAGAATATGATAGACTTTATAAATAAACAAATATCTATTCATTAACACTTTAGAGGTAACATTATTAATTATTTCGCTCACATGTCAAAGGTCATGATATTAACGGTCAAAGAAAACCTCGCTATAGTGTTTGACAGGATAGTAGTGCATTTTCTGGGATATGACAACAATACCATTAGAGGATAAACATCTCCTGGGATTGCCGCCTTGCCGGCATTCTGTAAGATAAGAAAAGTACTCTAATGACAGCTTATTTATAGCGATGTTGTGATGCATAACGTTGTTGGTGATACATCAGCGCCGTCAAATATATGTCACATAGAGGTTTTTTGTGTACAGAAGTGGCGATGAATACCTAGATTAGGCCCAAAATACCTAGATGTGGCTATCTTTACTCTAAGGCTGGCATAGAACAAGTTAAAAATGACAGGGATGCTAATCTCTTAGTAGCTAGCGGTGTAGCACCCATTAACATGTGGATAGCTTCTATGTTCTTGCAAGATGATGTATTTCTAAATGGCAAGCACATATTGGATGCTAATGACACATACCGTCACAGGGCTTACTTAGAATTTCTCTTTAATTATTCCTAGGACAATAGGGATGCTCAGTTATCGTCTGTGTAATAGTAGGCTAAGGATACGACAGGTCATATGAATGATACAATATGAATGAGTTCATTTGGATATTTTTCTTCGTGAAAAGTATCTAGTAAAGTAAACCAGTTTTAGATAAAACCATGATTTAGAACCAGCTCTTCCGCCTTTAATCTGATCAAAATGGGCGCTGACGTCTACAAAGTGATAATTCATGACATTACTCTAAATCTAAGAAAAGTTAAACCCATACCGGAAATCCTCAATGCTTACGTTATTGCGTTGCTAAAGAACCCATTTAGAAAAGCATTGTAAAGTCTGTGAATTCACCTTTCCAGAGTACCCACCCATAATATGACATCGTAATGAACTGTGTGATGTGCCCAATGACATTATAATGAATGACGTCATGAATGACGTCGATAAGTACGTCACGAACGCATATTTGTCAGACGGTCTATGCGTTGTACAAATTGTTTGCTATTTAATAAATATTCTGTTGAATATTTTGAAACTAATTTGACTGGGCGCTGTTGCTGCCATAGGCAGTCTAATTAGTTACAAAATATTCAACAGTTTCCCTGTATAGTTTTCAGGAAATTGATAGGTAGGGAATTTGGGGATCGATCAATCCCAACACGGCGATGTGTGGGTGGAGCTTAGCTAGTGACGGGCGGGGCATAGCTAAAAATGGAAAGGTCCATTATTATCCAGGTGGATACAAATATTGTAAACAGAGATAACATTTTTCCCAGTGATTTACCCACAAGGGTAGTGTTAGGCATAGTGAGTAATAACGTTTATAACGGTAGTTGGCATGGCGAATATATATATATATATATATATATATATATATATATATATATATATATATATATATATATATATATATATATATATATATATATATATATATATATATATATATATATCGCGGGGCAGGGGAAAATCTGGGTTGTACATTCATGAGTCTTTTAATTCGCACTTAATTAATAATAAAATATCTTTTTTAATGATAAAAATCCCGAGTTTGCCATTCCTGGAGCTATTCCATTATCCTCACATCCGGCGGGTGGCGGGGGGGGGGGGGGGTAGTAACTGAGTACATTATGTTGAACTTATTTAAGGGTTCTTTAAGAAAAAGGCCCCAGCTAGACCTTTTCGCACAGCAGTCAGGAGCGGAGATCTTTTCGGATACATAATGGTTGCTTTACCAAAGACTTTAGTTAATAAGATTCTTCGGCTGTATAATCGAATAACCTAAGTTGACTTTACGAGATACTTAGCATTAACGTGGAGTATTAAATAAAGCTTATTACAGCATTTACTACAGGGTTTATTAACGAGGGATATCCCTTGGATATCAGAATCAGAGTTAAAAACGTTCAAAAGCAGTTTACAGCTCGCTTGAGCGCTGGGGTGGGGGAATGTGTCCAAACACGACTGAATATCACAAAAAATAATACGCCTAACCACACGTACATATGCTATTATAATCAATTACAACCTACTGATCCGGACGGAACAATCGTAATCAATTATGGTTCATAAAGGTTGATGTTATGTATGATTACTGTATTCTGTGGCCGTAGTAGTAGAAACATCATACAGCTGCAATCAGCCCTTCTTCGCATTTGCCCACTGTGTCTTGTCATCAGCCGAAATTCTTTAGCTTCATTATGTCCATTCTTGACTTGAGTGTACCGAGTCCTGCATTCCTGAGGTCAGATTTATGCAATGACGTTCTCTGTTGGCCTTGTATTTGCTTGACGTTACTCTCATAATAAATTACATCACACTCAGCCTGCTGTCATGATCATAATCAATTATGCTCTATTCAGCATGACGCTCTATTCAGCACGACGTCATGATCATAATAAATTACGTCCCATGTATCCTTAAGTAGCATTCAAAATAAATTACTGGGAATGCGGTGTGATGTAACACTCATAATTGAGAGACATGCTATGCTATGAACGGTTAATAGAGCCTGACTAGTAGGACAGATATGTGAAAAAGATGTTCCATTCTGGCAGAAAGCATGCCATTTGGCATATAGGTGGTTTAAGGTATCCTGATCATAATTAGATGCGGTGCCACGTGATTCTACCAAGGGAACCCATAAAAATGACCAGCCAATATGGCGCCAAACCTGCACCGCCCTCTATTAGTCTGCAATACCAACATCACACCACATTCACCCATGGCATCCACCAGTGGCAGCATTACCATGTCTGATGATTCCGATCATCATTCTAAACTGATTGATTAAACATACCAAACATAAGCATCGAAGTAAGCATCGAGGTAGGCAGTTCATATGGCGCTGTTTCTTCTGTGCCTCTAAGAGACACAAAATGATGCACTGTAAAAAGTGGGCAGAACAGCAAAAAACATGTGCCTGCGCCACGAACACACACCACCTGCCACTAGTAACATTATCATGGCAGCAATGACAACGCCTGCTACCATGCTACCTCTGACTCCGCCAGCGTCAGTGCAAAACCCGCAACAGCACTAACAGCTCGGTCCCTTCATCACTAAGCCACCTATATCTTTAACGGAAGCTATTGCTAATCAGGCCTTTTACATAGAGGACCCACACGCTGAGGAGGAAGAGTCTCAAAACATACCATTGGAGACTCTTCCTCGGGCGCCTCGTAAAGCCGTTTACAAATGGCAGTATATCTACCAGTGCTACCCTAGACACTGGCGCTTCCACTACAGTAATTAACAATCTCCTATATGAGAACATCCCCACCGTATAGATGTCCACCAACTTAGGCCAACGTCCATATTCTTACAAACTGCAACTGACGCCAACATCACAGTAGCTGGAATAGTTAACATCGTTATACAGATAGAGGGAATGCAATTCATATGAATTGTGGTCGCCTCCAAAGATAATTATGCCATCCTTGGCGCTGACTTCCTCAGCGCCTCCAAGGCCGCAATAACTGTGGCCAACAAGAACTCAACATACATGGCTGTCGCATACCCAACCTGGAAGGAACTTCTCTGAACCACTGCACAACACCTATACTAGTCTCAAACACCAATAAAGATCAGATACCTTGCTAGTATTCAATGGCACAGCTGACGCCAGTACCCTCACCCCTGGCATTCGCTGTGGCCACTTGGTGGAGGTAATTTCGGTGGGAAAACGGTCTAGCACACACACACCTATGGCGCTAACTCACGATAACCTACCTGAACACTTACATGGTCTTTACTTACGTGTGACACTGGGTTTTAAGCAAAGAACCCAAGTACGATGTACACCGCTTACTATACAAATTCCGAAAAAGTTCCTCATCAGGCTATCTAGACCATGTAGAAACCTGGTACGTCATTCCATCAACACCGGACACAATCAGCCAGTCCATCAACCCGTCCAACGTCTACACGTACACAAAGATGCAGAAGCACATCAACAGGTCATCAACTTGTTAGGAACAGGTGTAATAGAACCCTCGAGGTCTCTCTCGAGGCATGTCCCATAGTCCTCGCAGGTAAAAAGGACGGATTATTGCGATTTTGTATTGACTATCGTTGCCTGAATGGCTTAAGCATGAAAGATTGGTATGTCTTCCCTCGCATCGATCAAGCTTTAGATTCGTTGACCGAAGCCAAATGGGCTAGTCATTATTGGCAGGTGGCCATGGAGGGTGGCGACCACGAAAAATTGGCTTTTTCATGCAGACGGCCTGTTCCAATTCCGAAAAATGCTGTATGACCTGTGCTATCTTGACGACACTGTCGTATTTGGCCCCACATTTGAGCAAACCTTGTCCAATCTAACCGAGGTACTAGAGCATTTTAAGAGCGCCAATTTAAAGCCCAAACCGAAAACTTTCTATTTCTTTCAACAACCGGTTGAATTCCTGTGCCATGTCATATCTGCCAGTGGAAAACTCCCACTATGGTCACTGATACTCGCAGCAGGTTCTTCGGTCTTTGTCAGTGTTATTGTTGTTACATCCATTATTTTAGCGAAAGCACAGCGCCGTTATTTCAAATCACTAAAAAGGACCACCCATTCGAATGGACGAATAAATGTGAGGCAGCTTTCAAGGCACTGAAAGCACAACTCGTATCCACACCCATTCTCGCCCACCCTAACCGTACCGTAATTTCATCCTCGACAAAGACGCCTCTTCGTTTGCCATTGCCACCATTCTATCACAAGTAACAGAAGATGGAACAGAGCAGGTATTGGGTTATGGGACGCACACTCTCAATAAAGCTGAAAAATGGTATGCCACAATGAAGTAAGGCTGTAGAAGTGAAAGTATCTGATGAACCCACCGGGCCTGTTATAATGAACAGGTGAAAAGCTTAGCTCGGCACTCTCCCATTTCTGTCCCCCTTCCCTGTCCACCATCTCCAAACCATGCTCCCCTCCAAACGTTCAATAATCCAGTCCCCCATTCCCAACCAATTTCCTGATGGGGCCAATAACGTCGTCGCCAAGCTTGAACATCACATTTCCTCCTTCCCTCACACTCCACTCGTCATCAGCGGCTAAACACGCCACTGATATGGGATAACTGAGTCCCCTTAGTAGATCGGCCTGTGGTGTGCCAGCCGCTTCCCCAGGGACTGGCAGCAGCCGACTAAGCAGCATGATTAATAAGTTCTCGAACAGATTGTTTTCTACTCGTAGATAGAGTATGAATATGTCAGCTTTTTGCCACTGACGATTCAAAGTCCACCTTCCCCACCCAAAATTGCATGACCATACTCTCCCACGCCAACACCCGCTCCCACCCTTAAGTGATCAAAACAACACCAATACACATAACATCGCGTTCACACCACATGCCGTCAAGTCTTCGTTTCCTAGCCGTCCTTAAATGTGCGAAAATCACCTTGTCACCTGTCAGATACACACAATCTGCCAGTACACTAGCAGGCACTTACAAACTAATTATGCCATAAAGCCACAACCCTATGCCAACTCACAACAGACCATCTGATACAGCATTATAAACTATTCATGGAAAACTCAAAATGGTGACGCCAATACCATCGACTGATCATAAGGTGTCAGTAGTAAAACTCTCAAACAGTGAACTCGACATGAACTAGTCAATACTTGGACTGCGTATTAGTTACAGACTTCCTCTTTCAATTCTTTCGGGAAAAACAAAACGAAGAATGAAAAGATATCCACGTGGCGCCATCCCTGTGACAAAACTTTTGACATTCATGTCTCCACACGTAGTGTTGAGTCCTCTAGAGATAGCTCCATCATCGGCAGAATCTGCAGGATTAGAAATTGTAGCATCGGCTTCTGAGCATATGAACCCATATTCCATTCCATTTGCAGTAACTGAAGTGACGATCATGTCAACAACAGTGACACCGACGCCATCTTCCTCTCCTGATGAGAACACGTTCGTAAGAAAGCATCCCGTGCTAGGACAAATATACAGCAGCAAGTCGCCACGTATAGCTAGACCCTCCACGGCTGTCATAACTGTGCCGGAATTAGATACCTCCATCCAGGCAGTCACTGGAACTACAACTACCCACGTGCTACTTGGGGAACTGCGACATCAACTATGTCTGGCATCAGCAATGGCGTCAAATCCATCGATCAGTATGGTGGACATCTCTCCTATACAGCCACTAAGCCCAGATAGGATCGTCCCTGTTATCCTGGCGCCAACTAATCTAACGAGAGAACATCAGGTGCTGATCTCCAACACCACCACAGTAGATAACTGTATGTGAAGGCGACGTTCCATGACTGTGCCATTGTTGTGATTTCCCCCATGACAATCACTTTTAACTCTCCATCAAACGGCGCCGGATTGACTGGACACACACACCACACCACACCACACCAGACCACACCACACCACACCACACCACACCACACCACACCACACCACACATACACACACACACACACACACACACACACACACACACACATATATATATATATATATATATATATATATATATATATATATATATATATATATATATATATATATATATATATATATATATATATATATATATATATATGTATATATATAAACCATGTAAGAATGACGAAAATCATCAGTGTGGTTCAAAGTAGAGCCACACTATAATATGCACCCATTGTTTCTAACCTGTACTGTATGTATGTTTGGAGCCTGGGCGTCTTCGGCGCGGGACATAATTATTCCCTCCGTTGAAAGAAGGCGCCATCGCAAGCTATTGTAAGCCAAAATCATAGCATATTTTTATCTTTAATTTAATAAATACCATACAACAAAAAGCACCAAAGCGCCTGGGCCTAAGAAACACGAGCCAAAAATTCAAAAGTATGCCTCCACAACCCACCTCTTTGCACGCCTATCTCTTATGATTACGCAGCTCATGCGTCTCTCTATCCTCTCAGCTGTATGCCAAGCTGAGAAGTCTATAATTCACACCTAGCCCTTGCCCTATGGGCAAGCGATCCTCCTGTCGGTATAGCTCGACCTGTGGTGCCAAGCTAGGAGGGCCTTGTGTAGCGTGGATCGCATGGCACCGGGTAGAAAAAGGCCAGGGCTGAGATGTACCAAATGCATGCCACGGTCCTATGAACCGGCGTACACAGCCCTATGAAAATCGGAATGCAAGAAATGACTAAGTCCATAAGAGTGCGCATTACGCATGCATGCCATTTGAGATAGCGTGCATATGCTGCAAGATAGTGTAGGGCATGGCCTCTTTTGTGTATGTAATCGCCCGCATTGCTAAATTGTTAATACGAGACCCATTTTATTCATTCTGGGATGAATCATAGCCAGGATTCCTTCAGAAACACGAATCGGTTTACAGAATTCAAATCGGACAAGAGATGAGATATCATTAAATTAAAATCTTGTTAGATTAATTCCCTAAATAATGTTGGCCCATATTATGCATGCTCCATGAGGCTGGCAGCGTGAAGGTCACTGTAATGTCATGTTCCCATGCTTTCAGCCTGCTATTCCTCTAAAATAGCCGTGCTTTGATTGTTTGAGAAACAGCCGGTGGTAACCTCTGAGTGGTCACCATAAAGTTTAAAAAAGGACGTGTATTGACTACGATTCCTCAGTTGTGACGGGGATGTAGTCTGATATGGTTGTCGTTACCATAAGGCTCTCCCAAGCACTGCATTGAGCAGCTTCGGCACTCTGCGCCAATGCAATTACTGAGAGACATTGAAGCCATGATCGGAGACCTGGCCCGTATCATACGGCATCGACTAGTAAACTAAAATAATACAGAGGTTCTAAGCCGACTCGCCAGCTCTTAGAAGTCACGCCAAAGACTACTGGTAGAGCAATATTGGTAAGAACCTTGTTACCGATGCCAATATTGAACTATAACATCCAGACTTCAACTGTGGGCCGTTTCTGGCTGTAGTGATACCTCGCCAAACCTTGTCCGAGCCACGCTGAAAAGTGATAGAACTAAATGCACATTTCTAGTTCCATCTTCTAAGTGTTTTGAACTGCACCATTCTACTGTGAACATTGCTTTCGTCGCTTCATCTGAGCAGGTTGCGACAATCGTCTTGTGACCGTTCTAACCTACACGCCAAGTGTATTACACACTGATACTATCTGGATATTTGCACCAGATCTTCCAGCCGTTTTCATCAACTACTGCAACTTCTTCACTGCAATACTAACCTTCTACTGTATTTTCATTTGCCCAATGACTAAGCGGTGCCAACATCGACTGCACGAATCTTCTAAAACTGTTCTTTGCGCTGATGACTAACAGGCGCCAACAACTGTGCTTTCCTTGACTTTTTGTGCTGATGACTAATGGGCGCCGTTCAATTGTATAGTACTTATATTTTCTTTGAGCTGATTACATGTAGGCGCTTAAAGGTCAGTTAGACCGTACTGTGAGACTGTATATTTGTGCTATGGTGAGTGCCGTTCTTAGACTGTTCTTTACTTGTTAAGTTAAGTTAACCTTTAAAACCTAAATAAGCTCGCTTAACTAATACTATAGACTTTCAATAATGCACCACATAACTTTCTATATGGCAACACTTTTTCACTAAGGACCATCTCTCGTGCCCGCGCCAATAGACACAAGACATGGCGCCAAAACCATAATGTAATATTAGCTCAGATAATTTGGTTAGGCTATTGTATTGAGGCAGTTGTTCTCCGGCAGCTATTTTATTGTAAAGCTCGCTTTTCGGTGCCACGCACTGTAACTACTGGAACACAATTTAAAAGAGTCTATACAGGCCACGAGCCTAGAAAGAACATTTAGTTACTTTAGTAACTGCTTCTCTGTGCACCAAAACTCCAGTCAATCTGTTCCTACATTGATCTGGTAACCCCCACCCTGCCCCCTCCCCTTCGGTTAGTGCAGAGCCGACCTTTGGAATTGCAGAGGTTCCTCAACGGCTAGACTCTAAATGAGGACGACTCACACACCCTCCCTAGTACCTTCACTGGTACCACTTTGGATAGTCGTTAAGCCAAAGTAGGATTTCCCTGTGAAATAATTATTATAGTAGTAACGGCCTAGCAGTGGACTTTTGGGCATTTACATAACCCTAACGCAGTTAAACGTTAGCTCCCAGGGACGTTTTCGGCACTTAGACGTGGCAAAAGATGCTGATTGCAGACTAACTCTACAGTGACTGGAATGGCCAAGGGGCCCTCTAAACTTTCCAAGACGCTCACCATAGTCTGCCATCGGCTTCTTCGGCCTCGTCGGAACTAGATAAGGTGCTTATTCAACGCTGTTGTGCTGTCCTGTCTTTGTCTTATTATTTGTGCTTGTGCTGACATGTAGTTAGAAGTCACTCCTCGGCTTAGGTACTCGTCGACCAGACAACACATACGTGCCATTGGCTTGAGGGGTCCTCTCAATAAGCCAGACCACAGATGGGGGCTTAAGTGAGCTATGCAAGAAGGCAAACCTTATTAAAGTTAAGTAGGCATAAACCATTTGAGGTCTAACCATTATATGTCTGGATCTTAAACACTAAAGGTTAGTCTAGCTCCTCAAGTAGGACTGCCAAAATAATGCGGCGCCGACTAAACAAATTATATGGGAGTCGACTGCTCCAATTTCTGTGGAAATCTGTACACCGTCTCTACGTAAATCAGCTTGCATCTCTTAATATAATAACAACACATATAATTCAACACAATTGCTTTGTTCCTAATGGGAGATCGGTATTGCCAATTCTCCTCCTCCGCTTCGGTGTTGCAGGAATTTTCTTGTGATGTAGGCCCGCGTGCGCACTTTCCTCTCGCAAAACAAATTTATTGGCTGGCGTGAGGCATTATATAGTCTATGTTAAACATTAGGCTGTGCAGGGCGTATCCCTTACACGGATACCTTGCGCATACATATGAATAGATACTTTAGGTATCTCAGGAGAGATATACATCCACGGCGCAGCTACGCCACTTCCTTACTCACAAGTGCACGTTGCCATAAGTTTCGGTTCGTCCCTTCTCTGATTATCTAAGTACTCTAGCTAGGTAACTATTAGACCAAATTAAACCAGTATGCACCATCACACAGGCTATATGAATAGTTAGGATGACACGGTCGTGTTCGGTGTTGGCAGGAATGCTCACCCAACCCCACTGGAACGTGATGGCTCCATCAGCACCAAGAGATCGGCCTCTGTACCAACCGGTCTGCATCCCCGAGGCCAGCTAACCAGTATCATCGGGTCATCCTGTATTGTGAGTACGAGGCGGCATCCGAGGAGGAGGTAGAAACGGCACAACAAGCCGCCCGAGCTACAATATATGCAAATCAAGTACATGCAACTGGTGCAGGGTTTCCATACTGTGTTCTATTGCACTATATAATTTGAGTGCCATATAGATTGCAAGAGATGTCTCCCTGTCAACCTTATGTCGGATATTGGGAATTGGTTTCGTGGGTGTTTTATGGACAGCATTGTAGATCAAAGGTTGTGTAATGAATAAGCCTGCGGATTTGCTACTACCATCAACTTCTGGGTTAGAGTTACGGTTCAATGAAGTGCCACACAATAACATCTCAAGAAATGTTGCTAAAGTGATGGAGAACGAACTTTTCCTGTGCTTTGTCTGCAAACTGGCCATTAAATAAAAAATATGTTCCCTGAGGTGAAGAGCTGTTCGAGCCAGATTGCACGCATCTTGATCTGGACTCCGGTGTAGCACGTGACCAGCTGCCTTTCCAATGGACTGTTCCCGTTTTTGTTAAGCCCCACCCACGTCTATCGCGGCTCCACCCACCCCTCGTTCGTGTTGGGATAGAGCGATCTCTGAACTTCCTCACTATTAATTTTCAGAAAACTATACAGGTAAGCTGTTGAATATTTAGAAACTAATTTGACTGGATGCTGTTGCTGCTTATGGCAGCAACAGCGCCCAGTCAAATTAGTTTCTAAGTATCCAACAGCATGTTTCTTAAATAGTAAAAACATGTAATTCTTGCAACGTGTCGGACTATTACGCGTTAAGACGGGTTTAATGGAATCATTCATGACGCCATGGTTATGACGTCATGATTATGACGTCAACATACACGTCGCGTAGTTGATTATGACGTCATATGATTGAGTGAGGAAATGGTTCATGAATTGCCGCTTCACATGCATGCAATATAAAGCTTAATACCATCTTTCTCGCCTTTCATCCATGACTAGTACCCACTTATACTATTGAGAAAGTCAGTATGTGATGTAGTCGATTTGCTCGATTCTCCCAGAATTGCGAGACAAACAGCACAGACAGACGCGATGGAAAAGATAAAGGCACCCAGCTTCGGTGGTAGGCTATAGGTAACTAAATATACTACTATAGATCAATATATCAACTACCCAATAATCATTGCTGTACGGGCCTACCTTAATTGGGGGGGGGGGGCAACATTTTGCCCGAGTAGAAGTGCAAACCGGATGGGGCTCCGGGGTTCATCCCCCCCACCACCCCCACCCCACCCCACCACCCCCCCCCCCCCCGCGGAGAATTAAAAAATCTAGACGCTCTCAAACGACATTTCCTGCACTTCTGGAGGTAAATATGGACTGACAGTTGGTTGTAAAATTATTCTATTTTTAATCATTTTCTCCTGAAAAACTGTACTATCAAGGACATTTTAAAAATTATTTGTTCCCCCACCCCAAGCTGAGATCGGTCCGCCTCCATTACGCTGAAAAACCTGACTCGGGTAACTATGAGATTATACATAAGTGGCATACGCCCCAGCTTGGCAAGCCGAGAGTCCTGTTGTCATCATCATGTCGAGTCGGGCATTTGATTTTGATGTGGCGATTTATCTGATGTCGAATGAGGTAAGAGCTGCCGCCTCTCTAGTCAGTGAATTATGCTGGTCTCTCCTCCCCACCCCACCCCACCCACCCCACTCTCTCTCTCTCTCTCTCTCTCTCTCCCTCCCTCTCTCTCTCTCTCTCTCTCTCTCTCTCTTCCTCTCTCCGGCCGACTAAGGTTGGTTCCTAGCCCGAGTTATGGGTGGGGTGGGGTTGGTGGGTGGGTGGGTGGGAGCTCCCACAGCCCAGCTCCCCGCCCCAGCCCCCTCCCTACGGCTATGCCAATAATGCGCCAAACATATCGCCATGTAACATACACGCAATAGACGTGCTCTCTGCGGATTACATAGACAGAGCTACAACGGAGACTTAGAGCGGTCTATTTATTTATGTATCTTTGGGTGGGAAATTCCTTTTTGTAGGAAGGTGTCAGATGGGCATGTGGAATGTGAGAACCCTCAGAACACCCAACACTAATAATGCTCACTTTTCAAATAAAGCCGAATATTATGAAATGCAAGATCTTTATGCTAGATTCAAAAGCAATACGACACCAGCTGACGACGACACTAGATTTCGAAACAATCGTTTCGCTGTTATATGCGCGAAACCAATCGCTATTTAAAACCTCCACAGTGATATTAAAACTATATACATAGTATCATCTGCCTTTAATAATCAATAATTACTATCTGTACCGATTTTCTAGAAGTTCTGTCTGAGTAAATGTGGCTGTGCGAAGAGAGGCATTCAATTTCGTACGGCGCAAGCGACCATAGACATACAAAACAATAGACTGTTGACCACGCCACGTTTTGAGAAAACAGCTGAAAACACCAGACATTGTCAATAAATTGGACACGATTTACGATAAATACAATTCCATTGTGAATTTGTAGTTATTTTAGGCCAAATACTATGACTAAGTTGACCGTTCCCTACTGGTCAGTTATAATTATTTAGAAGAACAAAACATGACCTTGACCTTTATCTAGTGACCTTGACATTGGACGATGATGCAAACATCTCCAGTCGATCGGACATATCCAAGACTATAACAATGCATACAGCACTCATCGCAATACGCTTATTATTAGTCTCGATATGCCAAATATCGGCGGCGGCCATTTTGGATTTATGCCAATTATGAGGCCTTACCCAAGTCCAAAATGTGTGTTCTATATCAGGATTTGTTTAGTAACTGTCAGAGTTCATCTGTGCCAAATTCGGTGATTTCTTCCAAAAGTGAACCTTATATCCTGAAGTTGACCCTACGCCATCGCCCAACAGACCATATGGGAATGGACCTTTCCATTTTAGCTATGTCCCGCCCATTTCTAGCTAAACTCCACCCACACCTTGCTCGTGCTGGGATCGATCGATCTCTGAACTCCCTGACTATCAATTTCCAGGAAACTATACAGGTAAGCTGTTGAATATTTGGAAACTAATTTGACTGGGTGCTGTTGCTGCCTATGGCAGCAACAGCGCCCAGTCAAATTAGTTTCAAAATATTCAACAGCATGTTTATTAAACAATAGAGACATGCAATTCTTACGACGTGTTGGACTATTAAGTGTTAAAGACTGGCCCCGTAGAATCATTTATAGATAGAATGATATAATTATTTATGACGTAATGATTATGACGTCATCCTACACGCCGCTTAGCTGATTATGACGTCATATGACGTCATTACTATGGAAAGGTCCATTGAGTAGATACAGCATGTTTATTATCCAATGTAGTCCTTTGTTCTGTTTTTCACTCATTCAGTCAACCCTTTCCAGATTATCAATCAACCATATGACGTCACAGTCAGCTATCTGACATGTAGGATGACGTCATAATCAATGACGTCATGAATAACGTAGGTAAGTTCGTCACGAGCGCTTAACTGACGACGGACTTAGCGTTGTTATTACGAATTGTATATCTTTACTATTTAATAAACATATTGTTGAATATTTTGAAACTAATTTGACTTGGTGTTGTTGGTACCATAACTTACTTGTATAGTTTTCTGGAAATTGATAGTCAGGGAGTTCAGGGATCGATCGATCCCAACACGAGAGGTGTGGGCGGGGATTAGCTAGAGATGGGCGGGGCATAGCTAAACTGGATTCCCCCCATTATGTAAAACGTAATATGGTATAGCGCAAAAATAGGTGCCCAAAATAAATGCATGCCTTATCACCTGACTCCATGATTTGAATCTCATTGGTCGGTTTAAAAGAGAGCCCAGACTTCAGAGATAAGGTATTAATTTGTGGTTTAACACCCTCTTGTGTCACCGTAACCCTATAATGGTCAAACTGACCAAAACACAACTTTGCATGTATTCAGACATGGTAATCGAGCCAGTCATTCTAGTCGTAACTTCTCAAAAATATTCTTCTCTCGGTCTGCAGATAGACACTGACTAAGTAAAAACTTTAATTTTCTTTACCATTACCCCCTTTCAGTGGAAAATTTACAAAAACAGTCTTGTAAATTAAAATATCTTGAAAAATATTGACCATTAAAATGTGTAATTGATATATCAAGTAGTATTCTGAGAGTTTGAGGCGCTGTTGACACAGAACGCGTTAACCTCGGTGATAATATAAGACTACGGAAGTCAATGATGAAATATCTAATATTTTCTTAGAAATATTAAAAAAATATTCCATTTATAATTTGTTTTCAAGAAATGGCTTAGGGTTATGTGGTTGTCGTCGGACTTCCGCTAACTCTATTACATAACATGTTTAATCTAGTAGACAATAAAATTGGAATAAGAGGATAATTTCGCATCCAACTTCCTGATCAAGGGAGCTTAGGGCATATGAAACCCATAATCTGGCCTTGATCGAGCTCGTTTATTAAATTTTCTCTGTATAAAGATCAATGTATCAAAAATGATGTCACGACCTCGTTGGAGATCCTTTTGATGAGCGATCGCAATTCCCGTGATATAGGCCCTATTTTTTTAATCAGTTAGGCCTTGACTAGCATAATATTTGGGAACATAATATGGTATGCCTACCTATTTAAGACGTGTGAGGTTGTCTAAGGGTGGTATTTAGTGGGATTAAAGGTAGGCCTACAGATGCTAGCAATAGGTAGGCGACCAGAATAGGTAGGCGACCAGAATAGGTAGGCGACCAGAATAGGTAGGCGACCAGAATAGGTAGAACCGCGATAACGCTTGTTACTGGGCAGTTATTGTCAGTGCATTTTTAACTATATGACTGGGCGACATTTATGTCGCCCAGTCAACAAAGTTTGTCGCCTAGTGAATGAAATTTTTAACTACTGGGCGACAAGGCATTTTCAACTTTTACTTATGAGTACATACATATTTGAGCTCTTATTACTCATGATGTATTGCTGTATAATAATATAGAATGGGTTAAACACGTTTGTGCCCCATCTCTATCTAAGTTCCACCCACACCCCGTTCGTGTTGGAATCAATCTCTAAACACACTTGATATCACTTCCCAGAAAACTACACATGTAAGCTGTTGAATATTTAGAAACTAATTTGACTGGTGCTGTTACTGCCTAAGGCAACAACAGCGCCCAGTCAAATTGGTTTTAAAATATTCAACGGCATGTTTATTAAAGAGCAACGAATTACAAAGACATACAATTCTACGTCATTATTACGTCATACGAGGTCAGATGATGGATGGGTGCTCTGGAAATGTGTATTGCTTTTGGGGATGTAAGATGACGGGTCTTTAAGACAGGCGGTCGTAGGACCACTCTTCTTAAAGAATTATCATCTTGTGTGAAGTTGTGTCCCCACCCCATCACTGCCAACAGCCATTTACAATGGTAAATGATTTGTATTCAACATTCACTTGCTTATTGAAATCACTTTTTGACGTGAAAAGGTCGGCGCAATAGATAGGTTTACCTGTATCTGTGCTATGTAACTCTGTCTGTTGCATAAATACATTGAATTTTATTAGCATTTTTGCCGTTTTTGCATTTAACCTCCGGCATAATAATTACTATAGTAGCTATTTCACCACTCTCCAACGGGCTACAGGCATAATAATGTGAAAATACTGCCGATTAGTCATACACAATCGCAATGTACAATGGCAATTGATACGGGATTGAATGATTCACCCACATATGATGTAATTCAGTCATCATTCGGTCTATTACACTCAAAGTCAGATTTGCGTAAGCAGATGCATAAGAATCTTAATTACATGTATGCCTTGGTGATAACTATAATTAACAATTTTGCACATCAGTTCAAGCAAATCTGGCTTTGAGCGCAGTGTGTTGATGGTGTTGTTTGCCACTCAGAATGCGGGAAGGGGCGCTAAAGAGACGGGTAAAGAGTTACCACTCTCACACACTAAAATGATCAATGTCGCCCAATAAAATTTGCTTTAGAAATGCACTGGTTACTGTAGCAATCCCGGGCCTAATACGGCCCGGGAGCGGCTCCAGTAGCGGCCCAGTAACTCGCGTTATCAGAGGTGCCCCTCGATGTTATTATGTCATCTCCATGAGAAAACATTAAACCCGGAACTAGCCTATAACGCCGACGGCGGCGATTGTGTAGGCGGGGTAGGTAATCATTACGATCATTAATCACGAATTATTATCATATCCAGACATGAGGTCAAATTTCTTTATAATTTAAAAGACAGCGTAGAATTATTGTCTTCTTAAATTGTTTTGAAAATAATCCGTTTGCGTGGGTTTGATGAGCAGCGGTGTGATTTTGGTAAACATATCGAGATGACGTAATTATTATCCAATGTGATTGGTGATAATAATTTGTTCACTCTTCTTTACTTCGTGGCTATAGGACAGAAATCGTTTAAAAAGATCTTCAAACGTCAACATTTTTGGCAAGTAGCGTTGCTAATCATCATCATCATCGAGAACACGACGTGCTAACAAGATCGCGAGTTCCTATCGAGTTAAAACTTAGCTTTAATTTCGTTTATCGTCGTCTGTGATAGCGATTTCCGGGTTCAACATGCAAATATCCTTTATTTCTCCAGCCAAGTTGACAGTCTTATTGCTTATTACCTTCTACGCGAGTGGCCGTTCCTTGAAAATGTCCCGACCACAACTCGGAAATCCTGTGAATGGCATAACGTTATCTACAACACCTCGTAAGCAAAGTAACCAGGTACCATTAGCTACCGTCAGATCTTCTTCGTATACCCCTTCTTCTGTACAACACCTATTCAGCAGCCAACAGCGACCGATTTTAGGCAGAGATACGCCTACCCCGACAACAAAAACATTAGCTTGGGAGACGATCTATGCTGGTAGAAAAACACTCAGTAAAAACAGACTTCCACAACACCAGATTATAATCGGCGATAAATCGGGGGAGAACACCATGAGCGAAAGTGTCCATGGCAACCTTAGATACGACGATGATGCCATTGACAACGCTGTAATAGGCGGTGACCTTGTCCCGAAACAGCTGCTTAGAATAATCGGTGTAAGAGCCAGCGTCGTTGACAACAAACGCGGAACTAACATGTCCCGAAAACACAGACATATGAATAAGCGAGAGAAATTCGACCTAACAACCCGATGCAGAGTCGGTGACTGCTGGACGAATTCCCCCGAATCAGGTAAGATGGGACAGAACAGGGACGTCTCCAGCTACTAGAGATGGGTAGGACAATGTCTGGGGAGATCAGAGGGAATTTTCTCCTACGAAAGATAGGGATTTCGGTGTTTCCTCACTGAAAAATTGTGAAAATCAGATCCTCAAAGAAGTCATTTCATGCATTCTTGTTGATAAAAATAAGCTGTTGAATATTTTTTTAAATATTTGACCGGAAGCCGTTGCTGCCTGAGGCAGCAACGTCTTCCAGTCAAACTTCTTTCAAAATATTAAACAGATTAATTTTTACGTCGTAGGAAAATTACTTGTTGTATTTGTTCTGATGGGATAGATGGATACCAAGTAAATAACAGTTGTATTTTCATGATTTGACGAATCAGTTTTGGGAAAATTATTGGTATTGCTTCCGATTTTAAGAAAACTTTACCGAGGTGTTCTATACAAAACTGAGATCCAAACTACATCGTTACTGGGATGACATTTTGGACCCAATTTTTTTCAAGGCTTTGGACTTTGAATTATTTTAACCTTTCTGCGTTATATTCTTTATTAACTGGTATCTGTGCCAAAATAAGTCTATTTTTCTGTGTTAAAGGGATTTCCATTGGAGAATAATACGGATTATGCGGCCCCAAAGGTGTCAAAAAGATTTGAGGTTCAAAATCTAATTAGACCATCCATTAGATTAGTACAATATAATACTAAAAGCCACCGTCATAGGGGCGAGACATATCAAGCGTTTGTGTTTTTGATACAATGGAGGAATCCAGTTTCAGATATACCCGGCATATCTCTAGCTATGCTCCACCCATGCACACTTGCCCCGTATTGGGACCGATCGATCCATGAACTCCCTGACTATCGATTTCCATAAAACTATACATACCCATAAGTAGCCATAAGTTGGTACTGGACGCAGGATTTCTCCTATATGTCCAGATCTTCATACCCTTCATCGGTGTCTACAATTACTTGCATGGTGTGCCTCGAAGTCTCGATTTGGGCCTTATAGTTGTAGAGGATGTCTTGGCATTGCTAGTGCTTGTCTAGCCGCTCCTCGAAAGTTTTTACAGTTTTTTTACAGTTGATCACATCCTCTGGGAGGCTGTTCCATGGTTCGGCTATTCTGATTGCAAAGCTTTGATGCCTGCAGTCTCGTCTTCGCTCTTTTCTTTATCACCTTCAAGGGCTGTGCCCTCTTGTTACCGAGCCTCTCAGTGGAATACCTGGGCTTACTTCAAGGTCATATTTATCATGGAGAATCTTGTACGTCTCTATCATGTCACCTCGCAATCCCCCGATAGGCCAGTGTTGGTAACTTCAGGGTCCTCAGCCCTAGAACTAGTTTTGTTGCCCTTTTTGCACATTTACTATCATGGTTACATCTTTTTTCCGGAATGGATGCCACACGATGTTTGCGTATTCTAGATGGGGTCTTACTAATGCTTTATAAAGCCATTTGAAGGTTTCATGGTCAATGTATATAAAAGATCTACGGATAATCTCCATCAGCTCTGTCGTCTTGTTTACTTTCTCCGTTATGCGCTCCTCGAATGATAGTTTGGAGTCAATGGTGACACCGAGATCTTTTTCTTTGTTGACCTTCATCAGCTCGTGCTGTGGTTCTTCAGCCGTCTTTCCCCTCATAAAGTAGTGCCTCTCGTTCGCGGATGATTTTCCCACTGTCATCAGTTTACATTTATCAGGGTGGAATCTCAGTAGTCAGTCATCTGCCTCACCCCTTATCTTGTGGAACACTTTTGTGTCGTCTGCGTACATGAATGCATCTGCGCGCAATCTCTCTGGCAGGTCATTTATGTACAGCACAAACAGCACCGTGCCGATGACACTACCCTGTCGGATCCCGGTAAGAACGTCTGACCACGATGCCATTGTTCGCTGCTTACGGACTGTATCCATTTGTGTACGTTACCAGTTATCCCGTAACTAACAAGTTTATCCAAAAGCAGACTGTGCGGGACCGTATCGAACGCTTTCATAAAATCCAAGTAGATCACATCTCTGTTACCTCCCTCTTCCAGATACTCTGTCCATTTCTCCAAGACCTTCAATAGTTGCAAGGATATTGATCTTCCCGAGATAATCGCATACTGTCTGTCGCTGAACATGTGTTGAATCTTTTGAAACTAACTTCACTGGTTGCTGTTGCTGCCTACAGCGCCAAGTTAAATTAGTTTTAAAAGATTCAATAATATGTTTATTAAATAGTAGAGACATACAATTCGTACAACGTGTCCACGGACTATTAAGAGTTAAAGACGGGCCTAATAGAAACATTTATGACGCAGTGAGTATAGGCAGCAACAACACGCAGTCAAATTAGTTTCAACATATTCAACAGCTTACCTGTATAGTCAGGGAGTTCAGAGATCGATCGATCGATCCCAACATGAGCGAGGTGTGGGTGGAGCTTAGATAGAGATGGGCGGGGCATAGTTAAAACTGAAAAGGTCAATTAAATTCGGATTCTTGGTCGATTTATTTACCCATTTTATATTTTTATTTAATCTTATTTAGATTGGAGTATATATTTATTAGCAAGCATGTCAATGGATAGTTGATGAATAGTATTTACTAATACAACTTCTAAAGAAAATGCAATACAGCAATATTTATATAACATGAACGTTGCATTATAGCGTAGAAGACGATATCTAGTGACGGCCAAAAGGAAATAATGGACCTTTCTGGTTTTAGCTATGCCCCGCCCATCTCTAGCTAATCTCCACCCACACCTCGCTCGTGTTGGGATCGATCGATCTCTGAACACCCTGACTATCAATTTCCAAAAAACTACACATTTAAGCTGTTGAATATTTTGAAACCAATTTGACTGGGTGCTGTTGCTGCCTACGGCAGCAACAGCGCCCAGTCAAATTAGTTTTAAAATATTCAACAACATCTTTATTAAATAGCAAAGAATTACAAAGACATGCAATTCATACAACGTGTCGGAGTATTTGAGATTTGGTGACGGTCGATATGGAACCCTTTGTGACGTAATGATTATGACGTCATCATAGACTCGCTGGGCTGATTATGACGTCACACGAGGTCAGATGATAGATGGATACTCAGGAAAGGTGAATTAGAAGGTCATAATAGGAATATTAAACGGCTTCATTTATGGAGTTCCATAGCGGTTCTCCGCGGGCGGTTTAAATAACATAACGAGTAGTGATCAATTTTATTTCTCGCCCAGGTCTGGCTGCGCGACCAATTGCTTACATAGTAAAACAATGGACCGTTCCTGTTTTTGTTATGCCTCACCCATCACTATCTAAGCTCCACCCACACCTCGCTTGTTTTGGGATCGATCGATCCCTGAACTACCTGACTATCAATTTCCAGAAACCTATGCAGGTAAGCTGTTAAATATTTTGAAACTAATTTGACTGGGCAGCAATAGCATCCAGCAATAGCATCCAGTCAAATTAATTTCAAAATATTTAGCAGAATATTTATTAAATAGTAAAGACATACAATCCGTACAACAATGCATAGTCAGTCTTCAACTATGCGTTCGCGACGTACTTATCTACGTTATTCATGATGTCATAATGACCTCATTGAGTATGACGTCATATGATGAAGGGGTAATGTGGGAAAGGTCGATTACGTACATTTCGTAAGACATATAGGACTATTAAGCGTTAAAGCCGGACTATTGAGAATCATTCCTACACGTCACGTAGCTGATTATGACGTCATATGATGGATGGATAAACTAGGAAATGTCTATTGAGTCGAGTTGTGCGGCTGAAAACATGTTCATGGAAAACTAGCCTAATATCGTTGCTATGCAAAGATAGGTGTGTTCATATGACGTCAATACCTATAGTACACTACCCTGATTAGGTTACGCCAGTGTTTAGCCGTGGGTACAGGGTGTTACCACACGCGCAAACGTTGCATTTAAAATACATTTTATACTTCCCCCTAGCGTAGCGAGGGAAATATAATTGATTGCGCGAGTGGTAACAGCATGTACCCACGCCAAAACACTGGTGTAACGAATTTATTACCCATCAGCCGTCTGAGGGAGATATTTTATCGTAACTTGACATTTAGATAAGCAATTCTTGAATTAGACATCTCGACAGCGAAGTCAAACACAGTTAGATCTGTCCAAAACTGACGCAGCGTGGACCATTATAGTGTAGCCAGTAAAGCCAGTGGTTGGGTGGGGAGGGGGTGCGGGTGGGTTGCGTGTTGTTTGTAAACATACTGTCACAGCAACTGCCAGCTGATCTAGCTTTTCTACACTGATATACTTAATCCATTTCATATTGATATGTTGATTGTTGTAATTGACACGCTCGTCA
Organism: Chaetoderma sp. LZ-2023a; assembly: GCA_034401795.1. NCBI lineage: Eukaryota > Metazoa > Mollusca > Caudofoveata > Chaetodermatida > Chaetodermatidae > Chaetoderma > Chaetoderma sp. LZ-2023a. The sequence continues at coordinate 26,046,438 of CM067361.1, read as the reverse complement.
CACTGACAAATGACATATTGTTGGCTGAACAATATTCTGGGGTTGTGATTAAATATACAACAGTTTGATGGTAATTAATTCGCCGTTTTGATAGCTATAATAAATCAATCGCTCTGTCAGGTTTTTAATTTGTTATATAAGCGGATTGCACAGCCTTGCTGCTGCAACGGCACCCAGTTATATGCAACAGTTTTCCAGTATAGTTGTTTTGAAATTGAGACACTTGATTGTGAAATATTCTGAATCGGGCGAATATCTGCCACATTAAAAACAGGCGTATTATTATAATGAGCGTTATGACGAGCTGCGCAGTAAAGCTAAACACGATTTTCGCGCGGGGGATACCGCGCGGTATTGCCCTCGCGTGAGGGAAATACTAGATCATCCATCCCTGATCTTAACCAATCAAAAGCAGCATTTGGTTACGTGACATTACTGAGGGGTAATAATGCGGGGGTATTGGGCGAGAACTATGTCAATACAGGGCCGATAACGGTAAAATAATCGTTAGTAAATGTTAAAGTTCTTATAAATCGACAAAAAGGTATAGATTTCAAATTAATATTATTTAAACAATGAAATACAATCTTATCTAATAATGTATTTTCTTCCGTAGCTACGGTGCCGCCCTTCCAAACATCTCGCGGAGGCGAAACCCAAGTCCATAACCAAACGGTATCACGTGCTGGATTCATGGGACGTATGGTATGTGTTTAGTTTAAGTTATCCGTCCTCCCATCATTTTGGGAGGAAGGAGATATGGTCGGATATCCATTAAGAACAGTGAATGCCCATTCAAATACACGCAATCAATTGACCGAACAATCTAACTGTGCAATACCTTGTATTTAAAAATCATATGCATCTTTCCCATTCATAGTACTAGTAGAGAAGTTATAGTTTGGAAGAAAAATGGGCGTTTTTGACTGGTAAAATAGACAAATTTTGTCAATAAAACAGACAATTTCAAGTTAAAAGTAATTCACCTTTCCAGAGTATCCATTGATGATTTGACGTCATATGACGTCATCATAATAAGCTAAGCGGCGTGTAAATTATTCTATTAGGCCTATCTGTATCTCTTAATAGTACGACACGTTGTAAGAATTGTGTGTCACTACTATTTAATAAACATGTTGTTGAATATTTTGAAACTAATTTGACTGGTAGTATGGCAGCAACAGCACCCAGTCAAATTAGTTTCAAAATATTTAACAGCTTAACTGTTTAGTTTTCTGGAAATTGATAGTCAGGGAAATTCAGTGATCGATCCCGGATCCCAACTCGAGCGAGGTGTGGGTGGAAGTTAGCTAGAGATGTGCGGGGCTTGGCTAAAAATGGAACGATCCATGTAGGCTTCGTAATGGTTGTAGTAACTTAAATCGGCATCTATTTGAAAATTTTCTGTCAGACTCAGCTAGCTGCCCATGTGGATACACTGATGACTCCACAAATCACTATCTCCTCCACTGTCCTCTTTTTAACGACCAAAGAGTCTCTCTCCAAAATCAGCTCGTCCTAAAGAATATCTCTCTTGCCACACTGACAGCTAATCAACTTCTATACGGCATTAGCAATGTCGACTTGGAAAAGAGTATTATAATATGTAACATCGTATGTCAATATATAGTCAATACCAACCGCTTTAAGTAACTTCCTATTTGTTAAATTCACAACCATACGTGCTAAGTGCAAACATCCCAACATGTACAAGCATGGTGAACACAGCATTAAGAGCCCCTCACAACCTTACCTCTTACCACTCTTGGCAAAACTCTTAGTTTATACCCTGTTTCTCCTATTACCATCTCCTCTCTTTCAGTGTCTCTTTCCCTAACCCCACCCTCTCTCTCTCTCTCTCTCTCTCTCTCTCTCTCTCTCGCATCATGCACATACGCACACAACCACTTACGCACTCACGCACATATTCACTTATACATACGTAAGCGTGCGAACTACCTAGTAAAATTGTAATCAGTTGTTGATATAGATTATAAATTAACTAGTTATACGTACGTTGCTATTTAATTATGTTTTATTATACCCATCTTGATGTAATTATTGCATAGAATTTGTATGTATGGGAGCCACGTGTATAAGACTTCCATTGAACAAAATAAAATTCTGTTTAAAAAAAGGTCCATTATCTTTATTGACTACATATCATTCTACTAGTATTGACATATAAATTAAGGTCATTTGGATTAATCATAGGTCATCTTGGATCGGACCTTGAAGTAAAGGTCGTCAAGTCTCGAAGAAACGTGGGCATTTTTGCCCCAAAATTGTTTTGGAGTATGTACAACGTTTTCTTGTTGCTTCGGTATCTCTGCTGTGTACTCATCACAAATTCACCGGGTGGCCCTGGGCGTTTTAAGAAGAATGGGTTTTAATGCTTCGCGGTATAATCTGCCATGAACACATTTTTCATAATATGCAAAATTGTAGGTTGTATTGCTAACCTTAGCAATATACATATCAAATGAAAGCTTGTGACGAGTAGAGGACATCTAATCCTAAATGCACTTTTCGCAGCCATTTACTAAAAAGAGATGTATTATGTTCGCATTTCGCATCATTAAATGCCGAAATCATGCGATTACCTGATCCGCTAATGATATCGCTATGGCGATCTCCTTATACTAGGGTGAGGAGATGCGGGGAATTCACCTTTCCAGAGTAGGCACCCATCATATGACGTCATAATCATCTACGTGATGTGTAGAATGACATCATAATAGATGACGTCATGAATAATGTCGATAAGTACGTCACGAAGGCATATTTGAAGACGGTCTATGCGTTGTTGTACAAATTGTATGCCTTTACTATTTAATAAATATTCTGTTGAATATTTTGAAACTAATTTGAGTGGGCGCTGTTGCTGGTATAGGCAGCAATAGCACCCAGCCAAATTAGTTACAAAATATTCAACAGCTTCCCTGTATAGTTTTCAGGAAATTGATAGCTAGGGCATTCGGCGGTCGATCAATCCCAACACGGGGAGGTGTGGGTGGAGCTTAGCTAGTGATGGGTGGGGCATAGCTAAAAATCGAAAGGTCCATTCACCCTCTACTCATCCAGACACTCTATTACCATTCATATCCCTTGATTATTCCGGACATCTGATTCTGAAATATAAACTCAGGGCTGACAAATAGTGGTCATGAAATATTTATAGGTGAAGTATGGTTGATTAGCATATGGAGTCCCTCCAGTGCCGCAGGAATGTATCTTTCCAGTTCTAGCTATCAATTTCCAGAAAACTATACAGGTAAGCAACAGTGCCCAGTGAAATTAGTTTCAAAATATCCAACAGCATGTTTATTAAATAGTAGAGACATACAATTTGTACAACGTGTCGGGATATTAAGAGTTAAAGACTGGACGGGCCGTATAGAATCATTTATGACTTAATGATTATGACATCATCCTATACGCCGCTTAGCTGGTTATGACGTCATATGACGTCATTAGTCTGGAAAGGTCCATTGTGCAGTGTTGTGACTGACAAAGTGATAATAGGAAGTGTATTTTGTTGGTAACATCTGAAAAAGTGAGTTTTAAACTAAACAACATCTAACAAATCCAATGGGCAAATGTTAATTTATTTTATGATTTTTGCAACCACCTCACGATTTGTTATTACTGTACCGAAACGGATTCTTTCCGAGCTAGATCTATTCTTCCTTACGGTTGTCTGACAAGTTCAAGTTCACAAGTGTGACCAAATTCGTCACCTGTTTAGCAACTATTTGGGTCTCCATGGCAGTTAATGAACTGACTCATAGCACCCCCACCCCACCACCACCAACCACCACCGCACCCACACACCCACCAATCCCCACCCCGGAAGCTCGATTGCTAGTAGGAGTCGGTATAGCAAAGACCTGTATGCTTCTTTACAGATATACCATCAGATTTACTGAAGCCATAACTCTAAATTTAGATTGCACAATACCAAGACAAACTATAGGCCTAGACTCTTGAATATTGTGAAACAAACTTGCCTCGAACGGTTGCTACAACAATGAACCTTTCCAGTTTTAGCTATCGTCCATTTCTAGCTAAGCTCCACCCACATCTCGCTCGTGTTGCGCTAGAACGATCTCTGAACTCCCTGACTATCAATTTCCAGAAAATTACAACTTAAGCTGTTGAATGTTTTGAAACTAATTTGACTGGTTGCTGTTGCTGCCTATCGCAGCAACAGCGCCCAGTCAAATTAGTTTCAAAATATTCAACAGCATGTTTATTAAATAGTAGAGACATACAATTCTTACAACGTGTCGGACTATTAAGAGTTAAAAAGACGGGCCATATAAAATCATTTGTGACGTAATGATTACGACGCCATCCTACACGCCCCCCCCCCCCTTAGCTGATTATGACGTCATATTACGCCATTACTCTGGAAAGGTTCATTCTCACTCTAATTCTTTTAATTATTCAACACGATATTTATTAGTTTGTACTTAATTTCTGGTATTTGGCTTATCAGGTTTAAAGGGATCCTAATCTCATCTCAGATGTAGTGTACTGACAGATTATTGTTTATAGATTCCATCGGAGTCATATCCTCTCACATTCCGATATCTGTATCCTAATTATCTGCGTTGTAATAACGCGTAAATTCTGAACAGTGAGCGCCACCGCGTTGTCTTCTCAAGCGATAGGGTGTGATGTCATACAAGTGCCAATGTATTACATTCTTTATTATGCAATACTTATCCCGTTGAATATTTCGAAACTAATTTGACTGGAAGTTGTTGCTGCCTATGGTAGCAACAACTTCCGGTTAAATTAGTTTCAAAATATTCAACAGCTTACCTGTATGATTGCTTTTATACGGAATTGACAAACTATAGCTGGCAATTCTATGACCGAGGGTATATACCAAAGCGGGGTCGCTAGGGCTTTTCTCATTGGTCGAAAGATAAATCATGACAGCCGACATAGGATGTAAAAATGTACCAACCTTTAACTACTAAATCCTGAATATCTTTCTTTAGCGACATGATAAAGAGCTTAAAATTACCTCCATATTTTTTTAATGGCATGTTAGATCACCTGAATAGCTATCAAGAGATGAGGTTAGTTATCCTTTAAAGGGTTGTATTAGTATTTATAATTCTTTCTCCACAGAATCCACTTCGTTGGTCAGCCAGCAGTATACAACGTGATTTGGATACTTCACCGAGCTCAGGAGCGCGCTCTTACCTAAGGGTACAACAGTAAGATCTTACACAAGTTCAGGAACGACAACAATTTCAGGAGGGTAATTGTGAACCAGAAATGGCTCACGAAACGTACACAGTGTGGCAGGTGGACAGATATGAGGTGGACATTGGTCAATATGATCTCATGTATGGGCAAGAACTCCATGATGAGCTACACCATATTTTCTACCTAAAGAAATAGCACGTAATTCATATTGATTCGCTTCCCGATGTACAGATACATTTCTAGCAATGCCCCGCCCATTTCTAGCTATGCCCCGCCCATTTCTAACTATGATCCACCCACTTTATTGCGTGCTCTGGACTCGATTTATATACTTTGAATACTGGATTTTGAGAATCTCAATTTCAAAGTAGCTATCGGGCCTATCGGTAAGCTGTTGAATATTTTGAAACTAACATGACTAGAATAACATTAATCAAGATGAAGATAAAATCGTAACAGTTTTCCTACCATGTTTTGTAAAAAAAAAGGTAAATTTAAAAATAAATTTAAAGCAGGTGTTTGACCATCTCTAAATGGAAGAGGCGACATAGGCAGCATTGTTAGAATTGCAAAACATTTGACAGGTTGTTCAATCCACCACTGGCAGATGCAAGAACGAGTGGACAGACACTTGGGTTGACAGGTGGGCAGATGGACTGATGAATGGACTGAGTGATGGATTGATGGATAGCATTGCCCTGCTAGATGAGAGTAACTAAGACAAACATAGATACTGATGAAAGCTGTTCAGAATTCCCATCATTCTTGCTTTTGGAGTTGCGGCAATCTAAAAAGCTAAAAAGGGATATCCTGTTCCTGTTGGAAAATTTTGGTGTTACGGAATGCAGAGTGATGTCACTCGAATCATTCCGTTGCTATAGCCCTATTATTTTTGTCGAAACGACTACTGGGTAGCTCGGGCAATGCAATGGAGAATTCCAGTTTGTCAGTCAATCATATCACGTCATAATCAACTACGTGACGTGTAGGCTGGCTTCATAATCATTTACCTCATGAATGCCTCGATTTAGTTCGTCTTAGATGCTTAATAGTCCGTCAGTTTATACTAATTGTATGTCTTTCTTATTTAATAATCATGCTGTTGGATATTTTGAAAATAATGTGACTGGGCGCTGTTTCTGCCAAATATTCAATAGCTTACCTGTATAGCTTTCTGGAAATTGATAGTCAGTGAGTTCAGGGAACGCTCGATCCCAAGACGGGTGAAGTGTGGGTGGAGCTTAGCTAAAGATGGGCGGGGCATAGTTAAAGCTTGACTGAGTGCTGTTGCTGCCTATAACAAATTAGTTTCAAATATTCAACAGCATGCTCAAGTCGTACATCCTGACGGACTATTAAGCGTTTAAGACGGGCTAACACGAGTCATGACGTAATTGGTTTATGACGTTAACCTACACGTCACACAGTTGACTATGACGTCATCCTACACGTAAAGTAGTTAATTATGATGTCATATGATTGATGAATAGACTGCATTTCTCAATTTTATATTAAATATATTCTAAAATGTTAATATTTATTTGCGTAATTGAAAATCTGGTCAACAAAATTACAGTAGATCCAATATGGTCAGCCAAAAAATATGATTTCCCATAAAATTAGCGAATGCATTGTTTCCCATCTCCGTTATTAGCAAGGCCTTCTAACCAGGACTCGGTGACCAGTGATAGTACGGTAATGTATCTCTAATAGACCTTTCCACTCTATCCATCCAGCGCATGACGTCATAATTAACTACGTGACGTGTAGAATACAATCATAATCAATGACGTCATGAATGATGTAGATAAGTACGTAACGAACGCATAATTGAAGACAGACTATTCGTTGTTGTACGAATTGTATGTCTTTACTATTTACTATTTAACAGATATTCTGTTGAATATTTTGAAATTAATTTGACTGGGCACTGTTGCTGCCATAGGCAACAACAAAACCCAGTGAAATTAGTGTCAAAATATTGAACAACTTACCTGTATAATTTTCTGGAAATGAATGGTCAGGAGGTGTGGTGGAGCTTAGCTAGAGATGAGCGGGGTAGGCTACTGGCCCGGTACCAGGCAAATACCCGGTTTATCAAGAGAAAAGTATTTGTATCTCGCGAGATTTCCTTCGATTCGAGATTGAGAAAATTATCTTGTATGTATTGAGTAGCCATTGGCGTAGTGATTTCCACCAGAAGATGGTGGTAGATAGAATTAAAACTTAAAATGACACGAGCGCAACTCTCCTCATACCAGACAATATTAATTCACGTAAAACGAGATGATATAAAGCCTATAGTAGTCTGTATGACAAGTAGTTAACAGACAAATAGTCCCTCTGAATTCGTCGTAAAATTCAAATCTGTCGCTCACAAAATGAGGTCAACAATTTGCCGACGTTACGTGGATATTGATATATCACACGAACCACTGGGCGGATCAAATCCATTTTAATTTTCATTCCATTTTCAATCCATTGTATTAAGATAGTGATACAGAGGTTAAGACGATATCAAAATCAACACGATCATAGTGTTCCTCTTACAGTCCGAGATGGACTGGGTCCCGATATGACTGGTCGCCGGAGTGGAGTATGTGTAACCGTCGAGTCGTTGGGATGACGTAATTGATGAGTCGGGTACCAGCCTATATCAGGGTAGGATACTGCCCATTATTGTGATGATGTGCAATTGGAGTCAGTTCGGCACCTGCCGGTACTGTAGGCCTGCCTTTTCGCAACTGACGCAGTCAGTGAATTCATTGACTTGGGCCGCGTTTTGGCGACTGACGCCGTCAGTGAATTCAGTGACTTGGTTCGTGCCTGGTTCCCTGGTTTATATAAATAAGAAAGAGGAAGGGTACAGGGCACCAAGCAAAAACCCTGGTCAGTGAAATTCACTGACCGCGTCAGTCGCCAAAACGCGGCCTTGGTGTGTGCCTGATTCCCTGGCTTATACGAGCTAGAGGAGGTGTACGGATACAACTTTCAGCCAAATTATTTTCAAAATATGAAGTGGTTTATCTTTATAGTTCCCTTGAAATTGTAATTCTGGGAATTCAGGGATCAAATTGATAAAATGTATTCACCCATTTAACACTCAAGAGAATGTACATTTGCAGACCAGAAGATTATTTCTTGAAAATTTATCACTGGAATAACCGGGTCGATTATCGAGCCAAGCACTCCAGTGGTAAATTCTCAAAAATAGTCATCTCTTGAACTATAAATCGACATTTCTCTAGACCAGTGTGCGGAAGCCATGTTTGGCCAGCATGAATGTGAACCCCTCCTGTGTCAACTTAACCCTTCAAATTTCAAACCAACTAAAATCAGCTATGTATCGGTCATGAGGCATGTCTATTTGCAGGCCAAGAGAAGAATATTTTTGAATATTTACCACTGGAATGACTGGCTCGATAACCAAGCCAGTCATTCCAGTGGTAAATTGTCAAAAATTCTCTTCTTTTGGGCCCCAAATGGACAATGGCTAACCAAAGACTTAAATTTTCTTCAACGTTACCCTTTTGATGGTCAAGTTGGCCAGAATTCCAATTGTAAATTTACAAATGTAGTCTTCTAAAATTAAAATTACTTGACAAATTTTGACCATTAAAACGAGTAATTGATAAATAGTATTTTGAGCGCTTTAACCCTTTGATGACTAAATTTATTAGAAAAATTATCATATTTACTTATTGAATGTCCATTTGCATGCGAAGAGAAGACTATTTCTGAAAATTTACCACTGGAATGACTGGCTCGGTTACCGAGCCAATCATTCCAGTTGTGAAATTTTCAAAAATAGTCTTCTCTTGGTCTGCAAATGAACATTCTCCAAGACCACTGCAGAGGCCGGTGTTGGCCGGCTCCGTCGCGAAAGGGTTAAGGCGCTGTTGAGACAAGTGGGGTTCATGTGCTTAGAAATGATTCTCCTAAATTGTAAGGCAGATTCCGGTACGTGAACAAGAAGCTTTATGTGATAAAATAAATTATTTGTCTATTTATTGCTTGATTGACAAGAATAAAATAAGCATGCTTTAATATCAAATTCTATTGTAGTTGTTTGTTTACTCTTTCCTTCTAACTATCTGGCAACACAAACCTAGACATATGACCGTATACGCAAGCATGAATTGACTATCTGGCAACCCAATCCTGTGTTAGTTTCATTGCTAAATAAGCAAGCATGTATGGACTAGGCCTCGCAGATAACATGTTGACGTTGGGCCAACGTTGGCAACAGGTTGGCACATCGCAGTTGGCATTACAACGTTGGCCCAATGTTGTCTGTATCATTTGTTTGCTAACGTTGAGCCAACGTTGGGCCAGCATTGGAAATTTCACAGAAAATTAAACAAAATCAACATAATATTCACATTTTAATTTTTAAATTGTTAAATTATGCTCTCTGGTGTGCTATTTTTAATATCTTCATAGATTTATGCCCGTTGGCTCAACGCTGGCCCAATAACATATTGCCAACGTTGGGCCGAGGAGGAAAACTATGTTGGCCCAACGTAGAGGTTTACGGTGGGCCAACGTTTGCTTGCTATCAGGGCTACTACTTCCGAACGATACAGCTTTGTAAGAAATGTAAAAGGTTTGGCCGATTGATAAAACGAGATGGGTGGATGGATCGGCGAGCGAGTGGGTATGCGGTTGGACGGATGGAGGGAGGGACCCATGGGCAGGCGGATGGGCCGGCGGACAGACACATAGACAGTTTCGAGTCACAACAAAACAAGCAAGGCAGACGATAGTCTAGACACATATCGGTATACACTGAAACGTGATTTACGTCCATTTATTTGCCTCTGACATCCTAAAACAATTTAGCAGAATTTGCCATGAATCTGAGCTATTTTTTTTGTCAGATTTATTGACCGACTTTTTTCAGAGAACATAAAAACCGGTATCTCAGCTCAACTCGTGCAACTATTACATATACTACATGCCCTGATAATGCAGGTTACGTGCGGAAATTGATAATTCAGCTACCGATCGATCCCAACACGGACCAAGTGTGGGTGGAGCTTAGCTAAATATGAGCGGGGAATAGCTAAAATTGGGTTTCGCCATTATTTGTAGCCGCGACATTGTCCCTGGAAATACGAAAACATTTACACCGATAACACAAGTTACGGTGCCAGTAGCCTACGTAACAGGATGACAGATCCACTTATTTGCAGATGATACGAAGATAACATAAACAAGGTATGCGACAAGTCACAGACAACAACTAGCCTTCAATACACGTAAATCACGTGCCTTTTAAAGAGGCGACACATGAGAGCTATAAATTTCATATTCGGAACCATGTCCATAAAACGCTTCCAGTGGGTAAATACTCAGTTATATACTATATATACGAACATTCGATATCAAAGAAGATGCAAATTATAAATTTCACAACTATAAAAAATGTAAACACATCTGACGGGCCAAATCATCTCCGTTTGGTAGAGAAACACGAGCAGTGTGGGGTTACCGAAGGGGGGGGGGGGGTCTGTGTGTGGGTGGGGTGGGGTGTTCTGTGGGGGCTGCAGTTACACCATTTTATGAGCGTGGGTGGGGAAGCTCCTCATTAAAATGGTCTTATACCGTAAAAAAGATAGGTGCGTCTTTATTCATCAGAACGCAGGAAACGGCTTCTCAGAGAATCTAATTTTCACAATTTTCTTGGGGATCCCGGCCCCTCATATTATTAAAGGTAATCCTTTAAAATTTGATTAGCTCCCTTGAGTGGAGCGCTGCCGATCATTTTCACCAAGCTTTCTCCAATTATAGGCTTTACATTCAATCTCATCTCTTGATAGAATTCTTTATTCTTAACTTATTTGTACATAATATGTCCGTTGTAGGCGTTGTTTATACTACCCAGCAAACATTGTTTCGTTGGCCGAACGTAAGTTTTATATATTGGCCCAACGTAGTTTTGCTCGTTGGCCTTACGTTGGCCCAACGTGTGGTTTCGTTGGCCCACCGTTTGGCCTTACGTGTGGTTGATTAATAGAAAATTAGTTGCGTTGGGCCACCGTTGTATTTACGTTGGCTGGCTGATGGTAATTAAGTTAGTTACGTTGGGCCAGCGTAGATTTTACGTGGAAAAAATATATGATACGTTGGGCCAACGTAATCCCAACGAGCAGAACTATGTTGGGCCAGCGAATAAACATACGTTGGTCCGACGTTGGGCCAACATAGCATTGTTTGCAGGGTAGCTAAGCTGTTAACTGTTGCTAAAATGATTCCAGTTTCAAATATTTCCAATGTGTTTTTTGTGAGTGCAATTCAAATGAGAATTCATATCAAATCGTTGCCAACAAAAATTAAACTTAGTCAATTATAATGGCATTGCTTAACCCCTCGCGTGGCAACCGCGCCTCAGTGATAAAAAAGTACTTATATCAATTAAGCATTTTAATGGTCAACACGTTTCAAGAAATTTTAATAATAGAAGAATATTTTGTTGTAAATTTACCTGTGAAATTTTAGACCGGCTTTAAAGGGGTAATGGTAAAGAAGATTCAAGCTTTGTCTTACCCAATATCCATTTGCAGGTCAAGAGAAGAGTATTTTTGAAAATTTACCACTGAAATGACTGGCTCGATTACCTCAAGAACACTGCAGGGTTGTTTTGGTCAGTTTGGCCAATTTTAAGTTAAGTTAACAACTGCTGGGTGAGAGGATGTTGATTGACGGGTTGGAACTGCCGATAGAGACACCCACAATAAGGCTCGTTATGCTAATAACCGACATGTAACCATTAGGAAATTAACACTAACCTGGCTTAAGTGGGTCTCTATCCATCTGTAACTCCAACCTGACCATCAATAACACGGTCAATTGGTAGTGAAACATAAACAATCTATAAAGTGAAAGCGGAATTTAAGTGCTTCGTTATTACTCAGAACGCAGGAAATGGCTTCTCAGGTCATAAAATTTTTTACATTTTCGTTGGGGGCGGGGAGGTGGGGGTGGGTGGGTGGGTGGTGTGGTGTGGTATGGTGAGGAGGGACGGGCAGGACCCACAGGACCCCCCCCTCTCCCCGCCCGATCCATGGTCAGCTTCAACCACCCCACCCCACCCCACCCCCATTTTTAAAGCCATTTCGCCGCCCCTGCAGATTATTTGGTACTTAATAGTCTCTTGCGATTCATCGCTGGTCAAGAATAGTATTACGTAGTTTATTTGTTATTTGTTTGACGCCATGATATAGGCCTAATCTTTTGCGGGTTCTGTCCTCCCGGCCTCTAGCCCTTTGATGTTAGTTTCCGATCGCCGATCGTCGTGGCGCTAGTATTTTGTTTGTGTAGCCATATTTACGATTTTCGGAGCTCTTTCCAATTACAACAAAAACATTGAAAATTTCCAAATTTATTAATATCGTGGGTATTACCACCCAAGATATTAATAAATTTGGAAATTTTATTTGTATCTTTAAAGTTTGGCTGAACTCAATACTCTACATGACTGAGTAGTTAGCCAATATCTACACCATAGCTAGAAAATGATTTGGGAGCGCATATTGACCCAGATCCTTTTTAGTTTAGTTTATTTACATGAATATACATACACGGTTGGCGATGATGATGATGATGATGAAGATGAAGATGATGATGATGATGTGCTGTTGGATACTTTGAATATAATTGTAATTTTAATGTGAATTTAATACAATATTTTCGGATTTTCTTGATTTTCCAAATGTTTGCATATACATTGTTTTCAAAATAAAATCAAAACAAATTACCATTCATCCATTAAGAAGTTCTGCCAAGTGGCTAAGTGATGACGATGATGATGATTATGACGATGATGAGGGTGGTGATGGTGGCAATGTGCTGTCGAATATTTTGGATGTAATTGTCTTCATAATATTAATATTAATTTAAAAGCTGCTTACATATACATTGTTTTCAAAATAAAGCCATTTCGCCGCCCCTGCAGATTATTTGGTACTTAATAGTCTCTTGCGATTCATCGCTGGTCAAGAATAGTATTACGTAGTTTATTTGTTATTTGTTTGACGCCATGATATAGGCCTAATCTTTTGCGGGTTCTGTCCTCCCGGCCTCTAGCCCTTTGATGTTAGTTTCCGATCGCCGATCGTCGTGGCGCTAGTATTTTGTTTGTGTAGCCATATTTACGATTTTCGGAGCTCTTTCCAATTACAACAAAAACATTGAAAATTTCCAAATTTATTAATATCGTGGGTATTACCACCCAAGATATTAATAAATTTGGAAATTTTATTTGTATCTTTAAAGTTTGGCTGAACTCAATACTCTACATGACTGAGTAGTTAGCCAATATCTACACCATAGCTAGAAAATGATTTGGGAGCGCATATTGACCCAGATCCTTTTTAGTTTAGTTTATTTACATGAATATACATACACGGTTGGCGATGATGATGATGAAGATGAAGATGATGATGTGCTGTTGGATACTTTGAATATAATTGTAATTTTAATGTGAATTTAATACAATATTTTCGGATTTTCTTGATTTTCCAAATGTTTGCATATACATTGTTTTCAAAATAAAATCAAAACAAATTACCATTCATCCATTAAGAAGTTCTGCCAAGTGGCTAAGTGATGATGATGATGATGATTATGACGATGATGAGGGTGGTGATGGTGGCAATGTGCTGTCGAATATTTTGGATGTAATTGTCTTCATAATATTAATATTAATTTAAAAGCTGCTTACATATACATTGTTTTCAAAATAAAATTAAAACAAATTAATCACTCATCCATTAAGACGGTCTGCCAAGTCGCCAATTGAATGCTCTGCGTTGTTGAAACCAGTTTACAACAATTCAATAGAATATAAACCCCATCAAATAACGAACAGGCAGCCACAAATGGCAGAAAAATCTCAACGTCCAGAGAACAATACATGTAAGCTGTAAGCGGTTCCAAAGGAATATAGTAAAACCAACATATAACTAACAACCAGCCACTAATGGCAGAACAATTTAGAATCTAAGTTCCGAATTAACAGTGGCTCATTTCAAGCCAAGCCCCGTCCACTTTGTAGACGTATTAGTATCGATTTTAACGCTTTGAGCCAAATTTCCTAGAGTTCGAATCTGATACAGTCTAGACAAAAATAACAGAGTAGGGATAAGGAAAACAAACCTCAGTATAGGGCCAATTACACTTACTCCGGGGCCGAATTTATTACTGTGGATGACCCTGGGCAGTAATGGACCTTTCCGGTTTTAGCTATGCCCCGCCCATCTCTATCTAAGCTCCACCCACATCTCGCTCGTGTTGGAATCGATCGATCTTTGAACACCATGACTATCAATTTCCAAAAAACTACACAGGTAAGCTGTTGAATATTTTTAAACTAATTTGACTGGGCGCTGTACCAGCGCCCAGTCAAATTAATTTCAAAAGATTCAACAGCATGTTTATTAAATAGCAAAGAATTATATGGAATCCTTTGTGACGTAATGATTGTGACGTCATCATACACGCGCTGAACTGATTATGACGTCATAGGGGTCAGACGATGGATGGATACTCTGGAAAGGTGAATTGGGGGAGGGTCTGTGCGAGGTGCCCCCCCCCCCCCCTCTCATAGACGTGGGTGGGTGGGTCAGGGGTTTCCTCTCCAGGAGAAAATTTAAATTAGGTTCTCTGATGGCTTCTACATCTTTGGTGGAGGCCCATGGACATGGACTATGGGTTCGGTGGGGGTGGGGAGGGTGTGTGGGGGTGGGCACGCTGTCATTTCCAGCATTCTGGGCGATAAATAGCATCCTGATCTTGCTTTGATTTTTGCCATTAATCTTTAAAGGTGCATATTCACATCAGAATGCTTGAAAATAAAATTGTAAACTTTTAGAGACTTAAATTGTGTGCTTAGATGGAATGAAACGAAATAAATCTTAACATATGATGATTTCATTTTCTATGAATTAATATAATTTTTTAAGTTGTCAAATTGATTTAGAGGCACGAGCCAAATTCAACTTCACAACTAAGCCTACGAAATTTATTTATATGGAATGAAATCATCATATGTGAAGATTTATTTCGTTTCATTACATTGAGGTACCCAATTTAAGCCTGTACCCGATTTAAGCCTGTACCCAATTTAAGCCTGTGCCCAATTTAAGCCTCTAATCACAATAATTCTCACTGAGCAATAGACCTTTCCACTTTATCAACCCATACTATGACGTCATAATCAAATACGCGACAAGTAGAATGACATAATAATGAATGGTATCATGAATGACGTCACGAACGCATATTTGAAGACGGACTATGCGTTGTTGTACGAATTGTATCAAGTATCATGTAACCAAGCCAGTCATTCCAGTGGTACATTTTCAAAAATTCTCTTCTCTTGGCCATCAAATGGACACTGGCTAACCAAAAGCTAAAAAATTGTCTTTAACATTACCTTTTGATGGTCAAGCCGGCCAGAATTTCAGTAGTAAATCTATTTAAAAAATAGTCTTCTAAAATTAAAATTACTTGGAAAATGTTTAGCATTAAAGGTGCACATTCTCACCAGAGTGCTTGAAAATAAAATTGTTAAAATTTTATTCTTTTATAGGCTTAAATTATGTGTCTGTATGTAATGAAACGAAATACATCTTAGCATATGATGATTTCATTCCATATAAATTAACATAATTTTTTAAGTTGCGAAATTTAAATAGAGGCATGAGCCGCTATTTCAATTTCGCAACTTAAAAAATTATATTAATTTATATGGAATGAAATCATCATATGTTAAGATGTATTTCGTTTCATTACATTGAAGTACCCGATTTAAGCCTCTAAAGTATATAATTTCAACAATTTTATTTTCGGTAATTATGCTGTGAATATGTACCTTTAAAACTATTCATTGATATAAGTGGTATTTTGAGACGCTATTGACACAAGAGGTTTTAAGATACCAAATATCTCGTGTTCCTATGTTGCCACGGGACCCGGCCTGCCATTTACTTAATATTCTGCGGAAAAATAATGCCAGCGGATAGCAAACAGCTTATCTGTATATTAATTGTACATCACAGGATTTGATGGACCACCGGATATCCTCATTTTGAGATTTGGCAAATTACTTGTCGAATCAAAATACGCGTGATACTATCTAACGGGCAAGCATAGCTTAGTAGAAGCATGCCTTTAAGACTGAACCATAAAGTTTCACTACTTGGTAAGTAACCCGCAGCGAAAGGCAAATGGGCCAAACATAAGCAAAGTTCAAAGCTTGAAAAATTAAACAGTTTCAAAATCATGTACATTAATATGATAATGACTCCTAGAATCAAAACATTTTTTCTAAATTGCAGACGTCTTTGCTGATTAAAATGTCATCTGAAAAACCTTAATCACAGCATAATAAGCACAACGTTCCAAGGCAGTAAAATATGTCAAAATTTTTCAAAATCTATTTTCTATCATGCAGACTAGATGTAATCATCGTATAGAATGAATCTGTGAAGTTTTAATCAAATCGGATCAACCCATGTTCAATAAATTGTCGTGTGAAAAAGATTGACTTGAATGCAAATCAGACCTAAAATAATCAAAGCCCATACGCTGTAAACATCGCAGCAAAAATCCTTAACTTGATGGCATAAAGTTTTCTATGTTCAAACGCCATAAAAATATAGGAAGAATTTGAAAATCTATTTCTGTTTGATGTGGGTTAGTCCTAAGCATCGTGTAAAAGAATTCTGTGAAGTTTTCTTCAAATCAGATAGTCTCTTGTTGATGTAAATATTGTTTCAAAAAAACTTAACCACAGCATAATTGAATCGAATAAGCTGAATGCAAACCAGCCCTAAAATAATCAACGTCCAAATGACGTAAAAGTATGGAAAATTTTGGAAAATCAACTTCTCTTTGATGTGAACGAGTCCTAAGTATCGTGTAGAACAGATCTTTGAAGTTTTATTCAAATCGGATTAACCCTTGTTGCATAAATTGTCATTTGAAAAAAGTTTAACCACAATATAATACGTATAACCTCGATACAAATGGCCCTAAATTTATCACAGCTCGAAAATACGTAAAGAATTTGAAAATCAATTTAATTTTTAAGGGAACAAGTCCTAACCATCGTCTAGAACAAATTTGTGACGTTTCATTCAAATCGGATAACCCACTGTTGATGTAAATGTTGTTTGAATAAAACGTTAACCACAGCATATAAAGTGGATACAAATCAGCCCTAAAACAATGTTCAAAACGCTGGCAAAATATAGAGACAATTAGAAATTTTTAGACAATTAGACAATTAATGATTTTCTGCGGAGTAGTCCTAACCATCGCATAGAACAAATCTCTGAGGTTTCATTCAAATCTGATAAACCCTTGTTGATGCAAATGTGGTTTGACAAAGAAAGCTTAACCGCAACAAAAACCTTAGCCCGTACTCAGAAAATATTCTAAGTTCAAACATGTAAAATACGGAAAAATCTCGAAAATCGATATACTTTTGATGAAAGACTAATCCTAAGCACGGTTTAAAACAAATCTGTGAAGTTTTATTTAAACGGAATAACCCCTTGGTGAAATATATTTTCTACATCCTACAAACCAAGATTTACCTCGTCTGAATAAGATAAGCCAAATCACCCGAAAATCACCATACATTAATAATTAATAATTAAATTTTATACACCAGCTGATAATAGAACGTAAAAGTCCTGGTAAGCTGTATACTTGTTATGTTATGTTATGTTAACTTGGCCGAGCCTTAGATCAGCTTTCAAAAGAATTTTAGATGATATTTGACGGAGTGACTGTCTTGAAATGACCCTCATGTCAGGAAGCCTACGATACAACTAGAGACCTCGATGAAATTGGCATTGATGCACTCAAAGAGAGGATAAGATCGACAATCTCAACACCAACCAAACCAAAGCGGGGGTGGGTTGGGGGTGGAATAGCTAGGTGGGAACTTTGCGGTCCCGACCACCGAGACCTTTTCATCAAGGGAGGTTCCCGATCAGCCAGGAACATCAGGTGCTAGGGCTATTTTAACAGCGCTGCAAGTCACCTTTCCAGATTATCCCTCTATTAATCTGACGTCATATGGCGTCATGATCGGCTAAGCGGCGTGTAGGATGATGTCAATCATTATGTCATAAATGTTTCTATTAGGCCCGTCTTTAATGCTTTATAGTCCGACACGTTGTACGAATTGTATGTCTCTACTATTTAACGAACATGATGTTGAATATTTTGAAACTAATTTGACTGGATATCCCTTCTTTGACTTCGTCCAGTCAAATTAGTTCCAAAATATTCAATAGCTTACCAGTATTTTTTTGGAAACTGATAGTCAGAGAGTTGAGATCGATCGATCCCTACACGAGCGAGGTGTGGGTGGAGCTTAGCTAGAGAGGGGCGTGGCATAGCTAAAATGGAAAAGTCCACTGGTGTGTCTGGTAATGTGGATGAGGATGTGGAGAAAGATGACGCGCGTGCACAACGTGATATATCGTATTCTATTTACACCGGAGACAACGGATTGAGTACAATGTCTCGCCTCTCCAATGCCTCTACTGATATGGTTTACGTTGTTGCTAACATGCCCGTCCTTTGTACGTAACAATTTTCATGACTGAGCTCTGGGCATGCGGTGATTAATCTCCGAACTTGTTGTCATAGCTCACCAGTTCACTTTGCATACGTATGCTCAGGTCATTGCGTGTTATATATACTATGCATATGAAGCTAGAATAAAAGGAGATTTAAGTTGCCTTTTGCTAGAAAATGAATTAATACTTTTTGTAATGTTGAATTCAGTTTCCTTCTTTGCTTGCCAAAATTCAATATACGTGCCGACGATTCAGTAATGAATGGTTAATTTGGCCATTAAACTCAGACTTGCGATCGAGAACATTTCGCCACCCAGAAAAAATGACGCCTATCCCCGGATATATACAATTGACGATTTTCAAAATATGTGTCCGTGTTCGGCGGACCATAAGCGCTCTAAACACGAGCATTCCATTTAAAAAAGAAGGGATATCTAGTGTGCACAGAAAAATGTGATGAAATCTGGCGAAATAACCCTGTTTTACGGTATCCAAGTTTAGTTCTAATGAGATTAACCAATCCTGAGATATAAATATAAATGATTTGCTAAATGGAAAAACTTAACGCTGAAACAGCAGAGGCCAAAAAGCAAGTTCATAGTGACCTTGACCTTTGACCTGGTGAACTCCCTTTGACTATTCTTCATCCATCTGGTATAACCAACCTCGTACCCAAGTTATCTTCCACTAGGGTTAATCAATCCCGAAATATAAGCTGATAAGAATTAAGATTTGCTCAAAGCAAAAACTTAACGATGAAAAATAAGTTTTGTAGAGGTCGTGATGACATACTGCATCCTCTCGGTAGACGCAATCATGTATCTAAGCTGTTTTCCATTAGGCTAAAGTAATATAGATGGTGGTCCCACACGTTGTGTGCTTGAGCAAGTCACTTAACGACCAAGACGCTCACTTTATGGGGGCTGGTTATGTTTTTGGAATGTTTGTTATATAAACACCTTCACCGTGTATTATAGCTCATTGCTTTCCGCGAAAGGAATCTAGTAAGCAACTCACCTTTCCAGAGTATCCATCCATCATCTGACCTCGTATGACGTCAAAATAAGTACAGCGCGTGTATGATGACATCACACTCACTACGTCACAAAGGGTTCCATATAGACCATCATCAAATCTCAGAGTCCGACACGTTGTATAATTTGTATGTCTTTGCAATTCTTTGCTATATAATAAACACGCTGTTGAATATTGTGAAACTAATTTGACTGGGCGCTGTTGCTGCCTTAGGCAGCAACAACACCCAGTCAAATTAGTTTCAAAATATTCAACAGCTTACCTGTGTATTTTTTTTGGGAAATTGATAGTCAAAGTTCAGAGAGCGATCGATCCCAACAAGAGCGAGGTGTGGGTGGAGCTTAGCTAGAGATGGGCGGGGCATAGCTAAAACCGGAAATGTCTATTGTTTTAACTCTCACTCCACCATAGCAGCTTAAATCATCTTCATGGACCGAGTAAGTGTAAGCTACGCACCAGCCCCACAACTCCAGAGCGTCAGCCAGTCATCCCTACCCACCCACCCACCCACCAACCCCTCCCTCCCTCCATCCCTCCACATCCCCAACCCACCTCCCTCCACAACTCCCCCCTCTCTCCAATGAAGAGGCATAAAAGTGATTCGCTTGAATTACTTCCATTTGTGAAGCGCTTACCGTATCATGGTTAATCATTCATCTGATATTACCTCCCATAGAATGCGTTCCGACATGGAGCTTTATGATTGGCTGAATGCAATTGTTATGTCTCTGTTTACAGCTATAGATTCAATTTTTTGACTTAAATTCTTAACGATAGCTATTCTAAATTCCCTTTAGAGGGGTGGCTGAGGATGGGATGTACATGGTGGTGGTGAGTATACAATCGTCTATCATTGCCGGATTAAGCTCGAGGCCCTAGGCTGGAGGCAATAAGGGCAGAGTACGACAGTGGCCGTGTCCTCACCCCACCTCATACCGTCAGAGGGTATTGTGGTGGGGGCTCCCGTCCCGAAGGCTTTTTCAATTTAGTCACTCTGAGGTGTAATGTGAGGCCTATTTAACATAATTGTAATCATTATTATGATACAGCCCCCACCCCCACCCAAAAAGCGTGATGTCATAGACTGCAGCCTAGTTAACTTAATAAGGTAATCCGGCCCTGGGGCGTCTTGGTCATTGTTAGAATATGTTAAACTCACACACACCTCCCACCCCACACCCACATCCACATCCCACACCCACCCCGTGTACTATATCTCAAATCCAGAGTTCATTATTGAATAAATTGGAGGGAAGGTGAATTTAGAATGAGATTAAAGTTAAAATAACATGTTTCCCACATTATTAAAGGATACAAGGTGAGAGAAAGAACATATTCAAAATCTAGAGTGAAATGAAGTGAAGTGACATTTGAAAATATGAAGAAGCACAGAGTGATGGATGAATATATATATATATATATATATATATATATATATATATATATATATATATATATATATGAGAATGAAATGACATGAGAGGAACGAAATGATATGAGAAGAATGGAAATGAGATGAGAGGAATGAAATGATATGAGAGGAATGAAACGGCATGAGAGGAATGAAATGAAATCAGAGGAATGAAATGGCATGGGATGAAGGAAATGGCATGACAGGAATGAACTGATATGAGAGGAATGAAATGACATGAGAGGAATGAAATGATACGAGAGGAATGAAATGACATGAGTTGAATGAAATGACATGACATGAGAGGAATGAAATGACATGAGAGGAATGAAATGATATGAGAGGAATGAAATGATATGAGAGGAATGAAATGATATGAGGTGAATGAAATGACATGACATGACATGAGAGGAATGAAATGACATGAGAGGAATGAAATGATATGAGAGGAATGAAATGACATGAGAGGAATGAAATGATATGAGAGGAATGAAATGATATGAGATGATTGAAATGACATGAGAGGAATGAATTGATATGAGAGAAATGAAATGATATGACAGTAATGACATGATACAAGAGGAATGAAATGACGTGAGAGGGATGAACTGACGTGAGAGGGATGAAATGGCATGAGAGGAATGAAATGATATGAGAGGAATGAAATGATATGACAGTAATGAAATGATATAAGAGGAATGAAATGACGTGAGAGGAATGAAATGATATGAGAGGAATGAGATGATATGAGGGGAATGAAATGACATGAGAGGAATGAAATGGCATGGGTGAATGAAATGGCATGGATGAATGAAATGGCAGAGGAATGGAATGATATGAGAGGAATGAAATGACATGAGTGGAAGGAAATGACATGAGAGAAATAAAATGATGAGAGGAATGAAATGGCATGAGAGGAATGAAATGAATGATATGAGAGGAATGAAATAATATGAGGGGAATGAAATGACATGAGAGGAATGAAACGACATGAGTGGAATGAAATGGTATGAGAGGAATGAAATCATATGAGAGGAATGAAATGACATGAGAGGGATGAAATGACGTGAGAGGAATGAAACGACACGAGATGAATGAAATGACATGACATGAGCGGCAAGAAATTACATGAGAGGAATGAAATGATATGAGAGGGATGAAATGACATGAGAGGAATGAAATAATATAAGAGGAATAAAATGATATGAGAGGAATGAAATGGCATGAGAGGAATGACATGACATGAGAGGAATGAAATGACATGAGGGGAATGAAATGGTATGAGAGGAATGAAATGATATGAGTGGAATGAAATGATGTGAGGAATGAAATGACATGAGATGAATGAAATGACATGACATGAGAGGAATGAAATGACATGAGGGGAACGAAATGGTATAAGAGGAATGAAATGACATGAGAGGAATGAAATGGTATGAGAGGAATGAAATGACATGAGAGGAATGAAATGATATGAGAGAAATGAAATGATATGACAGTAATGAAATGATACAAGAGGAATGAAATGACGTGAGAGGGATGAAATGATATGAGAGGAATGAAATGATATGAGAGGAATGAAATGATATGAGTGTAATGAGATGATATGAGAGGAATGAAATGACATGAGAGGAATGAAATGACATGAGAGGAATGAAATGACATGAGAGGAATGAAATGGCATGAGTGGAATGAAATGATACGAGAGGAATGAAATGGCAGGGGAATGGAATGATATGAGAGGAATGAAATGACATGAGAGGAATGAAATGACACGAGATGAATGAAATGCCATGCCATGAGCGGAAAGAAATGACATGAGAGGAATGAAATGATATGAGAGGGATGAAACGACATGAGAGGAATGAAATAATATGAGAGGAATGAAATTATATGAGAGGAATGACATGATATTAGAGGAATGCAATGATATGAGTGTAATGAGATGATATGAGAGGAAGGAAATGACATGAGAGGAATGAAATGACATGAGAGGAATGAAATGACATGAGAGGAATGAAATGACATGAGAGGAATGAAATGACATGGGTGAATGAAATGGCAGAGGAATGGAATGACATGAGAGAAATGAAATGATGAGAGGAATGAAATGGCATGAGAGGAATGAAATGAATGATATGAGAGGAATGAAATGATATGAGAGGAATGAAATGACATGAGAGGAATGAAATGACATGAGAGGAATGAAATGGTATGAGAGGAATGAAATGATATGAGAGGAATGAAATGATTTGAGTGTAATGACATGATATAAGAGGAATGAAATGACATGAGAGGAATGAAATGATATGAGAGGAATGAAATGACATGAGAGGAATGAAATGACACGAGATGAATGAAATGACATGCCATGAGCGGAAAGAAATGACATGAGAGGAAGGAAATGATATGAGAGGGATGAAACGACATCAGGGGAATGAAATAATATGAGAGGAGCAATGAAATGATATGAGAGGAATGAAATGGCATGACAGGAAAGAAATGATATGAGAGGAATGAAATGATATGAGTGGAATGAAATGATGTGAGAGGAATGAAATAACATGAGATGAATGAAATGACATGACATGAGAGGAATGAAATGACATGAGAGGAATGAAATCATATGAGAGGAATGAAATGACATGAGAGGAATGAAATGATATGAGAGAAATTAAATGATAAGACAGTAATGAAATGATATGAGTGGAATGAAATGATGTGAGAGGAATGAAATGACATGAGATGAATGAAATGACATGACATGAGCGGAAAGTAATGACATGAGAGGAATGAAATGATATGAGGGGGATGAAACGACATGAGAGGAATGAAATAATATGAGAGGAATGAAATGATATGAGAGGAATGAAATGGCATGAGAGGAATGAAATGGCATGACAGGAAAGAAATGATATGAGAGGAATGAAATGATATGAGTGGAATGAAATGATATGAGAGGAATTAAATGACATGACATGAGAGGAATGAAATAATATCAGAGGAATGAAATGATATGAGAGGAATGAAATGACACGAGAGGAATGAAATGACACGAGATGAATGAAATGACATGAGAGGAATGAAATGACATGAGAGGAATGAAATGGCATGAGTGGAATGAAATGATACGAGAGGAATGAAATGGCAGGGGAATGGAATGATATGAGAGGAATGAAATGACATGAGAGGAATGAAATGACACGAGATGAATGAAATGCCATGCCATGAGCGGAAAGAAATGACATGAGAGGAATGAAATGATATGAGAGGGATGAAACGACATGAGAGGAATGAAATAATATGAGAGGAATGAAATTATATGAGAGGAATGACATGATATTAGAGGAATGCAATGATATGAGTGTAATGAGATGATATGAGAGGAAGGAAATGACATGAGAGGAATGAAATGACATGAGAGGAATGAAATGACATGAGAGGAATGAAATGACATGAGAGGAATGAAATGACATGGGTGAATGAAATGGCAGAGGAATGGAATGACATGAGAGAAATGAAATGATGAGAGGAATGAAATGGCATGAGAGGAATGAAATGAATGATATGAGAGGAATGAAATGATATGAGAGGAATGAAATGACATGAGAGGAATGAAATGACATGAGAGGAATGAAATGGTATGAGAGGAATGAAATGATATGAGAGGAATGAAATGATTTGAGTGTAATGACATGATATAAGAGGAATGAAATGACATGAGAGGAATGAAATGATATGAGAGGAATGAAATGACATGAGAGGAATGAAATGACACGAGATGAATGAAATGACATGCCATGAGCGGAAAGAAATGACATGAGAGGAAGGAAATGATATGAGAGGGATGAAACGACATCAGGGGAATGAAATAATATGAGAGGAGCAATGAAATGATATGAGAGGAATGAAATGGCATGACAGGAAAGAAATGATATGAGAGGAATGAAATGATATGAGTGGAATGAAATGATGTGAGAGGAATGAAATAACATGAGATGAATGAAATGACATGACATGAGAGGAATGAAATGACATGAGAGGAATGAAATCATATGAGAGGAATGAAATGACATGAGAGGAATGAAATGATATGAGAGAAATTAAATGATAAGACAGTAATGAAATGATATGAGTGGAATGAAATGATGTGAGAGGAATGAAATGACATGAGATGAATGAAATGACATGACATGAGCGGAAAGTAATGACATGAGAGGAATGAAATGATATGAGGGGGATGAAACGACATGAGAGGAATGAAATAATATGAGAGGAATGAAATGATATGAGAGGAATGAAATGGCATGAGAGGAATGAAATGGCATGACAGGAAAGAAATGATATGAGAGGAATGAAATGATATGAGTGGAATGAAATGATATGAGAGGAATTAAATGACATGACATGAGAGGAATGAAATAATATCAGAGGAATGAAATGATATGAGAGGAATGAAATGACACGAGAGGAATGAAATGACACGAGATGAATGAAATGAGATGACATGAGCGGAAAGAAATAGCATGAGAGGAATGAAATAATATGAGAGGAATGAAATGATATGAGAGGAATGAAATGGCATGAGGGGAATGAAATGGCATGACAGGAAAGAAATGATATGAGAGAAATGAAATGATATGCCAGTAATGACATGATACAAGAGGAATGAAATGACGTGAGAGGGATGAAACGACATGAGAGGAAGGAAATGATATGAGAGGAATAAAATGATAAGACAGTAATGAAATGATATAAGAGGAATGAAATGACGTGAGAGGGATGAAATGATATGAGAGGAATGAAATGATATGAGAGGAATGAAATGACACGAGAGGAATGAAATGACACGAGATGAATGAAATGAGATGACATGAGCGGAAAGAAATAGCATGAGAGGAATGAAATAATATGAGAGGAATGAAATGATATGAGAGGAATGAAATGGTATGAGGGGAATGAAATGACATGAGAGGAATGAAATAATATGAGAGAAATGAAATGATATGCCAGTAATGACATGATACAATAGGAATGAAATGACGTGAGAGGGATGAAACGACATGAGAGGAAGGAAATGATATGAGAGGAATAAAATGATAAGACAGTAATGAAATGATATAAGAGGAATGAAATGACGTGAGAGGGATGAAATGATATGAGAGGAATGAAATGATATGAGAGGAATGAGATGATATGAGAGGAATGAAATGACATGAGAGGAATGAAATGACATGAGAGGAATGAAATGGCATGAGTGGAATGAAATGATACGAGAGGAATGAAATGGCAGAGGAATGGAATGATATGACCGTAATGAAATGACATGAGAGGAATGAAATGACATGAGAGGAATGAAATGGCATGAGAGGAATGAAATGGCAGAGGAATGGAATGAAATGAGAGGAATGAAATGACATGAGAGGAAGGAAATGACATGAGTGGAAGGAAATGACATGAGAGAAATGAAAAGATGAGAGGAATGAAATGGCATGAGAGGAATGAAAGGACATGAGAGGAATGAAATGTTATGAGAGGAATGAAATGATATGAGAGGAATGAAATGGCATGACAGGAAAGAAATGATATGAGAGGAATGAAATGATATGAGTCGAATGAAATGATGTGAGAGGAATGAAATGACATGAGATGAATGAAATGACATGACATGAGAGGAATGAAATAATATGAGAGGAATGAAATGATATGAGTGGAATTATATGACATGAGATGAATGAAATGACATGACATGAGAGGAATGAAATGACATGAGAGGAATGAAATGACATGAGAGGAATGAAATGATATGAGAGAAATGAAATGATATGACAGTAATGACATGATACAAGAGGAATGAAATGACGTGAGAGGGAAGAAATGACGTGAGAGTGATGAAATGACATGAGAGGAATGAAATGACATGAAAGGAATGAAATGACAAGACAGTAATGAAATGATATAAGAGGAATGAAATGACGTGAGAGGGATGAAATGATATGAGAGGAATGAAATCATATGAGAGGAATGAAATGATATGGGTGTAATGAGATGATATGAGGGGAATGAAATGACATGAGAGGAATGAAATGACATGAGAGGAATGAAATGATATGAGAGGAATGTAATGGTAGAGGAATGGAATGATATGAGAGGAATGAAATGATATGGGTGTAATGAGATGATATGAGGGGAATGAAATGACATGAGAGGAATGAAATGACATGAGAGGAATGAAATGACATGAGAGGAATGAAATGGCATGAGTGGAATGAAATGGCATGAGTGGAATGAAATGATATGAGAGGAATGAAATGGCAGAGGAAGGAATGATATGAGAGGAATGAAATGGCATGAGAGGAATGAAATGAATGATATGAGAGGAATGAAATGACATGAGAGGAATGAAATGACATGAGAGGAATGAAATGGCATGAGAGGAATGAAATGGCATGACAGGAAATAAATATTTAAAAACGCCGACCCAGGTATTTACATAGTTACCTATGCATACCTGCCAGTCTGCAAACTTCCGTCAAACCTCCTATGTGTGAGTGAGTGAGTGAGTGAGTGAGTGAGTGAGTGAGTGAGTGAGTGAGTGAGTGAGTGAGTGAGTGAGTGGGTGAGTGAGTGAGTGTGTGAGGGAGTGAGTGAGTGAGGGAGTGAGTGAGCGAGTGAGTGAGTGAGTGAGTGAGTGGGTGAGTGAGTGAGTGAGTGAGCGAGTGGGTGGGTGGGTAGGTGGGTGGGTGGGTAGGTGGGTGGGTGGGTGTGTGAGTGAGTGAGTGAGTGAGTGTGTTATGCTTTTTTGTTTATTCCGAACGGGTGAATCGTTTTGAGTTCTTTGATCCAGTAGTGTTCTCTGTTTAATCTTAGTTTTTTGTTATCTATAAAAATTCTTTCAATTGGTCTTATCGTGGTGTCTTTCATAGAATGTCTTGGTTGGTTGAAATGCCCTGAGATTCTCGTGTCTGTTTGGTGTCGGATTGCATGGATATGTTGTGTGAGTCGTTTGCTGAGTGTTTGACTTGTTTCTCCTATGTATTGAGAGCTGCATTGTTTGCATTCTATGAGGTAAATAATGTTGGTGGTATTGCAGCTCATTTGTGTGTTGATTTTGTAGTCTTTACCAGTGACGTAACTAGTGAATTTGTCAGCAGTGTTCATGTATTGTTTGCATGTGATGCAATTGCTGTTGTTGCATTGTTGGAGTGTCCCTACTATGTCGTGAGTGTCATCTGGTGTCGGTACGATCTTATTGTTAGCATCTGGATTTTTTATTTTAAATAGGCTAGAGTGGACTAGGTGGTCCCTAATGCTTTTATTTTTCTTGAATGCTACTACTGGGTAGTTGGGAAAAATTGGTGCTAAGATTGGTGAAGACAAGATGTACTTTTCCCAGTAGGTCCGAATGGATTTGCCTATGTGTTCTAATGAAGGGTGGTATTGTAGTATGCAAGCTGGCCTAGGCTGTTTTTGTGTGGGTTGTTTGTAAAGAATGTCTTCTCTCTGTGGGTTCTCGGTTTTTTCTATGATGGCTTTAATTTCTGTCTCTTTGTATCCCCGGTAGATGAATGCATCTGTGAGTTCCTGTGTGCGTTGTTTTAATCTAGTGGGATCTGTGATGATGCGTTTGTATCTTAATGCTTGGCTGTAGATTATGGAATGTTTTGTGTTTTTAGGGTGGCTTGATTGTTTGTGAAGATACTGTTGTTTGTCTGTAGGTTTTCTGTACAGGTCCAATTTAA
This sequence comes from Chaetoderma sp. LZ-2023a, assembly GCA_034401795.1. Taxonomy (NCBI): domain Eukaryota; kingdom Metazoa; phylum Mollusca; class Caudofoveata; order Chaetodermatida; family Chaetodermatidae; genus Chaetoderma; species Chaetoderma sp. LZ-2023a. The sequence continues at coordinate 26,017,423 of CM067361.1, read as the reverse complement.
GCTTGGTATCTTCTTTGTATACCATTGTGTCCAAAAATGGGATTTTTTCTGTTGAATATTCCAAGTCAAATTTTATTGTGGGATGCTCTTTATTCATGTGTGCGTGAAATTCAAGTAGTTCGTTCTCATTGGTGTTCCAAATGAAAAATATGTCATCTATGTATCTATCTAAGTGAGATGGAGTGCTGCCCATCCATGTTGATAACATTCTGCTTACTATGGTGTACACGTAAATGTTAGCATATTTGACAGCAAACTTGGCTCCCATGGCTGTTCCATGTGTTTGTATGTAGTAGTCTTCATTGAATTGGAAGCTGTTTTTTTGTAAGAATGTATCTCATTATTTGGGCCAATTCGTCTGGGTAGATGTGTGCAGGTGTGTGGTTATTGTTGTTTGTGTTTGTTTTTTCAAGTGTATGTCTGTAATGTTCTGTGACAATCTGTATGCCTTCTTCGTGTGGGATGTTTGTGTATAGTGATCTGACATCCATTGTGCATAGGATTGAGCCAGCATCCACTGTAGTGTTTTCTATATGTTGGATGAATGCAGTGGTGTCTTGTAGTAGATTTGGGATATCATTTTCCGTGTCTTTTAGTAGGTGGTCTGTGAATTCATTAATGCGTGACGTGGGGCCATCGCAATTGGATACAATCGGGCGTCCGGGTGGTGGTATTTTGCCTTTGTGTATCTTAGGGTTAATGTAGATGCGTGGAGTTCTGACTTTGAATTCGGTGAGATATCTGTGTGTCTGTCCTGTGATGGCTCCGGTGATTAGAAGTTCGTTAATGTATGCATCTATGGTGTCTTTATATTCTAAAGTGGGATTTTCACTGAGTTTGGTGTAGTATGCGACATCTGTAAGTTGTCTGTGTACTTCTGCAATGTAGTCTGTTTTGTTGAGAATGACTATTGCGGAGCCTTTGTCTGCTGGTCTGATGACTATGTTTGTGTTATTAGCTAATGTTTTGAGGGCTGTTTTCTCATGGTGTGTGATGTTGGATCGTGGTGACTTGTCGGGTGGTTTGGTGATAAGCTTGGTGAGTGATGACCGGAGTTTGTTGATGGCATTGGGTGTTGTGCATGGTCTCCATTCTGAGGGTAGTTTGAATTTGGATGGTGCTGTGGGTTTTTCAAGGTTGTTGCTGTAAAAGTAGTATTTGCATTCTAACTTCCTGATGAATTGATCTATGCAATGTATTTGTGTGTCTGGTGATATGTGGTGTGGTGTGGGTACAAATGAAAGGCCTTTGTTTAGAATGGAATTTTCTGTTTTGGTAAGTTTGTGGTTGGACAGGTTAACGACAATATCTGGTGTTGTTTTTTGTTTGTTGATGATGCGTTGTTTTCTTCGTTTTTGTAGTTGTGTACCTGATGTTAAACGTCTAATTGGCCGATTATTTCTAAGAGTAGTTTTTTCACATTTTCGTTTTTGGATTGTTTTATGGCTTCAGCATATGATTTGGTTTGTGGTGTGCTTGTACTTGTCTGTGATGTTGTTTGGATGGGTTGGGTTCTGGGTTGGTGTGTTGAGTGTGTGATAGGTTGTGTTCTGGGAAGGTACATCTGCTCTCTTGGTGGTGATGGATGTGCGTGGTGGATGGGAGGTGGTTGTCTTGAGTAGGGTATTATAAAGTGTCGGTTGTTTGTGTAGTGGCGGTTGGTTTGTGATGTTTGTTTTGGTCCAACTTGCCCTGGTTTGAAGGTGGTTTGTGGTGAATGTGGTTTGTTCTGTATGTGTGGTGCTCCCCCGTTTTTTGGCAGGGGAAGTGGGTTTCTCCTCGGTTGTCTCTCTGTGTTGATATGTGGTTGCTGTTTGAGCTGTGTAGGTCTAAACCATTGAGTTGTGGTTTGGTTGTTCTGTGGTGTTTGTGGTCTTGTGTATGTATGTGGGTCTTGCTTTGCGTGTTGTCTTTGTGCGGGTTGAGGTGTTGGCAACAGCGGTGGTCTGTGGCGTCTCTCTGTTGGTGCGTGTTGTGCTGGGCGTGCTTGCTTCTGCGTGTGGTTTATTTGATGTTGTAGATCCATCAAAGGCAGGATGTTTGCCTTTCGCATGACTGGGTTTTGTGTGCTTTGTTTGTGTGTGTCATTGTGTGTCCTGTTTGTGTTTGTTTTGTGTGTCTTTATGCTGGTTGTGGCGAACTTAGCAGCTATCCTGTGTGCCTTAGCAACAGCTCTGTCCACTTCGTATGTGCGTGAATCTAACAGATTCCCTTCAATTATGTGTGCTTGCTGTTTGTGGTAGTGTAGTTTTTTGTAGTAATGTTCTAGGATTGCGTGTTGGATGCTGTTAGCCGCGGCTTTTAAGATCGAGTCGATCTCTGCAGTGGTTTCTGTGTTGGGGTCTACGATGGCTAGTGCTATGTCTGGCTTAACGATATGTGTGTTGTTCTTGATGGCATGTTCTATGTTCTGTATGTGGTGCTGCAGTTGTTCTGTTTTGTATAGGGATTTGTATAGTTGCTGAGATGTGTTTTCGTGCTGTTGGTTGACAGGGTGCTCTAAATCGGCTTTGCTGAAGATTGGTGGTAGGCGTGTCTGTGTTTCTGCATCCGTGTGTGCTTTTGTTGTTAATGTGGTGGTGTTAGTAGTGGCTGCAGAGGTGGCCGATTGTTGTGGTGGTGGTGGTGACGGCGGGGTGGTTGCTGTTGGGTTGTGCGTTGTAGTTGTGTGTTCTTCTGTAGGGTTGACTGATTGTGTGGTTTGTATTGGTGTGGATGTGGACTTTGGGTGTAACTCTGTCTGGCTCCTGGTCTGTGGCCTGTTATCCTCTGGATTCATAGTGGACAGGTGCGTGCGCGCGCGTGTGTGTGTGTGCGCGCGCGCGCGCGCGTGTGTGTGTGTGTGCGTGTGTGCGCTTGTGCGTGTGTGTGGTTAAAAAACAAGATTGGAAGATATGGTGTCTGTTTACGAAGATATATTATATTGAAAGCAAAACAAAAACATTATTACAGTATATATATTACAATAAAAACTTACGTTTGTTGATTTCTGTTGGAGGCCATATTTCCTAGATTATTTGCACTAAAACACTAAAGTTGCTAAGCTATTATGTAACACTAATCTGGCAAAACTGTTATAAAACACTAATCTGGCTTAAACTTTTGTCAAAACTTATAATAAGGTGGTCCTAAAGTGACTAAGCTATTATAAAAGACCAATCTGGCTAAACTATTATCAAACCTTATAATAACCAGCACAAAGACAACACGCAAAGCAAAACCCACATACATACACAAGACCACAAACACCACAGAACAACCAAACCACAACTCAATGGTTTAGACCTACACAGCTCAAACAGCAACCACAGATCAACGCAGAGAGACAACCGAGGAGTAAGCCACTTCCCCTGCCAAAAAACGGGGGAGCACCACACATACGGAACAAACCACATTCACCACACACCACCTTCAAACCAGGGCAAGTTGGACCAAAACAAACATCACAAACCAACCGCCACTACACAAACAACCGATATGAGTGGAATGAAATGATGTGAGAGGAATGAAATGACATGAGATGAATGAAATGACATGAGAGGAATGAAATGGCATGAGAGGAATGAAATGACATGAGAGGAATGAAATGATATGAGAGAAATGAAATGACATGAGAGGAATGAAATGACATAAGAGGAATGAAATGATATGAGAGGAATGAAATGGTATGAGAGGAATGAAATGGCATGAGAGGAATGAAATGAATGATATGAGAGGAATGAAATGATATGAGAGGAATGAGATGATATGAGAGGAATGAAATGACATGAGAGGAATGAAATGACATGAGAGGAATGAAATGGCATGAGTGGAATGAAATGATACGAGAGGAATGAAATGGCAGAGGAATGGAATGATATGAGAGTAATGAAATGACATGAGAGTAATGAAATGGCATGAGAGGAATGAAATGGTAGAGGAATGAAATGGCAGAGTAATGGAATGATATGAGAGGAATGAAATGACATGAGATGAAGGAAATGACATGAGTGGAAGGAAATGACATGAGAGAAATGAAAAGATGAGAGGAATGAAATGGCATGAGAGGAATGAAAGGACATGAGGGAAATGAAAAGATGAGAGGAATGGAATGATATGAGAGGAATGAAATGTTATGAGAGGAATGAAATGATATGAGAGGAATGAAATGGCATGAGAGGAATGAAACGGCATAACAGGAAAGAAATGATATGAGAGGAATGAAATGATATGAGAGGAATGACATGATATGAGAGGAATGAAATCATATGAGAGGAATGAAATGATATGAGTGTAATGAGATGATATGAGGGGAATGAAATGACATGAGAGGAATGAAATGACATGAGAGGAATGAAATGATATGAGAGGAATGTAATGGTAGAGGAATGGAATGATATGAGAGGAATCAAATGACATGAGAGGAATGAAATGACATGAGAGGAATGAAATAGCATGAGTGGAATGAAATGGCATGAGTGCAATGAAATGATATGAGAGGAATGAAATGGCAGAGGAATGGAATGATATGAGAGGAATGAAATGGCATGAGAGGAATGAAATGAATGATATGAGAGGAAGGAAATGACATGAGAGGAATGAAATGGCATGACAGGAAATAAATAATATGAGAGGAATGAAAAGATATGAGTGGAATGAAATTATGTGAGAGGAATGAAATGACATGAGATGAATGAAATGACATGAGAGGAATGAAATGGCATGAGAGGAATGAAATGACATGAGAGGAATGAAATGATATGAGAGAAATGAAATGACATGAGAGGAATGAAATGACATGAGAGGAATGAAATGATATGAGAGGAATGAAATGGTATGAGAGGAATGAAATGGCATGAGAGGAATGAAATGATATGAGAGGAATGAAATGACATGAGAGGAATGAAATGACATGAGAGGAATGAAATGACATGAGAGGAATGAAATGGCATGAGAGGAATGAAATGACATGAGAGGAATGAAATGATATGAGAGGAATGAAATGACATGAGACGAATGAAATGATATGAGAGGAATGAAATGGTATGAGAGGAATGAAATGACATGAGAGGAATGAAATGATATGAGAGAAATGAAATGATATGACAGTAATGACATGATACAAGAGGAATGAAATGACGTGAGAGGGATGAAATGACGTGAGAGTGATGAAATGACATGAGAGGAATGAAATGATATGAGAGGAATGAAATGATAAGACAGTAATGAAATGATAAAAGAGGAATGAAATAACATGAGTTGAATGAAATGACATGACATGAGAGGAATCAAATGACATGGGAGGAATCAAATGATATGAGAGGAATGAAATGAAGAGAGGAATGAAATGGCATGAGAGGAATGAAATGACATGAGAGCAATGAAATGGCATGAGTGGAATGAAATGCTATGAGAGGAATGAAATGGCAGAGGAATGGAATGATATGAGAGGAATGAAATGACATGAGAGGAATGAAATGGCATGAGAGGAATGAAATGACATGAGAGGAATGAAATGATATGAGAGGAATGAAATGACATGAGACGAATGAAATGATATGAGAGGAATGAAATGGTATGAGAGGAATGAAATGACATGAGAGGAATGAAATGATATGAGAGAAATGAAATGATATGACAGTAATAACATGATACAAGAGGAATGAAATGACGTGAGAGGGATGAAATGACGTGAGAGTGATGAAATGACATGAGAGGAATGAAATGATATGAGAGGAATGAAATGATAAGACAGTAATGAAATGATAAAAGAGAAATGAAATAACATGAGTTGAATGAAATGACATGACATGAGAGGAATTAAATGACATGAGAGGAATCAAATGATATGAGAGGAATGAAATGAAGAGAGGAATGAAATGGCATGAGAGGAATGAAATGATATGAGAGGAATGAAATGACATGAGAGGAAGGAAATGACATGAGTGGAAGGAAATGACAAGAGAGAAATGAAAAGATGAGAGGAATGAAATGGCATGAGAGGAATGAAAGGACATGAGGGAAATGAAAAGATGAGAGGAATGGAATGATATGAGAGGAATGAAATGTTATGAGAGGAATGAAATGATATGAGAGGAATGAAATGACATGAGACGAATGAAATGATATGAGAGGAATGAAATGGCATGAGTGGAATGAAATGATATGAGAGGAAAGAAATGACATGAGGGGAATGAAATGGTATGAGAGGAATGAAATGATATGAGAGGAATGAAATGACATGAGAGGAATGAAATGACATGAGAGGAATGAAATGACATGAGAGGAATGAAATGGCATGAGAGGAATGAAATGACATGAGAGGAATGAAATGATATGAGAGGAATGAAATGACATGAGACGAATGAAATGATATGAGAGGAATGAAATGGTATGAGAGGAATGAAATGACATGAGAGGAATGAAATGATATGAGAGAAATGAAATGATATGACAGTAATGACATGATACAAGAGGAATGAAATGACGTGAGAGGGATGAAATGACGTGAGAGTGATGAAATGACATGAGAGGAATGAAATGATATGAGAGGAATGAAATGATAAGACAGTAATGAAATGATAAAAGAGGAATGAAATAACATGAGTTGAATGAAATGACATGACATGAGAGGAATCAAATGACATGGGAGGAATCAAATGATATGAGAGGAATGAAATGAAGAGAGGAATGAAATGGCATGAGAGGAATGAAATGACATGAGAGCAATGAAATGGCATGAGTGGAATGAAATGCTATGAGAGGAATGAAATGGCAGAGGAATGGAATGATATGAGAGGAATGAAATGACATGAGAGGAATGAAATGGCATGAGAGGAATGAAATGACATGAGAGGAATGAAATGATATGAGAGGAATGAAATGACATGAGACGAATGAAATGATATGAGAGGAATGAAATGGTATGAGAGGAATGAAATGACATGAGAGGAATGAAATGATATGAGAGAAATGAAATGATATGACAGTAATAACATGATACAAGAGGAATGAAATGACGTGAGAGGGATGAAATGACGTGAGAGTGATGAAATGACATGAGAGGAATGAAATGATATGAGAGGAATGAAATGATAAGACAGTAATGAAATGATAAAAGAGGAATGAAATAACATGAGTTGAATGAAATGACATGACATGAGAGGAATTAAATGACATGAGAGGAATCAAATGATATGAGAGGAATGAAATGAAGAGAGGAATGAAATGGCATGAGAGGAATGAAATGATATGAGAGGAATGAAATGACATGAGAGGAAGGAAATGACATGAGTGGAAGGAAATGACAAGAGAGAAATGAAAAGATGAGAGGAATGAAATGGCATGAGAGGAATGAAAGGACATGAGGGAAATGAAAAGATGAGAGGAATGGAATGATATGAGAGGAATGAAATGTTATGAGAGGAATGAAATGATATGAGAGGAATGAAATGACATGAGACGAATGAAATGATATGAGAGGAATGAAATGGCATGAGTGGAATGAAATGATATGAGAGGAAAGAAATGACATGAGGGGAATGAAATGGTATGAGAGGAATGAAATGATATGAGAGGAATGAAATGATATGAGTGTAATGAAATTATATGAGAGGAATGAAATGACATGAGAGGAATGAATTGATATGAGAGGAATGAAATGTCACCAGATGAATGAAAAGACATGACATGAGTGAAAAAAATGGCATGAGAGGAATGAAATGATATGAGAGGGACGAAATGACATGAGAGGAATCAAATAATATGAGAGGAATGAAATGATATGAGAGGTATGAAATGGCAAGAGCGGAATGAAATGATATGAGAGGAATGAAATGATATCAGTGGAATGAAATGATGTGAGAGGAAAGAAATGACATGAGAGGAATGAAATGATATGAGTGGAATGAAATGATATGAGAGGAATGAAATGATATGAGAGGAATGAAATGATATGAGAGGAATGAAATGATATGAGAGGAATGAAATGATAAGACAGTAATGAAATGATAAAAGAGGAATGAAATCACATGAGTTGAATGAAATGACATGACATGAGAGGAATCAAATGACATGAGAGGAATCAAATGATATGAGAGGAATGAAATGAAGAGAGGAATGAAATGGCATGAGAGGAATGAAATGACATGAGAGCAATGAAATGGCATGAGTGGAATGAAATGATATGAGAGGAATGAAATGGCAGAGGAATGGAATGATATGAGAGGAATGAAATGACATGAGAGTAATGAAATGGCATGAGAGGAATGAAATGACATGAGAGGAATGAAATGATATGAGAGGAATGAAATGACATGAGACGAATGAAATGATATGAGAGGAATGAAATGGTATGAGAGGAATGAAATGACATGAGAGGAATAAAATGATATGAGAGAAATGAAATGATATGACAGTAATGACATGATACAAGAGGAATGAAATGACGTGAGAGGGATGAAATGACGTGAGAGTGATGAAATGACATGAGAGAAATGAAATGATATGAGAGGAATGAAATGATAAGACAGTAATGAAATGATAAAAGAGGAATGAAATAACATGAGATGAATGAAATGACATAACATGAGAGGAATCAAATGACATGAGAGGAATCAAATGATATGAGAGGAATGAAATGAAGAGAGGAATGAAATGGCATGAGAGGAATGAAATGACATGAGAGCAATGAAATGGCATGAGTGGAATGAAATGATATGAGAGGAATGAAATGGCAGAGGAATGGAATGATATGAGAGGAATGAAATGACATGAGAGGAATGAAATGACATGAGAGGAATGAAATGGCATGAGTGGAATGAAATAATATGAGAGGAAAGAAATGACATGAGGGGAATGAAATGGTATGAGAGGAATGAAATGATATGAGAGGAATGAAATGATATGAGTGTAATGAAATTATATGAGAGGAATGAAATGACATGAGAGGAATGAATTGATATGAGAGGAATGAAATGACACCAGATGAATGAAAAGACATGACATGAGTGAAAAAAATGGCATGAGAGGAATGAAATGATATGAGAGGGACGAAATGACATGAGAGGAATCAAATAATATGAGAGGAATGAAATGATATGAGAGGTATGAAATGGCAAGAGCGGAATGAAATGATATGAGAGGAATGAAATGATATCAGTGGAATGAAATGATGTGAGAGGAAAGAAATGACATGAGAGGAATGAAATGATATGAGTGGAATGAAATGATATGAGAGGAATGAAATGATATGAGAGGAATGAAATGATATGAGAGGAATGAAAATTCCTGAGAGAAATGAAATGGTATGAGAGGAATGAAATTGCATGAGAGGAATGAAACGATATGGGAGGAAGGAAATGACATGAGAGAAATGAAATGATGGGAGGAAGGAAATGACATGAGAAGTATGAAATGATGAGAGGAAGGAAATAGCATGAGAGGAATGAAATGAGGAGAGGAATTAATTGACATGAGATGAATGAAATGCCATGAGTGGGTTGAAATGATATGAGAGAAATGAAATGATATGACAGTAATGAAATGATACAAGAGGAATGATATGATATGAGAGGAATGATATGATATGAGAGGAATGAAATGATATGAGTGTATTGAGATGATATGAGAGGAATGAAATGACATGAGAGGAAGGAAATGATATGAGAGAAATGAAATGATATGACAGTAATGACATGATACAAGAGGAATGAAATGACGTGAGAGGGATGAAATGACGTGAGAGTGATGAAATGACATGAGAGGAATGAAATGATATGAGGGGAATGAAATGATAAGACAGTAATGAAATGATATAAGAGGAATGAAATGACATGAGAGGAATGAAATGACATGAGAGGAATGAAATGGCATGAGTGGAATGAAATGATATGAGGGGAATGAAATGATAAGACAGTAATGAAATGATACAAGAGGAATGATATGATATGAGAGGAATGATATGATATGAGAGGAATGAAATGATATGAGTGTATTGAGATGATATGAGAGGAATGAAATGACATGAGAGGAAGGAAATGATATGAGAGAAATGAAATGATATGACAGTAATGACATGATACAAGAGGAATGAAATGACGTGAGAGGGATGAAATGACGTGAGAGTGATGAAATGACATGAGAGGAATGAAATGATATGAGGGGAATGAAATGATAAGACAGTAATGAAATGATATAAGAGGAATGAAATGACATGAGAGAAATGAAATGATATGAGAGGAATGAAATGATAAGACAGTAATGAAATGATAAAAGAGGAATGAAATAACATGAGATGAATGAAATGACATAACATGAGAGGAATCAAATGACATGAGAGGAATCAAATGATATGAGAGGAATGAAATGAAGAGAGGAATGAAATGGCATGAGAGGAATGAAATGACATGAGAGCAATGAAATGGCATGAGTGGAATGAAATGATATGAGAGGAATGAAATGGCAGAGGAATGGAATGATATGAGAGGAATGAAATGACATGAGAGGAATGAAATGACATGAGAGGAATGAAATGGCATGAGTGGAATGAAATAATATGAGAGGAAAGAAATGACATGAGGGGAATGAAATGGTATGAGAGGAATGAAATGATATGAGAGGAATGAAATGATATGAGTGTAATGAAATTATATGAGAGGAATGAAATGACATGAGAGGAATGAATTGATATGAGAGGAATGAAATGACACCAGATGAATGAAAAGACATGACATGAGTGAAAAAAATGGCATGAGAGGAATGAAATGATATGAGAGGGACGAAATGACATGAGAGGAATCAAATAATATGAGAGGAATGAAATGATATGAGAGGTATGAAATGGCAAGAGCGGAATGAAATGATATGAGAGGAATGAAATGATATCAGTGGAATGAAATGATGTGAGAGGAAAGAAATGACATGAGAGGAATGAAATGATATGAGTGGAATGAAATGATATGAGAGGAATGAAATGATATGAGAGGAATGAAATGATATGAGAGGAATGAAAATTCCTGAGAGAAATGAAATGGTATGAGAGGAATGAAATTGCATGAGAGGAATGAAACGATATGGGAGGAAGGAAATGACATGAGAGAAATGAAATGATGGGAGGAAGGAAATGACATGAGAAGTATGAAATGATGAGAGGAAGGAAATAGCATGAGAGGAATGAAATGAGGAGAGGAATTAATTGACATGAGATGAATGAAATGCCATGAGTGGGTTGAAATGATATGAGAGAAATGAAATGATATGACAGTAATGAAATGATACAAGAGGAATGATATGATATGAGAGGAATGATATGATATGAGAGGAATGAAATGATATGAGTGTATTGAGATGATATGAGAGGAATGAAATGACATGAGAGGAAGGAAATGATATGAGAGAAATGAAATGATATGACAGTAATGACATGATACAAGAGGAATGAAATGACGTGAGAGGGATGAAATGACGTGAGAGTGATGAAATGACATGAGAGGAATGAAATGATATGAGGGGAATGAAATGATAAGACAGTAATGAAATGATATAAGAGGAATGAAATGACATGAGAGGAATGAAATGACATGAGAGGAATGAAATGGCATGAGTGGAATGAAATGATACGAGAGGAATGAAATGGCAGAGGAATGGAATGATATGAGAGTAATGAAATGACATGAGAGGAATGAAATGACATGAGAGGAATGAAATGGCACGAGAGAAATGAAATGGCAGAGGAATGGAATGATATGAGAGGAATGAAATGACATGAGAGGAAGGAAATGACATGAGAGAAATGAAAAGATGAGAGGAATGAAATGGCATGAGAGGAATGAACTGAATGATATGAGAGGAATGAAATGGCATGAGAGGAATGAAATGACATGAGAGGAATGAAATGTTATGGGAGGAATGAAATGATATGAGAGGAATGAAATCATATGAGTGTAATGAAATAATATGAGAGGAATGAAATGATATGAGAGGAATGAAATGGCATGAGAGGAATGAAATGGCATGACAGGATGGAAATGATATGAGAGGAATCAAATGATATGAGTGGAATAAAATGACATGAGATGAATGAAATGGCATAAGAGGAAAGAAATGATATGAGAGGAATGAAATGACATGAGAGGAATGAAATGATATGAGAGGAATGAAATGACATGAGAGGAATGAAATGACATGAGAGGAATGAAATGATATGAGAGGAAGTAAATGGTATGAGAGGAATGATATGGCATGAGAGGAATGAAATGAATGATATGAGAGGAATGAATGACATGAGAGGAATGAAATGACATGAGAGGAATGAAATGACATGAGAGGAATGAAATGGCATGAGAGGAATGAAATGACATGAGAGGAATGAAATGATATGAGAGGAATGAAATGATATGACAGTAATGACATGATACAAGAGGAATGAAATGACGTGAGAGGGATGAAATGACGTGAGCGTGATGAAATCACATGAGAGGAATGAAATGACATGAGAGAAATGAAAAGATGAGAGGAATGAAATGGCATGAGAGGAATGAAATGAATGATATGAGAGGAATGAAATGATATGAGAGGAATGAAATGGCATGAGAGGAATGAAAGGACATGAGAGGAATGAAATGTTATGAGAGGAATGAAATGATATGAGAGGAATGAAATGATATGAGTGTAATGAAATAATATGAGAGGAATGGAATGATATGACAGGAATGAAATGGCATGAGAGGAATGAAATGGCATGACAGGAAAGAAATGATATGAGAGGAATGAAATGGCATGACAGGAAAGAAATGATATGAGAGGAATGAAATGATATGAGTGGAATGAAATGGCATGACAGGAAAGAAATGATATGAGAGCAATGAAATGATATGAGTGGAATGAAATGTTGTGAGAGGAATGAAATGACATGAGATGAATGAAATGACATGAGAGGAATGAAATGGCATGAGAGGAATGAAATGACATGAGAGGAATGAAATGATATGAGAGGAATGAAATGACATGAGAGGAATGAAATGATATGAGAGAAATGAAATGATATGACAGTAATGACATGATACAAGAGGAATGAAATGACGTGAGAGGGATGAAATGACGTGAGAGTGATGAAATGACATGAGAGGAATGAAATGATATGAGAGGAATGAAATGATAAGACAGTAATGAAATGATAAAAGAGGAATGAAATAACATGAGTTGAATGAAATGACATAACATGAGAGGAATCAAATGACATGAGAGGAATCAAATGATATGAGAGGAATGAAATGAAGAGAGGAATGAAATGGCATGAGAGGAATGAAATGACATGAGAGCAATGAAATGGCATGAGTGGAATGAAATGATATGAGAGGAATGAAATGGCAGAGGAATGGAATGATATGAGAGGAATGAAATGACATGAGAGGAATGAAATGACATGAGAGGAATGAAATGGCATGAGTGGAATGAAATGATATGAGAGGAAAGAAGTGACATGAGGGGAATGAAATGGTATGAGAGGAATGAAATGATATGAGAGGAATGAAATGATATGAGTGTAATGAAATTATATGAGAGTAATGAAATGACACCAGATGAATGAAAAGACATGACATGAGTGAAAAAAATGGCATGAGAGGAATGAAATGATATGAGAGGAATGAAATGATATCAGTGGAATGAAATGATGTGAGAGGAAAGAAATGACATGAGAGGAATGAAATGATATGAGTGGAATGAAATGATATGAGAGGAATGAAATGATATGAGAGGAATGAAATGATATGAGAGGAATGAAATGATATGAGAGGGATGAAATGGCCAGAGCGGAATGAAATGATATAAGAGGCATGAAATGATATCAGTGGAATGAAATGATATGAGACGAATGAAATGATATGAGAGGAATGAAAATTCCTGAGAGAAATGAAATGGTATGAGAGGAATGAAATTGCATGAGAGGAATGAAACGATATGGGAGGAAGGAAATGACATGAGAGAAATGAAATGATGGGAGGAAGGAAATGACATGAGAAGTATGAAATGATGAGAGGAAGGAAATAGCATGAGAGGAATGAAATGAGGAGAGGAATTAATTGACATGAGATGAATGAAATGCCATGAGTGGGTTGAAATGATATGAGAGAAATGAAATGATATGACAGTAATGAAATGATACAAGAGGAATGATATGATATGAGAGGAATGATATGATATGAGAGGAATGAAATGATATGAGTGTATTGAGATGATATGAGAGGAATGAAATGACATGAGAGGAAGGAAATGATATGAGAGAAATGAAATGATATGACAGTAATGACATGATACAAGAGGAATGAAATGACGTGAGAGGGATGAAATGACGTGAGAGTGATGAAATGACATGAGAGGAATGAAATGATATGAGGGGAATGAAATGATAAGACAGTAATGAAATGATATAAGAGGAATGAAATGACATGAGAGGAATGAAATGGCATGAGAGGAATGAAATGACATGAGAGGAATGAAATGATATGAGAGGAATGAAATGACATGAGAGGAATGAAATGATATGAGAGAAATGAAATGATATGACAGTAATGACATGATACAAGATGAATGAAATGACGTGAGAGGGATGAAATGACGTGAGAGTGATGAAATGACATGAGAGGAATGAAATGATATGAGAGGAATGAAATGATAAGACAGTAATGAAATGATAAAAGAGGAATGAAATAACATGAGTTGAATGAAATGACATAACATGAGAGGAATCAAATGACATGAGAGGAATCAAATGATATGAGAGGAATGAAATGAAGAGAGGAATGAAATGGCATGAGAGGAATGAAATGACATGAGAGCAATGAAATGGCATGAGTGGAATGAAATGATATGAGAGGAATGAAATGGCAGAGGAATGGAATGATATGAGAGGAATGAAATGACATGAGAGGAATGAAATGACATGAGAGGAATGAAATGGCATGAGTGGAATGAAATGATATGAGAGGAAAGAAGTGACATGAGGGGAATGAAATGGTATGAGAGGAATGAAATGATATGAGAGGAATGAAATGATATGAGTGTAATGAAATTATATGAGAGTAATGAAATGACACCAGATGAATGAAAAGACATGACATGAGTGAAAAAAATGGCATGAGAGGAATGAAATGATATGAGAGGAATGAAATGATATCAGTGGAATGAAATGATGTGAGAGGAAAGAAATGACATGAGAGGAATGAAATGATATGAGTGGAATGAAATGATATGAGAGGAATGAAATGATATGAGAGGAATGAAATGATATGACAGGAATGAAATGATATGAGAGGGATGAAATGGCCAGAGCGGAATGAAATGATATAAGAGGCATGAAATGATATCAGTGGAATGAAATGATATGAGAGGAATGAAATGATATGAGAGGAATGAAAATTCCTGAGAGAAATGAAATGGTATGAGAGGAATGAAATTGCATGAGAGGAATGAAACGATATGGGAGGAAGGAAATGACATGAGAGAAATGAAATGATGGGAGGAAGGAAATGACATGAGAAGTATGAAATGATGAGAGGAAGGAAATAGCATGAGAGGAATGAAATGAGGAGAGGAATTAATTGACATGAGATGAATGAAATGCCATGAGTGGGTTGAAATGATATGAGAGAAATGAAATGATATGATAGTAATGAAATGATACAAGAGGAATGATATGATATGAGAGGAATGATATGATATGAGAGGAATGAAATGATATGAGTGTATTGAGATGATATGAGAGGAATGAAATGACATGAGAGGAAGGAAATGATATGAGAGAAATGAAATGATATGACAGTAATGACATGATACAAGAGGAATGAAATGACGTGAGAGGGATGAAATGACGTGAGAGTGATGAAATGACATGAGAGGAATGAAATGATATGAGGGGAATGAAATGATAAGACAGTAATGAAATGATATAAGAGGAATGAAATGACATGAGAGGAATGAAATGACATGAGAGGAATGAAATGGCATGAGTGGAATGAAATGATACGAGAGGAATGAAATGGCAGAGGAATGGAATGATATGAGAGTAATGAAATGACATGAGAGGAATGAAATGACATGAGAGGAATGAAATGGCACGAGAGAAATGAAATGGCAGAGGAATGGAATGATATGAGAGGAATGAAATGACATGAGAGGAAGGAAATGACATGAGAGAAATGAAAAGATGAGAGGAATGAAATGGCATGAGAGGAATGAACTGAATGATATGAGAGGAATGAAATGATATGAGAGGAATGAAATGGCATGAGAGGAATGAAATGACATGAGAGGAATGAAATGTTATGGGAGGAATGAAATGATATGAGAGGAATGAAATCATATGAGTGTAATGAAATAATATGAGAGGAATGAAATGATATGAGAGGAATGAAATGGCATGAGAGGAATGAAATGGCATGACAGGATGGAAATGATATGAGAGGAATCAAATGATATGAGTGGAATAAAATGACATGAGATGAATGAAATGGCATAAGAGGAAAGAAATGATATGAGAGGAATGAAATGACATGAGAGGAATGAAATGATATGAGAGGAATGAAATGACATGAGAGGAATGAAATGACATGAGAGGAATGAAATGATATGAGAGGAATTAAATGGTATGAGAGGAATGATATGGCATGAGAGGAATGAAATGAATGATATGAGAGGAATGAATGACATGAGAGGAATGAAATGACATGAGAGGAATGAAATGACATGAGAGGAATGAAATGGCATGAGAGGAATGAAATGACATGAGAGGAATGAAATGATATGAGAGGAATGAAATGATATGACAGTAATGACATGATACAAGAGGAATGAAATGACGTGAGAGGGATGAAATGACGTGAGCGTGATGAAATCACATGAGAGGAATGAAATGACATGAGAGAAATGAAAAGATGAGAGGAATGAAATGGCATGAGAGGAATGAAATGAATGATATGAGAGGAATGAAATGGCATGAGAGGAATGAAAGGACATGAGAGGAATGAAATGTTATGAGAGGAATGAAATGATATGAGAGGAATGAAATGATATGAGTGTAATGAAATAATATGAGAGGAATGAAATGATATGAGAGGAATGAAATGGCATGAGAGGAATGAAATGGCATGACAGGAAAGAAATGATATGAGAGGAATGAAATGGCATGACAGGAAAGAAATGATATGAGAGGAATGAAATGATATGAGTGGAATGAAATGGCATGACAGGAAAGAAATGATATGAGAGCAATGAAATGATATGAGTGGAATGAAATGTTGTGAGAGGAATGAAATGACATGAGATGAATGAAATGACATGAGAGGAATGAAATGGCATGAGAGGAATGAAATGACATGAGAGGAATGAAATGATATGAGAGGAATGAAATGACATGAGAGGAATGAAATGATATGAGAGGAATGAAATGGTATGAGAGGAATGAAATGGCAATAGAGGAATGAAATGGTATGAGAGGAATGAAATGGCATGAGAGGAATGAAATGAATGATATGAGAGGAATGAATGACATGAGAGGAATGAAATGACATGAGAGGAATGAAATGACATGAGAGGAATGAAATGGCATGAGAGGAATGAAATGACATGAGAGGAATCAAATGATATGAGAGAAATGAAATGGTATGAGAGGAATGAAATGATATGACAATAATGACATGATACAAGAGGAATGAAATGACGTGAGAGGGATGAAATGACGTGAGAGTGATGAAATGACATGAGAGGAATGAAATGATATGAGAGGAATGAAATGATAAGACAGTAATGAAATGATATAAGAGGAATGAAATGACGTGAGAGGGATGAAATGATATGAGAGGAATGAAATCAAATGAGAGGAATGAAATGATATGAGTGTAATGAGATGATATGAGAGGAATGAAATGGCATGAGAGGAATGAAATGACATGAGAGCAATGAAATTGCATGAGTGGAATGAAATGATATGAGAGGAATGAAATGGCAGAGGAATGGAATAATATGAGAGGAATGAAATGACATGAGAGGAATGAAATGACATGAGAGGAATGAAATGGCATGAGTGGAATGAAATGATATGAGAGGAAAGAAATAATATGAGAGGAATGGAATGATATGAGCGGAATGAAATGGCATGAGAGGAATGAAATGACATGAGAGGAATGATATGATATGAGAGGAATGAAATGACATGAGAGGAATGAAATGACATGAGAGGAATGAAATGACATGAGGGGAATGAAATGGTATGAGAGGAATGAAAGGACATGAGAGGAATGAAATGTTATGAGAGGAATGAAATGATATGAGAGGAATGAAATGATATGAGTGTAATGAAATAATATGAGAGGAATGAAATGATATGAGAGGAATGAAATGGCATGAGAGGAATGAAATGGCATGACAGGAAAGAAATGATATGAGAGGAATGAAATGGCATGACAGGAAAGAAATGATATGAGAGGAATGAAATGATATGAGTGGAATGAAATGGCATGACAGGAAAGAAATGATATGAGAGCAATGAAATGATATGAGTGGAATGAAATGTTGTGAGAGGAATGAAATGACATGAGATGAATGAAATGACATGAGAGGAATGAAATGGCATGAGAGGAATGAAATGACATGAGAGGAATGAAATGATATGAGAGGAATGAAATGATATGAGAGGAATGAAATGGTATGAGAGGAATGAAATGGCAATAGAGGAATGAAATGGTATGAGAGGAATGAAATGGCATGAGAGGAATGAAATGAATGATATGAGAGGAATGAATGACATGAGAGGAATGAAATGACATGAGAGGAATGAAATGACATGAGAGGAATGAAATGGCATGAGAGGAATGAAATGACATGAGAGGAATGAAATGATATGAGAGAAATGAAATGGTATGAGAGGAATGAAATGATATGACAATAATGACATGATACAAGAGGAATGAAATGACGTGAGAGGGATGAAATGACGTGAGAGTGATGAAATGACATGAGAGGAATGAAATGATATGAGAGGAATGAAATGATAAGACAGTAATGAAATGATATAAGAGGAATGAAATGACGTGAGAGGGATGAAATGATATGAGAGGAATGAAATCAAATGAGAGGAATGAAATGATATGGGAGGATTGAAATGAGATCAGAGGAATGAAATGATATGAGAGGAATGAAATGATGTCAGAGGAATGAAATGACATGAGAGGAATGAAACGATATGAGAGAAATGAAATGATATGACAGTAATGAAATGATACAAGAGGAATGAAATGATATGAGAGGAATGAAATGATATGAGTGTAATGAGATGATATGAGAGGAATGAAATGACATGAGAGGAATGAAATGGCATGAGTGGAATGAAATGATGAGAGGAATGAAATGCCATGAGAGGAATAAAATTATAAGACACTAATGAAATGATATAAGAGGAATGAAATGACGTGAGAGGGATGAAATAATATGAGAGGAATGAAATGATATGAGAGGAATGAAATGATATGAGTGTATTGAGATGATATGACAGGAATGAAATGAGAGGAGAGGAATGAAATGATGAGAGGAATGAAATGCCATGAGAGGAATGAAATGATAAGACACTAATGAAATGATATAAGAGGAATGAAATGATGTGAGAGGGATGAAATGATATGAGAGGAATGAAATGATATGAGAGGAATGAAATGATATGAGTGTATTGAGATGATATGAGAGGAATGAAATGACATGCGAGGAATGAAATGGCATTAGAGGAATGAAATCACATGAGACAAATGAAATGACATGAGAGAAATGAAATGGTATGAGAGGAATGATAAGACATTGGCAGGAATGAAATGACATGAAAGGAATGAAATGATATGAGAGAAATGAAATGATAATAGGAATGAAATGGCATGAGAGGAATGAAATGATATGAGAGGAATGAAATGACATGAAAGGAATGAAATGATATGAAAGGAATGAAATAACATGAGAGCAATGAAATGATGAGAGGAATGAAATGACATGAGACGGATGAAATGACATGAGACGAATGAAATGACATGAGAGAAATGAAATGGTATGAGAGGAATGAAATGACATTAGCAGGAACGAAATCACATGAGCAGAATGAAATGATATGGGAGGAATGAAATGAGATGCGAGGAAAGAATTTATATGAGAGGAATGAAATGACATGAGAGGAATGAAATGATATGAGAGGAATGAAATGACATGAGGAAATGAAATGACATGAGATGAATGAAATGACATGATATGAGCAGAATGAAATGATATGGGAGGAATGAAATGAGATGCGAGGAAAGAATTTATATGAGAGGAAGGAAATGACATGAGACGAATGAAATGACGTGAGAGGGATGAAATGACGAGAGAGGGATGAAATGACATGAGAGGAATGAAACGGCATGAGTGGAATGAAATGATGAGAGGAATGAAATGCCATGAGAGGAATGAAATGATAAGACACTAATGAAATGATATAAGAGGAATGAAGTGACCTGATAGGGATGAAATGATATGAGAGGAATGGAATGATATGAGAGGAATGAAATGATATGAGTGTATTGAGATGATATGACAGGAATGAAATGAGAGGAGAGAAATGAAATGATGAGAGGAATGAAATACAATGAGAGGAATGAAATGATAAGACACTAATGAAATGATATTAGAGGAATGAAATGACGTGAGAGGGATGAAATGATATGAGAGGAATGAAATGATATGAGAGGAATGAACTGATATGAGTGTATTGAGATGATATGAGAGGAATGAAATGACATGCGAGGAATGAAATGGCATTAGTGGAATGAAATGACATGAGACAAATGAAATGACATGAGAGAAATGAAATGGTATGAGAGGAATGATAAGACATTTGCAGGAATGAAATGACATGAAAGGAATGAGATGATATGAGAGAAATGAAATGATAATGGGAATGAAATGGCATGAGAGGAATGAAATAATATGAGAGGAATGAAATGACATGAAAGGAATGAAATGATATGAGAGGAATGGAATAACATGAGAGCAATGAAATGATGAGAGGAATGAAATGACATGAGACGAATGAAATGACATGAGACGAATGAAATGACATGAGAGAAATGAAATGGTATGAGAGGAATGAAATGACATTAGCAGGAACGAAATCACATGAGAGGAATGAAATGATATGAGAGGAATGAAATGACATGAGACGAATGAGATGACATGAGATGAATGAAATGACATGATATGAGCAGAATGAAATGATATGGGAGGAATGAAATGAGATGCGAGGAAGGAAATTATATGAGAGGACTGAAATGGCATGAGAGGTATGAAATGATATTAGAGAAATGAAATGATATGAAACTAATGAAATGATATAAGAGGAATGAAATGCTATGAGAGGAATGAAATGACATGACATGAGCGGAATGATATGATATGAGAGGAATCAAATGAGATGAGAGGAACGAAATGATATGAGAGGAATGAAACGAAATGGGAAGAAGGAAATGACATGAGAGAAATGAATATGATGGGAGGAAGGAAATGACATGAGAAGTATGAAATGATGAGAGAAAGGAAATGGCATGAGAGGAATGAAATGAGGAGAGGAATTAATTGACATGAGATGAATGAAATGCCATGAGTGGGTTGAAATGATATGAGAGAAATGAAATGATATGACAGTAATGAAATGATACAAGAGGAATGAAATGGCATGAGAGGGATGAAATGACGTGAGAGGAATGAAATGATAAGACACTAATGAAAGGATATAAGAGGAATGAAATGACGTGAGAGGGATGAAATGATATGAGAGGAATGATATGATATGAGAGGAATGAAATGATATGAGTGTATTGAGATGATATGAGAGGAATGAAATGACATGCGAGGAATGAAATGGCATGAGTGGAATGGAATGGCATGAGACGAATGAAATGACATGAGAGAAAAGAATTGATATGAGAGGAATGATGAAATATGACACTAATGAACTGATATAAGAGGAATGAAATGACGTGAGAGGGATGACATGATATGAGAGGAATGAGATGACATGGCATGAGCGGAAAGAAATGATATGGGAGGAATGAAATGAGATCAGAGTAATGAAATGATATGAGAGGAATGAAATGATGTCAGAGGAATGAAATGAGATGAGAGGAACAAAATGACATGAGAGAAATGAAATGATGGGAGGAAGGAAATGACATGAGAAGTATGAAATGATGAGAGGAAGGAAATGGCATGAGAGGAATGAAATGAGGAGAGGAATTAATTGACATGAGTGGGTTGAAATGATATGAGAGAAATGAAATGATATGACAGTAATGAAATGATACAAGAGGAATGAAATGGCATGAGAGGGATGAAATGACGTGAGAGGAATGAAATGATAAGACACTAATGAAAGGATATAAGAGGAATGAAATGACGTGAGAGGGATGAAATGATATGAGAGGAAAGATATGATATAAGAGGAATGAAATGATATGAGTGTATTGAGATGATATGAGAGACATGAGTGGAATGGAATGACATGAGACGAATGAAATGACATGAGAGAAAAGAATTGATATGAGAGGAATGATATGACACTAATGAACTGATATAAGAGGAATGAAATGACGTGAGAGGGATGACATGATATGAGAGGAATGAGATGACATGGCATGAGCGGAAAGAAATGATATGGGAGGAATGAAATGAGATCAGAATAATGAAATGATATGAGAGGAATGAAATGATGTCAGAGGAATGAAATGATATCAGTGTAATGATATGAGAGGAATGAAATGACATGCGAGGAATGAAATGACATGTGACGAATGAAATTACATGAGAGAAATGAAATGGTATGAGAGGAATGAAATGACATGAGTGGGTTGAAATGATATGAGAGAAATGAAATGATATGACAGTAATGAAATGATACAAGAGGAATGAAATGGCATGAGAGGGATGAAATGACGTGAGAGGAATGAAATGATAAGACACTAATGAAAGGATATAAGAGGAATGAAATGACGTGAGAGGGATGAAATGATATGAGAGGAATGATATGATATGAGAGGAATGAAATGATATGAGTGTATTGAGATGATATGAGAGGAATGAAATGACATGCGAGGAATGAAATGGCATGAGTGGAATGGAATGGCATGAGACGAATGAAATGACATGAGAGAAAAGAATTGATATGAGAGGAATGATGAAATATGACACTAATGAACTGATATAAGAGGAATGAAATGACGTGAGAGGGATGACATGATATGAGAGGAATGAGATGACATGGCATGAGCGGAAAGAAATGATATGGGAGGAATGAAATGAGATCAGAGTAATGAAATGATATGAGAGGAATGAAATGATGTCAGAGGAATGAAATGAGATGAGAGGAACGAAATGACATGAGAGAAATGAAATGATGGGAGGAAGGAAATGACATGAGAAGTATGAAATGATGAGAGGAAGGAAATGGCATGAGAGGAATGAAATGAGGAGAGGAATTAATTGACATGAGTGGGTTGAAATGATATGAGAGAAATGAAATGATATGACAGTAATGAAATGATACAAGAGGAATGAAATGGCATGAGAGGGATGAAATGACGTGAGAGGAATGAAATGATAAAACACTAATGAAAGGATATAAGAGGAATGAAATGACGTGAGAGGGATGAAATGATATGAGAGGAATGATATGATATGAGAGGAATGAAATGATATGAGTGTATTGAGATGATATGAGAGACATGAGTGGAATGGAATGACATGAGACGAATGAAATGACATGAGAGAAAAGAATTGATATGAGAGGAATGATATGATAGGACACTAATGAACTGATATAAGAGGAATGAAATGACGTGAGAGGGATGACATGATATGAGAGGAATGAGATGACATGGCATGAGCGGAAAGAAATGATATGGGAGGAATGAAATGAGATCAGAGTAATGAAATGATATGAGAGGAATGAAATGATGTCAGAGGAATGAAATGATATCAGTGTAATGAGATGATATGAGAGGAATGAAATGACATGCGAGGAATGAAATGACATGTGACGAATGAAATTACATGAGAGAAATGAAATGGTATGAGAGGAATGAAATGACATGAGAGGAATGAAATGGTATGAGAGAAATGAAAGGATGAGAGGAATGAAATGACATGAGAGGAATGAAAGGACATGAGAAGAATGAAATGCAATGAGAGGAATGAAATGTTATGAGAGGAATGAAATGCCATGAGGGGAATGAAATGATATGAGAGGAATGACATGATATGAGAGGAATGAAATATGAGAGGAGTGAAATGATATGAGAGAAATGAAATGATGAGAGGAATGAAATGGCATGAGAAGATTGAAATGATATGAGAGGAATGAAATGACATGAGCGGAATGAAATGATATGACAGGAATGAAATGACATGAGAGCAATGAAATGATGAGAGGAATGAAATGACATGAGACTAATGAAATGACGTGAGAGAAATGAAATGATATGAGAGGAATGAAATGACATGAAAGGAATGAAATGACATGAGAGGAATAAAATGCAATGGAAAGTAATGAAACGACATGAGAGAAATGAAATTACATGAGAGGAATGAAATGACATAAGAGGAATGAAATGATATGAGAAGAATGAAATGATATGACCCTAATGAAACGGTATATGAGAAATGAAATGACGTGAGATGGATAAAATGATATGGGAGGAATGAAATGATATGAGTGAAATGAAATGATCAGAGGAATGAAATGACATGAGAGGAATGAAATGATGAGAGGAATTAAAATATATAAGACGATTGAAAGGAGAGGATTGAAATGATATGAGAGGAATGAAATGACATGAGGGAAATGAAATGACATGAGATGAATGAAATTACAAGAGAGGAAAGAAATGACATAAGAGGAATGGAATAATATGAGAGGAATGAAATGATATGAGAGGAATGAAATGATATGACAGTAATGAAATGATACACGAGGAATGAAATGACGTGAGAGGAATGAAATGACGTGAGAGGGATGAAATGACATTAGCAGGAACGAAATCACATGAGAGGAATGAAATGATATGAGAGGAATGAAATGACATGAGACGAATGAGATGACATGAGATGAATGAAATGACATGATATGAGCAGAATGAAATGATATGGGAGGAATGAAATGAGATGCGAGGAAAGAAATTATATGAGAGGAATGAAATGACATGAGAGGTATGAAATGATATTAGAGAAATGAAATGATATGAAACTAATGAAATGATATAAGAGGAATGAAATGCTATGAGAGGAATGAAATGACATGACATGAGCGGAATGATATGATATGAGAGGAATGAAATGAGATGAGAGGAACGAAATGATATGAGAGGAATGAAACGATATGGGAAGAAGGAAATGACATGAGAGAAATGAATATGATGGGAGGAAGGAAATGACATGAGAAGTATGAAATGATGAGAGGAAGGAAATGGCATGAGAGGAATGAAATGAGGAGAGGAATTAATTGACATGAGATGAATGAAATGCCATGAGTGGGTTGAAATGATATGAGAGAAATGAAATGATATGACAGTAATGAAATGATACAAGAGGAATGAAATGGCATGAGAGGGATGAAATGACGTGAGAGGAATGAAATGATAAGACACTAATGAAAGGATATAAGAGGAATGAAATGACGTGAGAGGGATGAAATGATATGAGAGGAATGATATGATATGAGAGGAATGAAATGATATGAGTGTATTGAGATGATATGAGAGGAATGAAATGACATGCGAGGAATGAAATGGCATGAGTGGAATGGAATGACATGAGACGAATGAAATGACATGAGAGAAAAGAATTGATATGAGAGGAATGATGAAATATGACACTAATGAACTGATATAAGAGGAATGAAATGACGTGAGAGGGATGACATGATATGAGAGGAATGAGATGACATGGCATGAGCGGAAAGAAATGATATGGGAGGAATGAAATGAGATCAGAGTAATGAAATGATATGAGAGGAATGAAATGATGTCAGAGGAATGAAATGAGATGAGAGGAACGAAATGACATGAGAGAAATGAAATGATGGGAGGAAGGAAATGACATGAGAAGTATGAAATGATGAGAGGAAGGAAATGGCATGAGAGGAATGAAATGAGGAGAGGAATTAATTGACATGAGTGGGTTGAAATGATATGAGAGAAATGAAATGATATGACAGTAATGAAATGATACAAGAGGAATGAAATGGCATGAGAGGGATGAAATGACGTGAGAGGAATGAAATGATAAGACACTAATGAAAGGATATAAGAGGAATGAAATGATATGAGAGGAATGATATGATAGGAGAGGAATGAAATGATATGAGTGTATTGAGATGATATGAGAGACATGAGTGGAATGGAATGACATGAGACGAATGAAATGACATGAGAGAAAAGAATTGATATGAGAGGAATGATATGATATGACACTAATGAACTGATATAAGAGGAATGAAATGACGTGAGAGGGATGACATGATATGAGAGGAATGAGATGACATGGCATGAGCTGAAAGAAATGATATGGGAGGAATGAAATGAGATCAGAGTAATGAAATGATATGAGAGGAATGAAATGATGTCAGAGGAATGAAATGATATCAGTGTAATGATATGAGAGGAATGAAATGACATGCGAGGAATGAAATGACATGTGACGAATGAAATTACATGAGAGAAATGAAATGGTATGAGAGGAATGAAATGACATGAGTGGGTTGAAATGATATGAGAGAAATGAAATGATATGACAGTAATGAAATGATACAAGAGGAATGAAATGGCATGAGAGGGATGAAATGACGTGAGAGGAATGAAATGATAAGACACTAATGAAAGGATATAAGAGGAATGAAATGACGTGAGAGGGATGAAATGATATGAGAGGAATGATATGATATGAGAGGAATGAAATGATATGAGTGTATTGAGATGATATGAGAGGAATGAAATGACATGCGAGGAATGAAATGGCATGAGTGGAATGGAATGGCATGAGACGAATGAAATGACATGAGAGAAAAGAATTGATATGAGAGGAATGATGAAATATGACACTAATGAACTGATATAAGAGGAATGAAATGACGTGAGAGGGATGACATGATATGAGAGGAATGAGATGACATGGCATGAGAGGAAAGAAATGATATGGGAGGAATGAAATGAGATCAGAGTAATGAAATGATATGAGAGGAATGAAATGATGTCAGAGGAATGAAATGAGATGAGAGGAACGAAATGACATGAGAGAAATGAAATGATGGGAGGAAGGAAATGACATGAGAAGTATGAAATGATGAGAGGAAGGAAATGGCAAGAGAGGAATGAAATGAGGAGAGGAATTAATTGACATGAGTGGGTTGAAATGATATGAGAGAGATGAAATGATATGACAGTAATGAAATGATACAAGAGGAATGAAATGGCATGAGAGGGATGAAATGACGTGAGAGGAATGAAATGATAAGACACTAATGAAAGGATATAAGAGGAATGAAATGACGTGAGAGGGATGAAATGATATGAGAGGAATGATATGATAGGAGAGGAATGAAATGATATGAGTGTATTGAGATGATATGAGAGACATGAGTGGAATGGAATGACATGAGACGAATGAAATGACATGAGAGAAAAGAATTGATATGAGAGGAATGATATGATATGACACTAATGAACTGATATAAGAGGAATGAAATGACGTGAGAGGGATGACATGATATGAGAGGAATGAGATGACATGGCATGAGCTGAAAGAAATGATATGGGAGGAATGAAATGAGATCAGAGTAATGAAATGATATGAGAGGAATGAAATGATGTCAGAGGAATGAAATGATATCAGTGTAATGAGATGATATGAGAGGAATGAAATGACATGCGAGGAATGAAATGACATGTGACGAATGAAATTACATGAGAGAAATGAAATGGTATGAGAGGAATGAAATGACATGAGAGAAATGAAATGGTATGAGAGAAATGAAAGGATGAGAGGAATGAAATGACATGAGAGGAATGAAAGGACATGAGAAGAATGAAATGCCATGAGAGGAATGAAATGTTATGAGAGGAATGAAATGCCATGAGGGGAATGAAATGATATGAGAGGAATGACATGATATGAGAGGAATGAAATATGAGAGGAGTGAAATGATATGAGAGAAATGAAATGATGAGAGGAGTGAAATGGCATGAGAGGATTGAAATGATATGAGAGGAATGAAATGACATGAGCGGAATGAAATGATATGACAGGAATGAAATGACATGAGAGCAATGAAATGATGAGAGGAATGAAATGACATGAGACGAATGAAATGACATGAGAGAAATGAAATGATATGAGAGGAATGAAATGACATGAAAGGAATGAAATATCATGAGAGGAATAAAATGCAATGGAAAGTAATGAAACGACATGAGAGAAAGGAAATTACATGAGAGGAATGAAATGACATAAGAGGAATGAAATGATATGAGAGGAATGAAATGATATGACCCTAATCAAACGGTATATGAGAAATGAAATGACGTGAGATGGATGAAATGATATGGGAGGAATGAAATGCTATGAGTGAAATGAAATGATCAGAGGAATGAAATGACATGAGAGGAATGAAATGATGAGAGGAATTAAAAGACATAAGACGATTGAAAGGAGAGGATTGAAATGATATGAGAGGAATGAAATGACATGAGGGAAATGAAATGACATGAGATGAATGAAATTACAAGAGAGGACAGAAATGACATAAGAGGAATGGAATAATATGAGAGGAATGAAATGATATGAGAGGAATGAAATGATATGACAGGAATGAAATGATACAAGAGGAATGAAATGACGTGAGAGGAATGAAATGACGTGAGAGGGATGAAATGACATGAGAGGAATTAAATGATATGAGAGGAATGAAATGATATAACACTAATGAAATAATATAACACTAATGAAATGATATGAGAGGAATAAAATGTTATGAGTGTAATGAGATGATATAAGAGGAATGAAATGACATGCGAGGAATGAAATGGCATGAGTGGAATGAAATGACATGAGACGAATGAAATGACATGAGAGGAATGAAATGATATGAGAGGAATGAAATGATATGACCCTAATGAAACGGTATATGAGGAATTAAATGACGTGAGATGGATGAAATGATATGAGAGGAATGAAATGATATGAGTGAAATGAAATGATCAGAGGAATGAAATGACATGAGAGTAATGAAATGATGAGACGAATGAAATGACATGAGAGAAATGAAATGGTATGAGAGGAATGATGTGACATTAGCAGGAATGAAAAGACATGAGAGGAATGAAATGAGATGAGAGAAATGAAATGATGAGAGGAATGAAATGGCATGAGAGGAATGAAATGATATGAGAGGAATGAATTGACATGAGAGGACTGAAATGATATGCGAGGAATGAAATGACATGAGAGCAATGAAATGACATGAGAGGAATTAAATGACATGAGACGAATGAAATAATATGAGAGGAATGAAATGATATGAGAGGAATGAAATGATATGAAAGGTATAAAATGATATGAGAGGAAAGAAATGACATGAGAGGAAAGAAATAATAAGAGAGCAATGAAATGATATGAGAGGAATGAAATGACATGAGAGGAAAGAAAGAACATGAGAGGAACGAAATAATAAGAGCGGAATGAAATGTTATGTATGTATGTATGTAAATATTTCTAGAGCGCCAATTCCGAAATTAATCGCTCAAAGGCGCTTTACAAATTTTAAAGATGAAAAAGATACGTTTTTAGGCTAGATTTAAAAGGCTCAATCTTGTGACAGTTTCGGATATGGGCAGGTAGATTATTTCAAAGTCTTGGACCGGAATTCGAAAATGCACGCTGTCCAACAACTAAATTAGTAGACGGGACCACACATAATGTCTGATCACTTGATCTTAGGGACCGAGGTGCAATTCTCTTTGTAATTAAAGTAGATAGATACTGTGGGGCTAGTCCATGTAAACATTTGTAAACGAGAAGCACGATTTTATACTGTATGCGCTCCCTCACAGGAAGCCAATGGAGTTGTTTGAGTACTGGTGTTATGTGGTCTGTTCGCTTAGGTCGTGTTATTATCCGTGCTGCCGTGTTCTGCACCCTCTGGAGACGTTGTATCTGCTCTGATGTAATTCCTGCTAGCAATGCATTTCCATAGTCTAATTTGGATGTTATGTTATGAGAGGAATGAAATGATATGAGAGGAATGAAATGACATGAGTGGAATGAAATGACATGAGACGAATGAAATTATATGAGAGGAATAAAATGACATGAGAGGAAAGAAATGACATGAGACAAATGAAATAATAAGAGAGAAATGAAATGATATGAGAGGAATGAAATGGTATGAGAGGAATGAAATGACATCAGAGGAATGAAATGATATGGGCGAAATGAAATGATATGAGAGGAATGAATTGGCATGACAGGAATGAAATGATAGGAGAGAAATGAAATGATATGAGTGGAATGAAATAATGTGAGATGAATGAAATGACATGAGAGGAATGAAATGACATGAGATGAAAGAAATGACATGACATGAGCGGAATGAAATGCTATGAGAGGAATGAAATGAGATGAGAGGAATGAAATGATATGAGGGGAATGAAATGACATGAGAGGATTGAAATGATATGAGAAAAATGAAATGATATGACCGTAATGAAATGATACAAGAGGAATGAAATGACGTGTGAGGGATGAAATGACGTGAGAGGCAGGAAATGACATGAGAGGAATGAATTGATATGAGAGGAATGAAATGATATGAGAGGAATGAAATGATATGACCCTAATGAAACGGTATATGAGGAATGAAATGAGATGTGAGATGGATGAAATGATATGGGAGGAATGAAATGATATGAGTGAAATGAAATGATCAGAGGGATGAAATGACATGAGAGAAATGAAATGGTATGAGAGGAATGAAATGACATTAGCAGGAATGAAAAGACATGAGAGGAATGAAATGAAATGAGAGAAATGAAATGATGAGAGGAATGAAATGGCATGAGAGGAATGAAATGATATGAGAGGAATGAATTGACATGAGAGGAATGAAATGATATGCGAGGAATGAAATGACATGAGAGCAATGAAATGATGAGAGGAAGGAAATGACATGAGATGAATTAAATGACATGAGAGGAATTAAATGACATGAGACGAATGAAATAATATGAGAGGAATGAAATGATATGAGAGGAATGAAATGATATGAAAGGAATAAAATGACATGAGAGGAAAGAAATGACATGAGAGGAAAGAAATAATAAGAGAGCAATGAAATGATATGAGAGGAATGAAATGACATGAGAGGAAAGAAATAATAAGAGCGGAATGAAATGTTATGAGAGGAATGAAATGATATGAGAGGAATGAAATGACATGAGTGGAATGAAATGACATGAGACGAATGAAATTATATGAGAGGAATAAAATGACATGAGAGGAAAGAAATGACATGAGACAAATGAAATAATAAGAGAAGAATGAAATGATATGAGAGGAATGAAATGGTATGAGAGGAATGAAATGACATGAGAGGAATGAAATGATATGGGAGAAATGAAATGATATGAGAGGAATGAAATGGCATGACAGGAATGAAATGATAGGAGAGAAATGAAATGATATGAGTGGAATGAAATAATGTGAGATGAATGAAATGACATGAGAGGAATGAAATGACATGAGATGAAAGAAATGACATGATATGAGCGGAATGAAATGCTATGAGAGGAATGAAATGAGATGAGAGGAATGAATTGATATGAGAGGAATGAAATGATATGAGAGGAATGAAATGATATGCGAGGAATGAAATGACATGAGAGCAATGAAATGATGAGAGGAAGGAAATGACATGAGATGAATGAAATGACATGAGAGGAATGAAATGACATGAGACGAATTAAATGATATGAGAGGAATAAAATGACATGAGAGGAAAGAAATGACATGAGAGGAATGAAATAATAAGAGAGGAATGAAATGATATGAGAGGAAAGAAATGACATGAGAGGAATAAAATGACATGAGAGGAAAGAAATGACATGAGAGGAACGAAATAATAAGAGAGAAATGAAATGTTATGAGAGGAATGAAATGATATGAGAGGAATGAAATGACATGAGTGGAATGAAATGACATGAGACGAATGAAATTATATGAGAAGAATAAAATGACATGAGACGAAAGAAATGACATGAGACAAATGAAATAATAAGAGAGGAATGAAATGATATGAGAGAAATGAAATGGTATGAGAGGAATGAAATGACATGAGACGAATGAAATTACATGAGAGAAATGAAATGGTATGAGAGGAATGAAATGACATTAGGAGGAATGAAATGACATGAGAGGAATGAAATGATATGAGTGAAATGAAATGATGAGAGGAAAGAAATGGCATGAGTGGATTGAAATGATATGAGAGGAATGAAATGACATGAGAGGAATGAAATGACATGAGAGCAATGAAATGATGAGAGGAACGAAATGGCATGAGACGAATGAAATGACATTAGCAGGAATGAAATGACATGAGAGGAATGAAAGGACATGAGATGAATGAAATGCCATGAGAGGAATGAAATGTTATGAGAGGCATGAAATGCCATGAGGGGAATGAAATGATATGACAGGAATGAAATGATATGCGAGGAATGAAATGATATGAAAGGAATAAAATGACATGAGAGGAAAGAAATGACATGAGAGGAAAGAAATAATAAGAGAGCAATGAAATGATATGAGAGGAATGAAATGACATGAGAGGAAAGAAATAATAAGAGCGGAATGAAATGTTATGAGAGGAATGAAATGATATGAGAGGAATGAAATGACATGAGTGGAATGAAATGACATGAGACGAATGAAATTATATGAGAGGAATAAAATGACATGAGAGGAAAGAAATGACATGAGACAAATGAAATAATAAGAGAAGAATGAAATGATATGAGAGGAATGAAATGGTATGAGAGGAATGAAATGACATGAGAGGAATGAAATGATATGGGAGAAATGAAATGATATGAGAGGAATGAAATGGCATGACAGGAATGAAATGATAGGAGAGAAATGAAATGATATGAGTGGAATGAAATAATGTGAGATGAATGAAATGACATGAGAGGAATGAAATGACATGAGATGAAAGAAATGACATGATATGAGCGGAATGAAATGCTATGAGAGGAATGAAATGAGATGAGAGGAATGAATTGATATGAGAGGAATGAAATGATATGAGAGGAATGAAATGATATGCGAGGAATGAAATGACATGAGAGCAATGAAATGATGAGAGGAAGGAAATGACATGAGATGAATGAAATGACATGAGAGGAATGAAATGACATGAGACGAATTAAATGATATGAGAGGAATAAAATGACATGAGAGGAAAGAAATGACATGAGAGGAATGAAATAATAAGAGAGGAATGAAATGATATGAGAGGAAAGAAATGACATGAGAGGAATAAAATGACATGAGAGGAAAGAAATGACATGAGAGGAACGAAATAATAAGAGAGAAATGAAATGTTATGAGAGGAATGAAATGATATGAGAGGAATGAAATGACATGAGTGGAATGAAATGACATGAGACGAATGAAATTATATGAGAGGAATAAAATGACATGAGAGGAAAGAAATGACATGAGACAAATGAAATAATAAGAGAGGAATGAAATGATATGAGAGAAATGAAATGGTATGAGAGGAATGAAATGACATGAGAGGAATGAAATGATATGGGAGAAATGAAATGATATGAGAGGAATGAAATGGCATGACAGGAATGAAATGATAGGAGAGAAATGAAATGATATGAGTGGAATGAAATAATGTGAGATGAATGAAATGACATGAGAGGAATGAAATGACATGAGATGAAAGAAATGACATGACATGAGCGGAATGAAATGCTATGAGAGGAATGAAATGAGATGAGAGGAATGAAATGATATGAGAGGAATGAAATGACATGAGAGGAATGAAATGACATGAGAGCAATGAAATGATGAGAGGAACGAAATGGCATGAGACGAATGAAATGACATTAGCAGGAATGAAATGACATGAGAGGAATGAAAGGACATGAGATGAATGAAATGCCATGAGAGGAATGAAATGTTATGAGAGGCATGAAATGCCATGAGGGGAATGAAATGATATGACAGGAATGAAATGATATGCGAGGAATAAAACCTAAGAAGTGTAATTTGTTCCGTACAGAACTCTGTTTCTTAAGTAAGTTTGTGAGTGATAAGGGAATCGCTGTTAAGCCAAACAATATGGAAAGTGTCGCTAATTGGCCTGTTCCTAAGACCAGGAAAGAGTTGGAATCTTTCCTAGCGTTCATGAATTACCATTGAGAGCACATACACGGCTTTGCTGGTATTTCTGCTCCTCTCTCTGCACTTACCAGTTCCAAAGTAGAGTATGCCTGGACTCTAGAGCATCAGGTAGCTTTCGAAACACTTCAGGGTGCTATGGCCAACCCTGCAGTGTTAGGTTATCCGACACCGGATCGTACCTTCATACTGGATACTGATGCTTCAGAGGCTGCTATTGGTGCAGAGTTATCCCAAATTCAGAATGGGAAAGAGGTGCTTATTGGATTTGCGAGCCGAACGTTGACACCGTCTAGCGTAAATATTGTTCCACGCAGAGTTGCTAGCCATGGTAGCATTTACTAGGCAGTACCGTATGTACTTGCTAGGACGGTCATTTATTGTGCGGACTGACCATCACAGTCTCACGTGGCTGCTCAGTTTCAAGCACATCGAAGGACAACTAGCTAGATGGCTAGAATGATATGAGAGGAATGAAATGATATGAGAGGAATGAAATGAGATTAGAGGAATGAAATGATATGAGAGGAATGAAATGATATGAGAAGAATGAAATGACATGAGAGGATTGAAATGATATGAGAGAAATGAAATGATATGACAGTAATGAAATGATACAAGAGGAATGAAATGACGTGTGAGGGATGAAATGACCTGAGAGGGAGGAAATGACATGAGAGGAATGAATTGATATGAGAGGAATGAAATGATATGACACTAATGAAATGATATAAGAGGAATGAAATTACGTGATAGGGATGAAATGATATGAGAGGAATGAAATGACATGACATGAGCGGAATGAAATGATATGAGAGGAATGAAATGAGATGAGAGGAATGAAATGGTAAGAGAGGAATGAAATGATATGAGAGAAATGAAATGATATGACAGTAAGGAAATGATACATGAGGAATGGAATGATATGAGAGGAATGATATGATATGAGTGTAATGAGATGATATGAGAGGAATGAAATGACATGCGAGGAATGAAATGGCATGAGTGGAATGAAATGGCATGAGACGAATGAATTTACATGAGAGAAATGAAATGGTATGAGAGGAATGAAATGACATTAGGAGGAATGAAATGACATGAGAGGAATGAAATGACATGGGAGGAATGAAATGATATGAGAGGAATGAAATGATGAGAGGAATGAAATGGCATGAGTAGATTGAAATGATATGAGAGGAATGAAATGACATGAGAGGAATGAAATGACATGAGAGCAATGAAATGATGAGAGGAATGAAATAACATGAGACGAATGAAATGACATTAGCAGGAATGAAATGACATGAGAGGAATGAAAGGACATGAGATGAATGAAATGCCATGAGGGGAATGAAATGATATGACAGTAATGAAATGATATGAGAGGAATAAAACCTAAGAAGTGTAATTTGTTCCGTACAGAACTATGTTTCTTAAGCAAGTTTGTGAGTGATAAGGGAATCGCTGTTAAGCCAAACAATCTGGAAAGTGTCGCTAATTGGCCTGTTCCTAAGACCAGGAAAGAGCTGGAATCTTTCCTAGCGTTCATGAATTACCACTGAGAGCACAGACACGGCTTTGCTGGTATTTCTGCTCCTCTCTCTGCACTTACCAGTTCCAAAGTAGAGTATGCCTGGACTCTAGAGCATCAGGTAGCTTTCGAAACACTTCAGGGTGCTATGGCCAACCCTGCAGTGTTAGGTTATCCGACACCGGATTGTACCTTCATACTTGATACTGATGCTTCAGAGGCTGCTATTCGTGCAGAGTTATCCCAAATTCAGAATGGGAAAGAGGTGCTTATTGGATTTGCGAGCCGAACGTTGACACCGTCTAGCGTAAATATTGTTCCACGCAGAGTTGCTAGCCATGGTAGCATTTACTAGGCAGTACCGTATGTACTTGCTAGGACGGTCATTTATTGTGCGGACTGACCATCACAGTCTCACGTGGCTGCTCAGTTTCAAGCACATCGAAGGACAACTAGCTAGATGGCTAGAATGATATGAGAGGAATGAAATGATATGAGAGGAATGAAATGAGATTAGAGGAATGAAATGATATGAGAGGAATGAAATGATATGAGAAGAATGAAATGACATGAGAGGATTGAAATGATATGAGAGAAATGAAATGATATGACAGTAATG
The DNA here is from genome assembly GCA_034401795.1 of Chaetoderma sp. LZ-2023a. NCBI lineage: Eukaryota > Metazoa > Mollusca > Caudofoveata > Chaetodermatida > Chaetodermatidae > Chaetoderma > Chaetoderma sp. LZ-2023a. The sequence goes on along the minus strand of CM067361.1, from coordinate 25,980,767 downwards.
AAATGATACAAGAGGAATGAAATGACGTGTGAGGGATGAAATGACCTGAGAAGGAGGAAATGACATGAGAGGAATGAATTGATATAAGAGGAATGAAATGATATGACACTAATGAAATGATATAAGAGGAATGAAATTACGTGATAGGGATGAAATGATATGAGAGGAATGAAATGACATGACATGAGCGGAATGAAATGATATGAGAGGAATGAAATGAGATGAGAGGAATGAAATGGTAAGAGAGGAATGAAATGATATGAGAGAAATGAAATGATATGACAGTAAGGAAATGATACATGAGGAATGGAATGATATGAGAGGAATGATATGATATGAGTGTAATGAGATGATATGAGAGGAATGAAATGACATGCGAGGAATGAAATGGCATGAGTGGAATGAAATGGCATGAGACGAATGAAATTACATGAGAGAAATGAAATGGTATGAGAGGAATGAAATGACATTAGGAGGAATGAAATGACATGAGAGGAATGAAATGACATGAGAGGAATGAAATGATATGAGAGAAATGAAATGATGAGAGGAATGAAATGGCATGAGTGGATTGAAATGATATGAGAGGAATGAAATGACATGAGAGGAATGAAATGACATGAGAGCAATGAAATGATGAGGGGAATGAAATGACATGAGACGAATGAAATGACATTAGCAGGAATGAAATGACATGAGAGGAATGAAATGATATGAGAGAAACGAAAGGATAAGAGGAATGAAATGACATGAGAGGAATGAAAGGACATGAGACGAATGAAATGCCATGAGGGGAATGAAATGATATGACAGGAATGAAATGATATGAGAGGAATAAAACCTAAGAAGTGTAATTTGTTCCATACAGAACTCTGTTTCTTAAGTAAGTTTGTGAGTGATCAGGGAATCGCTGTTAAGCCAAACAATATGGAAAGTGTCGCTAATTGGCCTGTTCCTAAGACCAGAAAAGAGCTGGGATCTTTCCTAGCGTTCATGAATTACCACCGAGAGCACATACACGGCTTTGCTGGTATTTCTGCTCCTCTCTCTGCACTTACCAGTTCCAAAGTAGAGTATGCCTCGACGCTAGAGCATCAGGTAGCTTTCGAAACACTTCAGGGTGCTATGGCCAACCCTGCAGTGTTAGGTTATCCGACACCGGATTGTACCTTCATACTGGATACTGATGCTTCAGAGGCTGCTATTGGTGCAGAGTTATCTCAAATTCAGAATGGGAAAGAGGTGCTTATTGGATTTGCGAGCCGAACGTTGACACCGTCTCAGCGTAAATATTGTTACACGCAGAGTTGCTAGCCATGGTAGCATTTACTAGGCAGTACCATATGTACTTGCTAGGACGGTCATTTATTGTGCGGACTGACCATCACAGTCTCACGTGGCTGCTCAGTTTCAAGCACATCGAAGGACAACTAGCTAGATTGCTAGAATGATATGAGAGGAATGAAATGACATGAATCGAATGAAATGACATTAACAGGAATTAAATGACATGAGAGGAATGAAATGATATGAGAGAAACGAAAGGATAAGAGGAATGATTTGACATGAGAGGAATGAAAGGACATGAGACGAATGAAATGCCATGAGAGGAATGAAATATTATGAGAGGAATGAAATGCCATGAGGGGAATGAAATGATATGACAGGAATGAAATGATATGAGAGGAATAAAACCTAAGAAGTGTAATTTGTTCCGTACAGAACTATGTTTCTTAAGCAAGTTTGTGAGTGATAAGGGAATCGCTGTTAAGCCAAACAATCTGGAAAGTGTCGCTAATTGGCCTGTTCCTAAGACCAGGAAAGAGCTGGAATCTTTCCTAGCGTTCATGAATTACCACTGAGAGCACAGACACGGCTTTGCTGGTATTTTTGCTCCTCTCTCTGCACTTACCAGTTCCAAAGTAGAGTATGCCTGGACTCTAGAGCATCAGGTAGCTTTCGAAACACTTCAGGGTGCTATGGCCAACCCTGCAGTGTTAGGTTATCCGACACCGGATTGTACCTTCATACTGGATACTGATGCTTCAGAGGCTGCTATTCGTGCAGAGTTATCCCAAATTCAGAATGGGAAAGAGGTGCTTATTGGATTTGCGAGCCGAACGTTGACACCGTCTAGCGTAAATATTGTTCCACGCAGAGTTGCTAGCCATGGTAGCATTTACTAGGCAGTACCGTATGTACTTGCTAGGACGGTCATTTATTGTGCGGACTGACCATCACAGTCTCACGTGGCTGCTCAGTTTCAAGCACATCGAAGGACAACTAGCTAGATGGCTAGAATGATATGAGAGGAATGAAATGATATGAGAGGAATGAAATGAGATTAGAGGAATGAAATGATATGAGAGGAATGAAATGATATGAGAAGAATGAAATGACATGAGAGGATTGAAATGATATGAGAGAAATGAAATGATATGACAGTAATGAAATGATACAAGAGGAATGAAATGACGTGTGAGGGATGAAATGACCTGAGAGGGAGGAAATGACATGAGAGGAATGAATTGATATGAGAGGAATGAAATGATATGACACTAATGAAATGATATAAGAGGAATGAAATTATGTGATAGGGATGAAAGGATATGAGAGGAATGAAATGACATGACATGAGCGGAATGAAATGATATGAGAGGAATGAAATGAGATGAGAGGAATGAAATGGTAAGAGAGGAATGAAATGATATGAGAGAAATGAAATGATATGACAGTAAGGAAATGATACATGAGGAATGGAATGATATGAGAGGAATGATATGATATGAGTGTAATGAGATGATATGAGAGGAATGAAATGACATGCGAGGAATGAAATGGCATGAGTGGAATGAAATGGCATGAGACGAATGAAATTACATGAGAGAAATGAAATGGTATGAGAGGAATGAAATGACATTAGGAGGAATGAAATGACATGAGAGGAATGAAATGACATGAGAGGAATGAAATGATATGAGAGAAATGAAATGATGAGAGGAATGAAATGGCATGAGTGGATTGAAATGATATGAGAGGAATGAAATGACATGAGAGGAATGAAATGACATGAGAGCAATGAAATGATGAGAGGAATGAAATGACATGAGACGAATGAAATGACATTAGCAGGAATGAAATGACATGAAAGGAATGAAATGATATGAGAGAAACGAAAGGATAAGAGGAATGAAATGACATGAGAGGAATGAAAGGACATGAGACGAATGAAATGCCATGAGGGGAATGAAATGATATGACAGGAATGAAATGATATGAGAGGAATAAAACCTAAGAAGTGTAATTTGTTCCATACAGAACTCTGTTTCTTAAGTAAGTTTGTGAGTGATAAGGGAATCGCTGTTAAGCCAAACAATATGGAAAGTGTCGCTAATTGGCCTGTTCCTAAGACCAGAAAAGAGCTGGGATCTTTCCTAGCGTTCATGAATTACCACCGAGAGCACATACACGGCTTTGCTGGTATTTCTGCTCCTCTCTCTGCACTTACCAGTTCCAAAGTAGAGTATGCCTCGACGCTAGAGCATCAGGTAGCTTTCGAAACACTTTAGGGTACTATGGCCAACCCTGCAGTGTTAGGTTATCCGACACCGGATTGTACCTTCATACTGGATACTGATGCTTCAGAGGCTGCTATTGGTGCAGAGTTATCTCAAATTCAGAATGGGAAAGAGGTGCTTATTGGATTTGCGAGCCGAACGTTGACACCGTCTCAGCGTAAATATTGTTACACGCAGAGTTGCTAGCCATGGTAGCATTTACTAGGCAGTACCGTATGTACTTGCTAGGACGGTCATTTATTGTGCGGACTGACCATCACAGTCTCACGTGTCTGCTCAGTTTCAAGCACATCGAAGGACAACTAGCTAGATGGCTAGAATGATATGAGAGGAATGAAATGATATGAGAAGAATGAAATGACATGAGAGGATTGAAATGATATGAGAGAAATGAAATGATATGACAGTAATGAAATGATACAAGACGAATGAAATGACGTGTGAGGGATGAAATGACGTGAGAGGGAGGAAATGACATGAGAGAAATGAATTGATATGAGAGGAATGAAATGATATGACACTAATGAAACGATATAAGAGGAATGAAATTATGTGATAGGGATGAAATGATATGAGAGGAATGAAATGACATGACATGAGCGGAATGAAATGATATGAGAGGAATGAAATGAGATGAGAGGAATGAAATGGTAAGAGAGGAATGAAATGATATGAGAGAAATGAAATGATATGACAGTAAGGAAATGATACAAGAGGAATGGAATGATATGAGAGGAATGATATGATATGAGTGTAATGAGATGATATGAGAGGAATGAAATGACATGCGAGGAATGAAATGGCATGAGTGGAATGAAATGACATGAGACGAATGAAATTACATGAGAGAAATGAAATGGTATGAGAGGAATGAAATGACATTAGGAGGAATGAAATGACATGAGAGGAATGAAATGATATGAGAGAAATGAAATGATGAGAGGAATGAAATGGCATGAGTGGATTGAAATGATATGAGAGGAATGAAATGACATGAGAGGAATGAAATGACATGAGAGCAATGAAATGATGAGAGGAATGAAATGACATGAGACGAATGAAATGACATTAGCAGGGAATGAAATGACATGAGAGGAATGAAATGATATGAGAGAAACGAAAGGATAAGAGGAATGAAATGACATGAGAGGAATGAAAGGACATGAGACGAATGAAATGCCATGAGAGGAATGAAATATTATGAGAGGAATGAAATGCCATGAGGGGAATGAAATGATATGACAGGAATGAAATGATATGAGAGGAATAAAACCTAAGAAGTGTAATTTGTTCCGTACAGAACTCTGTTTCTTAAGTAAGTTTGTGAGTGATAAGGGAATCGCTGTTAAGCCAAACAATATGGAGTGTCGCTAATTGGCCTGTTCCTAAGACCAGGAAAGAGCTGGAATCTTTCCTAGCGTTCATGAATTACCACCGAGAGCACATACACGGCTTTGCTGGTATTTCTGCTCCTCTCTCTGCACTTACCAGTTCCAAAGTAGAGTATGCCTGGACGCTAGAGCATCAGGTAGCTTTCGAAACACTTCAGGGTGCTATGGCCAACCCTGCAGTGTTAGGTTATCCGACACCGGATTGTAGCTTCATACTGGATACTGATGCTTCAGAGGCTGCTATTGGTGCAGAGTTATCCCAAATTCAGAATGGGAAAGAGGTGCTTATTGGTTTGGCGAGCCGAACGTTGACACCGGCTCAGCGTAAATATTGTTACAAGCAGAGTTGCTAGCCATGGTAGCATTTACTAGGCAGTACCGTATGTACTTGCTAGGATGGTCATTTATTGTGCGGACTGACCATCACAGTCTCACGTGGCTGCTCAGTTTCAAGCACATCGAAGGACAACTAGCTAGATGGCTAGAAGAACTGTCCCAATATAATATGACGATGCAGTACAGGCCTGGTAAACAGCACTCTAATGCTGATGGTCTATCACGAGTTCCAGGTGATTCTTCACCTTGCCACTGTTATAAAGCTGGCCAATCTCTTAGTTCGTTACCATGTGGTGGGCGGAAATATTGTACCAAGCTTCAGCAGCAATGGTCTCAATTTGAATAAGATGTTGATGATGTAATTCCTTTGGCTTTTCAAACCATAAGGGCCCTTCAACTGAGTAATGATGACCTATCAGACAGCGACACAGCCAGCGACGATCCAGATGGACTGCTGAATGGTGTCCCCCAAACAGACCAGGTTATCAGAAGGTCAAACTGGTTAGACGCATTCTCTTCGGAAGATCTAAGGGAGCGTCAGTTGGAGGATCCTGATCTGAAGACAGTTGTATCATGGATTGAGCAGTCACACACACCTTCTGACGCAGAGCTATATTTAGTTAGTCCAGCTGTCAAGTTTTGGTGGGCTCGTTTTGATCAATTGATTTTTGTCGATAGAATTTTGCACTATCTCTGGGTAGAAGCAAATACCACACGGAATCTGCTGGTAGTCCCAAAGTCTCTCCAGAATCTGGTTTTGGAAAATTGTCATGATTCCAAGCTTGCCAGTTACATTGGTGAGCAGAAGACTTTAGAGAGAGTGAAGGCTAAATATATCTGGCATGGATACTCTCGTGATGTGGTGGCGTATGTGAAATCCTGTCGGATTTGTAGCTGTAGCAAAAAAGCTTCCATCCGATCTAGAGCTGCTCTGGGAGAGTTCCATGCCGGTTTTCCCTTGGAACGGGTGCATATGGACATATTGGGCCCCTTTATATTTCTTACACACCGACCAGGGTCGTAACTTTGAGAGCAGCCTATTTAAGGAACTGTGCCATCCACTGGAGATTTAAAAAACACGCACCACAGCTTATAGACCATGTTCAAATGGACAGATTGAACGTATAAACCGTATTGTCTTGCAGTGTATACGGTGTTACCTGCAGGAGCATGACAGACAGAAAGATTGGGACAAGTGTATTCCTTTCATCGCTGGAGCTATACGATCTACTGTAAGCCGACAGACGGGTTATACTCCCAACATGATGATGCTTGGTCGAGAAGTGCTACAGCCTATTGCCATAATGTGCAAATGCCCTGTGTCTGCGACTACAGAGGATGCCCCCTCAGATGCCAGTGACTTCGTCCAACAATTACAGCAAACGTTGCATGAACCTCATGAGATAGCACGGGATAACCTTTAAATGGCTCAGAAGCGCCAGAAAAAAAGAGTATGATCTACGTTTGCATGAGCGTGCCTATCATGTTGGTGATGTAGTTTATCTTGCTAATTCTGCAACTAAAATAGGTCAGTCCAGTAAACTACAACCTCCTTGGACTGGTCCATTTATTATTTATAAAAAGTTGTCAGAAGCACTGTTTGGTATCAAAAACCAACGCCGGGAACCAGTTGTTCACCATGATAGATTAAAGCTGTGCAGAGATCGTGATATATCTCTCTGGATATTGCGAATGAGACGTGCTATAAGCTCTAAAGATCATGGCGATGATGATGACTTATTATCCCCCGATAATGGCCGTAGGTTATCTGATGATAACCGTGTTTCCATTTTTGAAGAGGATTTGGATGAAACCATTCCATATGGTATTGATCCATCCTCATCAATTCTGCATAATGATCTAGATGCTGTTTTGACAGATGACGTGGATATCGACTCTGTTTTACCCGTCCCACAAACACAGCATCACTCTCCTAGGCGCATGAGGTGTCAGGTCCGAGGAGAAACGCATAACACTTCCCCTAGGAGCATGAGGTGTCAGGTCCGAGGGGAAATACATCCTAGAGATGACCAACTCCAAACTCACACCATTCAGAGTCGAAAAGGAAGGCAGTGCCGTCTTCCCAACAGGTTCCTAGATTATGAAATGTATTAGAATGATCTTTAAGCATTCGTGAATTAGACTATGTAAGTCTTCATGGACCCTACTTGTCCACCTGCATAAATGTTCCTCTGGTTTCGTCTTATTTCGGATTCATTTGGTCATGGTATTGTTGCGGACTGCAGTTAGCTTATCCGTTGTAGTACAGTACTACAATAGTAATGTGATAATGTACAATGGTAACAGTAATTCAACATTAAAAGAATTACTGTAATCCAGATGATATGAAATTATGACTTCAAATTTTAACATTCTGCATCACACTGAAGACATTCAACTTGTCCGGAAAACATTTATAATCATTCGTTTATGTTCCGTTTCCATCTTAGCTTTAGTTTCAGCAACAGCAAAATCGTGATGTTCTATTCTTTGTAAGTTTTTGGGAAACTAAATTAGTTGGACACATAAGCACATAGTGGCTTTTTTCCAGCAATAATAATCCTTGAGATACCAAAAACCAACAGGGGTCCATCGCTGTATGACTCACAGAACGCGTTATTACAATTACGCGTTTTTTTCAAATGACGCGTGAATAATTGCGCGTAGTAATGCGTGGTTATATTTACGCATTTCTTGATCACACATTACAAATATGCGTTGTAAAATGATGTGTAAATCCTTACGTATTAATCATACGCATTGTATTGTTAACTGTATTTATTGTCCGTCATGACGTGTGGTCATAATAATGCTCTCTGTTTATGTGTATATGGATTAAATCCATGTACACGCTTTTTATAAGTATATGCATCATATGTTATGATGCAAACTCATCTATGTATAGTGAAATTCGGTTTAGGTTAGCTATTTAATGCCAGTTCTACATTTGTCAGCTCAGATATTTTATAGGGTAGCTCAAATATATTATATATAGTTTTATTAGGTCAACACAGATATTTTACAGGATAGTCCAGGTATATTAATTCTACATAGGTCAGTTCAGATATTTTATATTAGGCCAACATATTATATACTGCCATACCTAGGTATTTCATTTATTAAACGTGTAGCAATTACATGTTAAAATGATGCAATGATACATTATTACTCTATAATGCATAACTCATGCATATTTATAATGTGCATTACTCTATAATGCAGGAGTCTTGCATATGACAGCATATTTATAATATGCATTTAGCAAAGACTGCATAAATCGTGCAGATGCATATCTTGCGCTTACCATTTCATAATGCGCGAAGTAATTGGCGCGTTAGTCATAGTGCAAATCCTGCTGTATTATCCGTTCCGTTTTAGCTTCATTCAGATATCTTTATTGTGATAGGGATAGTGGTTTTCCGGATTTCCTAAATTTGTGGATTCAGATCCGTTTCAATTATATAAGAGGTATATCATAAATTTTAAGGTTAAAAATGTTCACTAAATTTAAAAAGATGCAATATTCATAGGTTTTCCTCGAATCTCACATATGTTAATTTCAGAGAACACTTCCACTAAATTCATGTGAGATTATTTTTTATTACTTCTTTATCAATTCGTCAATTCCGTCAATTCTGTCAGTTTTCTGCTGTGGTGGAAAACCACTGTCCTTAATTTAAGTTAGAATGCTATGCTATTTTAAAATCTGTAACGATGGCCCTCGCCTGGCAGCTGTTGATCTATCCATCTGTTTTATTATTAACAGCTCATTCTTTCTGGGTGGATCGACACCTACTATGGGGGAAATTTTATTTTAATTGGTAAATTCTAATTCTAATTCTACCTTTAGCAGTTGAGCGTCAATGCCTGTTTTTTCTGGTGTGTAAATTTTTAAAAATTAGATTTTTAGATACAATTTTTAATTACATAACCATATTTTTATAAACGGGGAGAGTGTGGTGCTGGCGGTATCCCGCAATACCGTAGTTCGTGTTTCGCGGCTGCCGGGCTAGCTGATTCCCGCCGTTTCTACGGACGCCCGGCAGTCGTACCTTGGAATCCGAACTGAGCTTATCTGCCGCCGGTTCCACGGGCCGATTCGAGACCTCTGCTGGGTGAGTAACCTTTTATATGTAACTAAGTTACTACAGATGGATACTATGGAAAGGTGAATTGAAAGTGTTTGCTAAATGAGACCTGACCAAAGAATCAAAACTAGTGATATTATGGAAGGAGGAAGCCGGACAATCGTCTTTGAGATAATGGGTTATAAATGTGTTTTGACATTTCCAGTCAACCACCTTCATAATATCTTCCAGAGGACCCATTGCAAAGGGCACATGAAGCAGCCATACTTCTAACATAATGGGCTTTAACCCCCATGATTTGCTTGTCGCCAGCGGTGGCTAGTTCATGGAACAATTTAAGGGTCTCTACTATCCACAAGAAATGATTTTAAGACACCGAACGATCTACACTTTCATTGTACATGGCCCAGAGGTTTCTATCATCTGTGCATGTAGTAGAGATGCCAACTCTATATATAGGTTTTGCACTCTCTGACTTGACACTACGGATAATCACCTGGAGAGAGGTTAGTGAGTTTTTTTTAATGATAATCGGCGCCACCAGATGTTTTACAGATTGAGTTTTAGATAGGTACAGATAGAGTTTTAGATAGGAACTCTATTCGAGAGGAAAGACGGATACTATCGGCAAGAATTTAGAAGTGATCTGATTCTGCGCATAATGCATAAATCCCTGACCTCAAGCAACTGCCAGAAGGAAAATAGCCTTAAGGGTAAGGTGCTTAGGACTGATAGACCATAGAAGCGCAGTGTTTACCTGCTAGTACTTGCAGAATTAAAGATACATTCCAAGATGGAAGTGGTTTCTTGATGGGAGGACGAAGATTACCCATTCCTTTTACCAAGTCATGGAAGTGCAGGGTAATAACTAGGTACACAGCTTTCAGGGGTAAAAAGGGGGACCCGAAGGCATGTTGGAAGGGTGGATCCTCACACTGCTAGAGTTATACTGGATGGCTCCATTGTGCGGAGCTGGTGGATCCAGTGTAACTCCTTGGCTTTTCTCCACATTGTGGATTCCGGATCAGACGGATCTGAAGAGAGCACTTGTATGATGCGAAAATTCATGTCTGCTCTGGTGTTTTTTTTGATTGAAATGTCTGGAGACTGGAGTGTCGTAGCTTTCTTTTTTGTGAAGATTGGTTATGGATCTCAGATGTTCCTGGAATCTGATTTTGAAGGGTCTCAGGGTTTCTCCCACATATTGTTTGTGGCAGAGTCTGCAATTGTGGAGATAGACCACGTTGCGTGTTTCACAATTGCCTATGATTTTGCATCTATAGGTCAAATTAGTGTATATTGTGCAGTTTCTTGTTGTGCATTGTGTGAGCAGATTCCGATGAGTGCGGGTCTCGTTAGTGCGGTCGGGTAGTTTGGCCCTGACCACATGGTCTTTGATGGTTTTGTTTCTCCTGTAACCGAACAGGGGTTTCTCTTTGAAGGCGTCCTCGCATCTTTGGCTGGCTTGCAGGATTGGCCAATACTTATTGATTACTGTCTTCAGTTCCAACCATAGACCATTCAGACTTACTAGAATTTCACAAATGGAAATCGAGCATCAGCATTTTAGCACTTGTTCTTAAGTGTTTATAACGTAGTTATTAGCCAAGTCATGGAAGGGTTTAGAATCTTTGGGAGACATGTTTTTGCAGAGATGAGAGATATGGTGCAACTTATATGTTTGAACTGAATTGAAAGAGAATTTTCGATCATTGAATGAATAAATAATGATATCAGTGACTTAAGCTAGAGAGGCATCATTGAGCATGATTGAATGATCGATGCACCATTCTTTGAAAATCTTAAATCTACCTTTGTAAATGTTTCTAGTGGATTATCTGAGACATTGGCCCAATAATTGTTGATATCTGTCAGAAAACTGGGACAAAGAGATTGGGAGCTCGACAGTTTCCAAACCAAGAGGTTGAATATACCTGTGGCACACTCCCCTTGTCCAGAGTAAGGTCACTCAATAATGGAATTAGACGAGGCAAGTCCACCAGAAGATCTGGAAATAAACACTTGGAAGGCCAGTACGGGGTAACTAGTAGGAACAGATACTCATGTAGATGGAATTTGTTGAGAACATGATGAATCAATACTGTTGAAGGAAAAGCATACACGAACATCCCTGCCAAGATTGACTCAAAGCATTTACTGACACAGGCATCTCCTCCTGAAAAGGAGAATGACAGTACAAATTCTTTGCATTTTTGGATGTCGCAAAAAGATTTATTTGATGACTTCTGAACAGGAGAAAGATAGATTGGACTACATCCTCTCACCTTCCACATTGCTTCCAGAATTTGGAGTGGTGAGAGAGATGGGCCGCTAAGAAATTCAGGCTGCCCGGGACGTGGACAGCCCTGAGACTGATGTTGCGAGTTCTACACCACTGAAGAGGGAAACAACACTCTAGACAGTGGAAATGAATCTGGCCCCTGGTGATTGATATAAGAAACTATTGTGAAGTTGTCTGACCGGACAAGAATGTGATGGCATATTAAATGATTTTCCCATTGAACTAGGGAATGGAAACCAACTCAAAGTTCGAGGAGTTTGATATGGAATGAAGCTTCCACTGGGGACCAAAATGGCCGAACAGGAGAAAGATGGATTGGACTACTCCTTCTCTCAACTCTCTCTCCATGTCTGGAATTTTACAGGTCGAGAGATGTGGATGTGGGCAACCCTGAAACTGATTTTGCGAGATTTGCACCACTGAGAAGGAACCAACCCTCCAGACAGAGGAAAATGGATCTGGTACACCCCGCCCCACTGAGTGATATAAGAAAGTATTGTGATGTTGTCTGACTGGACAAAAATGTGATGTTCCCATTGAACTAGGGAATGGAAAACAGCCCACAGTACGAGGACGTTGATATGGAAGGAAGCTTCCTTTGGGGACCATACACCTGCCACTGAAAGGGAATCCCATATTGCAGCCTATCCCTTCAGAGAAGCATCTGGATCTAGAGGGTGAAGGGGAACTCCTTAAAGAAGGAAGGAACTATGCTACCAAAACTTAAACCAATTCATATGACTTTGGCAGATTAGAATTAAAGATTCCAGAGAATCTCAATTCTGGACCCAAGTTGGCATGAGATCGATTTTGAAGGGATGTCTCATCAACTTGGCCCAAGGAATCACACTGCCAGCTGGCACCATAAGCAGAGATTCTCATGTGTCCTTTCGAGGGAATATACACCCAGAATTATGCTTAGAACCCCCAAAAGTAGTTGCAGTGGGTCCCAAGGGACCCCTGAAAATCTTGTAAGACTTAAATATAAAATGGTTTTATAGCCTTTTGCACAAAAATACCTGCAAAATCTAACATGAGACCACTATAATTCATAATTGTGAGACCATGGTACACTCTAATTTTATCCTTGATAAGAAATACTGCTTGCCTTTGTAGATGACGACCCGCCTGACGAGCAGTTACGTTCAAAGTTTCCACTATGCATTCCCTGTCATATTGAATCAGGGAAGTGGAATAAGTACCCTCGACCGGGGTCATTGGCGAGGCATACAGTGAGCAACCTTTCAGCAGTAGGTCAAGAAGTAAGAAGTTATTGGTTTGATTGGCATCTATCGAGTTCCTGATTTCATGTCCCATTCACGCCATATCTAAGCTGGCTTTATTTCAGTCTATTATTGGTAACTTCACCAGCTTTTACACCAGTACCCATTTATACTCCTGGGTGGAGACATGGAGCGAAGGAGATTGCCCATGTTTCCAACGACGGTGAGATACTGCACAGCTCAGGCGCGAACCAGGATTTCCGGTTGGGTAGTCCTGAGTGCTAGCCACTACACCCAGCAGCCGCCTCTGATCAGTCATGAAGTGGCAGAGCAAGTAGTTTTTATAGTCTTTGCTCTGCATCTCATTATCTTTTGACAAATGGCTGACTCTCTTAAGATCTCTTCAGCCAATCAGTGTTCGTCTTTACGGAAGCACTAGTCTTAGCATCGTCTAGCAGGAGTTGAATGGCTAGGTCGTACTCTATTATATTTTTCTGGGTATACGCAAGGATTCCGGATCCTGGGGTTCACTTTTTTCTTATCTTGACCTGCTGTTATCATCATGAGGAAGCAGAACTTTCAGGCTTTCCACTGGTAACAAACAGTCCTGGAACTTTTGTGATCATGACCATTACTACGAGGAAGAAGTTATGCAAAGATCATGTATACATGCTAAAGGTGTCCACTCAGTCATCAGCATTACTCGAGATTTAAAGGGGTCGGATTCCAGACTAGAGATATGGAGGGAGTTCCTGAATCCAACTGGGAAAATGACCTACAGAGTGTCTGAATAACCCATTCATCTTGGATAAGGTATTCAGAGAAATCATGAAATATTGCTAAGCGACCTCTGACAGGAATAGAAGAAGACTTAAAGTATTGTCTTGAATATTTGTATTTAGAAGAACATCTCGAAAAGCGAAGGTGTCTGAAATGTCAAAAACAATTAGATTTGTTATTAAAATACCTAACAGCACCAGGGAAATGAGCACGAGATTGTGGTTTAGTTCATGAATGAGCAATAACATCTGGGAGGTGGAGACCATCTTTTAGGAGAATGATGATAGGGCCAGCAGATTTCGGACGATTAGAATTCATAAATACTCTAGTTGGAAAAGACTGAGCTACTGAATCATGAGGAGACTTCCTGGCAGGAGAGTTGGATTGACCTGGCTGAGAAACCAGATTTCTGTTCTTAGAACTAAACGAGGAGGAAGTGCAAGAGATAATTTTTTAAGAAACTTCTTTAATGTCATTAATACATATTGATGAATTTACAGATTCTTAGGAATTGACCTTTTCAGTTTATCCATCCATCATATCATGTCATATGTCATAATCAACTATGTGATGTGTAGGATGATGTCATAATCAATTACAGGATGAATGACTCGATTTACTCTGCCCTAAACGCTTAATAGTCCGACACATTGTACGAATTGTATGTCTTTGCTATTTAATAAACATGATGTTGAACATTTTAAATCTAATTTGACTGGGTGCTGTTGCTGCCATGTTAGTAAAAAAACACCTTGAAGGCAATCAGCGCCAAACCCACTAAGAGAGGAATAATTGTCGAACCTGGGAACGAACCACTATTGGAATCCGGGCCCAGGCCCAGACAGTGTCAAAAGAGAACCTGTCTTTGGGTATTTTGATTTGGTTTTAACTATTTATCCCCGAAGATGAGCAAAAATTGCCATAGGCAGCAACAGGCCACAGTCGAATTAGTTTCAAAATATTCAACAGCTTACCAGTAGTTTTCTTGAAATTGATAGAAAGTTCATGGATCGATCGACCTCAACACGAGCGAGGTGTTGGTGGAGCTTAGCTAGAGATGGGCAGGGCATACCTAAAACTGGAAAGGTCTCTGTGAATATGGTTTTGTATCAAATCATGTGACGAAACGCCTATTGAAGGATCTCTGGATAGAATTTCCGAAAACAATAGATGGATCAGGATAACAAGGTTGATTATAAGTATTTTGAGAAAAGTGGACTATGTGATTTATGGTGCAAGATACTCCTAGACATAAGGTTAGCCTTGAAAGAAGGGAAAATACGAAGTGCACCTCCAGGATGATAGGATGTGGATCCTTCGCTAATGAAAAATCATAGGCAGATAGGTCAGTGCAAGTAATTTCGGAAACTAAATTATCCGAACGAAGGCAGGTTATCTGTTAACCCTTAGCACACTGATGCCAATATTCTATCTTTTCCAGTGTCAATAGCAAAGAAACTGGTGTACATCGTTAAACAATATTGGTAGATGTTGCTGTCTATGACAGCACAATCTTGCACAAAATTTGTTGAAAAATAAACACCAGTTAATCTTTTACATTAATTTGAAATTTTTTAAATTTTGACATCAGAGTGGTAAGGGTTAAAGATGTTGAGAAATTTGATTATCTATAGAAAAATGAGACGAATGGAAGCTAACTTTAGTAAGTGAAATAGGAGACATGTCCGAGCTACGAATATCTCTCCGAGGCATCGCCACATTTTGGTTCAAGGAAAGAACAGCTCCAGAGAAAGAATAATGATTACCATTAATCTTCTCTCTCTGGTTCTGAAAATAGGAAACCGGGTCTGGCCAAAAGCAAGACTTACCTTCCTTTAAATTTTAATTGCACGCATCCGACAAAGATGAGTTACCATGAAACGGATTAGAAGAATGAATTGTTTGATTCATTAGAATGCCCACCCTACAGGGAACATTAGCAACTGTCATAAGCCATTCATACGTCCACCAAAAAAAATGGCGGTTCCAAAATTTGTTATAAATAGGACCGAGAAGACCGTGTTGGTTCATTCAGACTTCTGTACAAATAAGCATAAGGCGTATTAGGCTTGTAACGTCTACACTGTACAGTGTAAAATAAAAAAACACCTTGAAGGCAATCAGCGCCAAACCCACTAAGAGAGGAATAATTGTCGAACCTGGGAACGAACCACCATTGGAATCCGGGCCCAGGCCCAGACAGTGTCAAAAGAGAACCTGTCTTTGGGTATTTTGATTTGGTTTTAACTATTTATCCCCGAAGATGAGCAAAAATGCCTTCTGCCATGGTCTTGAGAAATATCCATTTGCAGACGAATAGAAAACTATTTTTGAAATTTTACCATTAGAATGACTGGCTCGATAATCGAGCCAATCATTCTAATGGTAAAATTAAAAAAAATAATCACTTGAGGGCCATATTCACGAAGGGTGCTTAAGTACCAAAAAATGTGTAAATATGTCTTCTAAATAGGTGTAGGAAGCTAGGCGGGTGCGTAACTTAGGCAGTCTTCATGAATACAGGCCCATGGTCTGAAAACTGACATTTTCTATGAAAAAATGGAAATATCTAGTCTAGATTTTAGTGTTCAAGAGTTAAACATGTAGAATATCTCCATACAAAACAAACATTTTTCAAGCTTAGATTTTATCTTTCATTATTTATTGTTGTGTTGTCACTATTATTGTTATTATCATTGTTGTTATGATCCGAATACATCTTTTTATTACTGGAAACTTTCCTCTTTGACTTCATCTTAGTTTTGTTTTTCGCCATATCCGCTGCTGATTTTTTGACTCGCGGTCTCGTTGTGAGAAAGACTGGTCTCTCCGTGGACATATTTCCACATCCATCGTTCATAACAGCATCATTTGTGGCACATGAGGGTAATGTGTTTCCATGACGCAGGTTCTCATCTGTAACAGGTGAATTGTCCATATATGTTTCACCGTTACACTGTAACAAGAAACAAAATTTGCTAAAAGCCCAAATTCATACGTGAATGCTTGAAAATAAGATTGTTAGAATTATATACTGTTAACTTTTTTAGTTTTGAAGTTGAATTAAGAATATGTATTCTTAATTCAAATTTACAAATAAAAAATGGCCCAAGGGCCATAGTGCTCACCTAGCTGGTAAGGAACTGTAAACATGTTTATATTAATCAGTGTCTGACATTAGGCCTACTGACCACCAGAGAAAGCTCCATTGGCTCATGGGCACACATAACAAATGCCATTTACAAATGGGGCAATGGTCACAAGCGGACTTGGAAAGGAAATGCAAGAATATTAGCATCCTTGATACTATTGACCAACGGAAAAAGTACAACTGATCAATGGGGCAGCCATCACTGACATTACTCTCAAATTGTTGAAGTGTGTTAACAGATGTCATTTACTAATGGAACAATCGTCACAGTAAAGAATCTGGATATGGAAATACAAGAATATTGGCAGCCTTGACATATATCACCAACAGGAAACGTACCATTGATCAATGGACCAGCCATCCCTGACACTATTATGAAAATAGTTCAACTGTACAAACAGATGCCATTTACTAATGGGGCAATGGTCACAAGCAAACATTTATGCCGGTAATACAAAACTATGCGTGTCCTTGACACTATTGACCAATGGTCCATCTATGACATTATTGATACAGAAGATGACATTTACCAATGGGTCAATGGTCACAGTAAATAATTTGGATGAAGAAATGCAAGAATATTGGTGTCATTGACATTATTCACCAACAGGAAACGTACCATTGATCAATGGCGGCAGCCATCACTGACACTACTGATCAATAGTTCAAGTGTCAAAACACTGCCCTTTACCAAAGGGGCAATCGTGAGGTCACAGTTAAATGTTTGGATGTGGAAATGCAAGACTATTGGCATGATTGACCATCAGGAAGAGTACCATTAATCAATGGGGCAGCCATCCCTGACACAATTGTCAAATTATTTAAGTGTACGAAATGAACATTTCTGACAAATCTTGTTTTAATCCATTAACAATTTACAAAACGTGACACAGACAATTTTCCCCATAGGCTTCAACGCTTAAAAATGCATTGAGTCAGAGTTATGGCCCTTAATTCAAGCTGTGGCTTCTTCATATTCATAGGGCAAATAGATATTTTACTGAAGAAACATATCTGCTAAATTTGGTTTTAATCCATCAACAATTACTGAAACAAATGAATTTTCAACATAAGGTTCAACAGTTTAAGACTGAATGAAACAGAGTTATGGTCCTTGTTTATGGGTGTGGCCACTTCAGATTCATACCTCCAATAGATGTTGCGTAAATGAACATATCTACCAAATTTTGTTTTAATCCATCAATACATTGTAAATGACGAAACGTGCCACAAACGTATATTTTCCCCATAGGCTTCAATACTTAAAAACGCAGTAATGAACCAGACTTGTGGTCCTTGTTTAAGGGGGTGGCAACTTCATCTGTATAGCCCAAATAGATATTTCCTAAAGGAACGTGTCTGCCAAATGTGATTTTAATCAATTGCTAAATGACGAAACGTGCCACCAACCTATTTTCCCCATAGGCTTCAATACTTTGAAAATATAGCAAGGGCCATAACTCTGCTATTTGTGGGCGGAGTCTCTTCATCTTCATAGCCTCAATAGATATTGCCTAAAGGAACATATTTGCCAAATTTGGTTTTAATTCTTTGATAAATGGTGAAATGTGCCAGAGACATATTTTCGTCAAACGCAAATTATACGTTGAAAATACAGCAAGGACCATAACTCTGCTATTTGTTGGCGTGGCCTCTTCATCTTCATAGTCCAAATAGATATAGCCGAAAGAAACAGACCTCCCAAATTTGGTTTAATCTATCAACAAATGGCGAAACGTGCCACAATTGTTGACAGGCGACAGACAAATCGAGATTGTATAAGCTCACCTAAGTGAGCTAAAATTTTTATTAATTTATATAAAATGAAATCGTATGATACGATTTATTTCATTTCATTATTCATGCATTGTGTTGTGAACCTAGGCCTTTAAAGTTCTCATCTTTTCATAAAAGATACATATCCTAACTAAATTTAAGAGTATTTGTTACTTTATGGTCATCTTAACTAATGGACCTTTCTGGTTTTAGCTATGCCCCGCCCATCTCTAGCTAAACTCCACCCACACCTCGCTCATGTTGGAATCGATCAATCCCTGAGCAACCTGATCATTAATTTCCAAAAAACTACACAGGTAAGCTGTTGAATATTTTGAAACTAATTTAACTGGGAGGCAGCAACAGCACCCAGTCAAATTAGTTTCAAAATATTCAACAGCATGTGTATTAAACAGCAAAGAATTACAAAGACATACAATTCATACGTGTCGGACCATTTGAGATTTGGTGACGGTCTATATGGAAACCTTTGTGATGTAATAATTATGACGTCGTCATACACGCGCTGAGCTGATTATGACGTCATACGAGGTCTGATGATGAATGGATACCCTGGAAAGGTGAATTAGGACTGCCACCACAATTTTAGATAGATATTTGCTGGCGCCATTATTTCAGAGTCTATTGTCTTCGCTGGTCCACAATTGTTGGTATAAAACCATTCCAGTAATGCTAATGCTAGTCATTCTTCTGCTGGCTTCCATGGTGAGCACATAGATGCGCATCGCTTAGTTCAGTAGTAGTTGTATATTTCCTATGGTGCAATTGACAATAAATGTATTTATAACAAGTTTACTAAAAATGTTCTTGCCTATACCAGCAACAACATTCCGTCAATCAAATTGTTTTTAAAATAATCAGCTGATAATACAATTGTTACTACATAATGATTTGAGAACAACTTGGATGAAAATCATTGATGCAACAACTTTCAATCAAATTGTTCTCAAAATAATCAGCACAACAGTCAATGTTGTAAGACGTGCTGAAGATAGTTAGAGCAAATTTATTGAGTCATTTCTGACTAAAGCAGCAACGTTATCAAATTTTTTCAGAATAATCAGCAGGCTTTCGGTTTTGTTATGTAACAAGTGCATACGCAATTAGTTAGGCCTATATCAGGTGCGTATTCCAGTGAGAAATATCTCCATCAGCAACAACTTTCCGTCAAATTGTTTTTAAAATAATCAGCTGATAATACAATTGTCATTACATAATGACAATTAGTTAGGCCTCTATCAATTGCGTATTCCAGTGTGAAATATGTTCGCAAAGATCAAACAGTTCACCAGCATGTGCACAATCACCTCTGACATGCCCACCATGAATAGAATAATATGCTTACATCCTGATTGACAATGAAATGAATAGAATTTTCGAGCATATCTGACACTGGTTCTCGATTCTGTATATCATATAGGCCTAACTAGTTTTACCTGCACTTGTTAGCTAACAAAACAAAAAGTCTGCCGATTATTCTGAGAAAATTTGACAACGCTGTTGCTGCCTTAGTAAGAAATGGCTGTCAATAAAGCTGCTCGAAATAATTTTAGCAAGTCTGACAACATTGACTGCCCCCCTGATTATTTTGAGAACAATCTGATTGAAAGTTGTTGTGTCAAAGATTTTCAGCCGAATTACATGTATAACCAAATCATTACCTAGTGACAATATAATAAGGCAAAATTAGTTACCTCTCTGGGATGTAGAAATTGTCTAGTGACAATTGTCTTATCGGCTGATTATATTCATAACAATTTGACGGAAAGCTGTTGCTGCCATAAGCAACAACAGTTTTCACTAAACATAAATATATTTGTTGTCACTTGTACCATTTTCCTTCTGACAGTTGTCTGATTTCTTATAACGATCAGGTGTGGTCAAGAAAATGTATAATCGAGAAATCCAGTTTGAGCTATGCCTCGTCCTTCTCTAGCTAATCTCCACTCACGCTTTTACCCGTGTTGGGATCCAATTAGGTTTGCGCGATTTTTGATTTGAAACATCGCGATCGATTTTATGAAAAAAATCGCGATTTTCGATTAAATCGTAGGTCCAAATTCCCAAAAGTATAAACCGGGTTAACGTGACCCGTTTCTAGAAAGTTTAAATAAATCATACAAAAATAGCACGAAATTAGAACATGATGATGTTCATGCGACGAATTCTTACCATCCTACGTCTATGCTTAATGTATATCTTATATCCATCATCGCGGGCGTGAAATTATTAATTGGGACCGCCTAAATATTGCGTATAGTTTAATAAACATTATTTAATTCATCAAAATTTGAGATAAAATGTCGCCGAGAAAAAATATAAATTACGTGATGCTTCCGCTTATAGCCTCCCTTTGTAGGACGAGTTTATGTAATTACCGGAGTAACGCGAAGACGCTAATATTAGTAGCGCGGGAGATACTGCGCAATTCACATACATAGGACGGTAGCTTTGAGTAGGTACTAGTGTAATGGCATAAACTCGTCCTATAGTGCGGTTTATAGTTGCTTTCAGAATGTACGATTTACATTTAAGAGTAATCAACAGAACGCACAGTTCAAAATCAAACGATCTGGAATGCTGTTGCTTTATTTTCTTTAATTTGACATGACAACCGAATCAAAAAGGAAAAATTATTAGACTGTCTGAAATTGCTAACTCTAGAATTAAACAGAATTATGTTCACTGATTGCCTAACACTCTGAAACTGTATATACTTGACATTTCACAACAGACTCGGGGTCTGCAGCGAAAGAAAGAAAATTATATGGCGATTCGCCGGAGTAACTTGCTGGTTTTCTCAATGACAAAGGTGTTATCTCGCTATTGTTAGCTTTTTTATTGTAGCGCTTTGTGTTGTGATTCGTAATTATTCGACACATGCATGGCATGGCGGGATATACACACGATGAACACAGGCGTGAATCGATTATAAGTGTACTCATGTACTGATATAATGTGACGGAAAAGTATACACTTCAGATTTTGTAAAAACATGAAATCTTTGACAATTTTCCGATCTTTCCTCAATTACATCGTAAAAATCGCGATTTAAAAAATAAATCGAACTTCACGATTAAATCGAAAAATCGCGCAAGATCCAATCGATCCTTGAACTCACTGACTATCAAACAGAAACTATACAGATAAGCTGTTGAATATTTTGAAACTAATTTGACTGGGTGCTGTTGCTGCTATAGGCAAATTAGTTTCAAAATATTCAACAGCATGGTTATTTAATTATAGTAAAGACATATAAATCGTATCACAACACTTAGTCTGTCATCAATTAAGCATTCGTGATGAACTTAGATATGTCATTCTTGAGGTAATTGATTATGATGTCATCCTACTCATCACATAGTTGATTATGACATCATATGATTGATGGCTAAACTGGAATTCTCCATTAACATAATAAATATCTATCTGTAGGCCAAGAGAGGAATATTTTAGAAAACTTCGCGTTAAAGTGACTGGCATCCAGTATGAAGTTTTCGAAACTATTCTTCTCTTGGCTTGCAAATAGACATTGATCACGATAATTGTCAACACCATTTTCAGAATGACTGATCATTATAGGCTACATTGCCTTTATACATTGGATGCGTATCGTATCGCCAATTCACCTTTCCAGAGTATCCCTCTGTCATTACATCATAAATGATTCTATTTGGTCTGTCGTTAACACTTAATAGTGCGTTGTGCAAATTGTATGTCTCTACTATTTAATAAACATGCTGTTGAATATTATGAAATTAACAGCGTCCAGGCAAATGAGTTCCAAAATATTCAATAGCCTACCTGTATAGTTCTCTGGAAATTGATAGTCAGGCAGTTCAGAGATTGATCGATCCCAACATGAGCGATGTGTGTGTGGAGCTTAGCTAGAGATTGGCGGGACATAGCTAAAAATGGAAAGCTCAATTTAGTATTACGATATATATCATTTTGTCCCAAAGTGTATCTTTAATAATACCTTACATTGAGCAATGGCGGCGGTGATGATGGTGACAAGCTCTGTTCGAATCTGTTCTCATACTGTAGTATGTTCGTCACCAGATGCGTGTGTCCGCGTCCCGTCGCTGCGATTACTGGTGTGACGCCAGAGTAATTGTGTATTTCAACATTAGCGTTATGTGAAAGCAGGAGTTCTACAGCGGCAATATAATTGTCCTCCACAGCGTGGAACAGTGGGGTGCGGCCACTTTTACCATCCTGTTCATACAAATAATAATAATAATAATAATAATAATAATAATAAGCAGAGCAATCCGAGATTTCAAACCCTCACCCTCCTGTTTTTGTCACATTGTAAACTACACACCTGATATAGGCCTAACTAATTGCGTATGCACTTGTTACCTAACAAAACCGAAAGCCTGCTGATTATTCTGAAAAAATTTGATAACGTTGCTGCTTTAGTCAGAAATGACTCAATAAATTTGCTCTTCAGCAAGTCTTACAACATTGACTGCTATGCAAACTACCCAGACAATTGTAATCAGTGGTTGATATAAATTATAAATTAACTAGTTATACATACGTTACTATTTAATTATGTTTTATTATACCCCATCTTGATGTATTTATTAATGTATTGTATTTGTATGTATGGGAGACACGTGTATAAGACTTATGTCTTACTGTGCTCCCATTGAACAAAATTAAATTCTGTTTAAACCAGATTTTTAGATTTTCTGGATACTAATAAATTTTTTTGGTTTGACAAACCCTCCAAATTTCATTTTTCCACATCTAGAAAAAAGAATAATGCTGGAATATTTTTGAAAATTTACAACTGAAATGCTGGAATTTAAGGCATTATTTTCAACATTCTATCCATCTAGCAATTTTTCGCAGACAAATCCTTCACTCAAAATTCTTCAGAATTTTCTGTAACTCTTTTTGTTCTCTGTAGCTTTGTTAACCATTTAATTGGCAAGCTGCTCAAAATGGCTTTGCAATGGTCATGAGAAAAGTCCAATTGCTGGCCAAGAGAATATTTTTGAAAATATACAACTGAAATGGCTGGTTCATTAATTTTCAAAAATAGTGTTCTCTTGGCCTGCAAATGGACTCTCACTGTGAAAACACTTTGGATTTTCTTGATCAATCTTGACAATTAATATGATGAAAGGAATAATACTGTAATAGTTTAAAACTTCTCAGCTTGAAATTGTGCATTATTTCTTTCCCCCATCTTTGTTCGTGTGTTTTGGGTGGGAATTTTATTAAAATAAAACATTAAATTGTTCTGGTCTAATCCTAGTTTCCAGTCACACACTTTTTTTGGTTAGATTTTGAGCCAAATCGGACTAGTAGTTTCCGAGATATCAATAGGTTCAGAATTTGTTCATAGCCAGTGTGGAAATCCTATTTTACAGTACTTAATTACCTATGTTGAATTAAAATACAACCCAAATCAGATCATTAGTTTTTAGATACAACATGCAGTCGAGAGACCACCATTGTAAAGCCCAATGGGCAGGGGGGGGGGGGGGGCACAGAACTAAGAAAGTTTTGCCCCACACACCCCTATTTGCTCTACTCCTCAAAGAAAAATTAGCATGAAGACATTTCCTATAGTTATTTTAGTTAGAAAGCAAATTCTGGATGTTGTTTATTTATCACGATCAGGATGCCCTTTTTGGATGGCACCACCTCCTCCACCGACCTTTCCCCCCCTCCCCCCTCTGGGACATACAAACCTACCCCTATCTTGCCCCATAGCAAACATTTCATGATGTTTCCAACTGATTCCAACAAATGTTTGCATAGTAGATAACGTGACAGATTTAATTTTCATGATATTTGACATTTTGACCCTGTAGTTGGTTTGGAGAGATCTTGCTGTACAATACAGCTCAGAAATTAGTTATGAGGTTATGGAAACTGGTTAAGTTATTTCTGAGGTGTACTGTGTGTGTTACCTGGGCATTGACATCAGCCCCGAGTTTCAGCAGCATCCTCATGGACTCTGTCTGTTTTTGTTGGACAGCCAGGTGTAACGGCGTAAAACCTGCAATAAAAAATCAATCAATCAATCAATCAATCAATCAATCAACCAACCAATCAAACAAGGTTTCTCATAAGGGTCCTTTTGACGGTAGAGCACCAAATTGTAACTTGAAACCCGCAAAAATTGTGGCAGCCTGTGAAAATCTTGTATGATTGTTAAATGCTAATTAGTTTTATACGTTTTTGCACAAATATAACCACAAAATCTAGCATTGAATCCCTATAATTGACAGCTGTTAGCCCATGATACTCTCTAAGTTTAGCATGGATGAGAAAAACTGCACGGGAATCCGAAATGTCAGTCTGGGACACCAGATTTCAGGTTGGGACCGCTAGATTTCTAGGTGTGGGGTCCTTGGAAACCCCAAAATTTAGAACCAGTCAGCCAGTGAGCCAGCCGACCAACCAGTCAGCCATCCAATCAGTCAGCCAGCTAGCCAGTCAACCAGCCAATCAAGTGATAATGCGGGGATACATTCCCGAAATGCAAGGCCTGCATGCTGAGTCTTCTTCGTGGCATTTTTGAAAAAAATTAACATTCAACATAAACTACATCCAAACCACGTAAAACTACTGAACAAATTTAGAAATTGATTGATTGAAAATCATTTTCATTACAACGGAGACTGGATGCAATGGTTGAATAGAACACATTTATAAAGTTTCAGTGATCGGATAAGCCCTTGATACATTAAATGGCCATTGAAAGATGCAGATGGACATTTCTTAAGATGACTGCGGATCACGGACTATTTTTGAAAATTTAACAATGTAATGACTGGTTCGTTAAGCAAACTAGTCATTTTTTAAGCAAACTTAAAAAAATAATCTCTAGCTCTGCAAATGGGAACTGTCTATGAAAAAATTTGAAATTTGCTTGCACAAATTCGCTCAAGAAAAACTTTCTCAGACAATGTCCGTTTGCAGACCAAGAGATTATTTTTGAAAGTTTACCACTGAAATGACCGGCTCGGTTATCAAGCCAGTCATTCCAGTGTTAAATTTACAAAAATTTCTCAAGAACACCACATGGACAGATGCCATGCTTGTTCAGGTTGAGCAATAAAGTGTCAGAAGTTAAGACCACCAGAGGGTTAGAAGTTAAGACCACCAGAGGGTTAGAAGTTAAGACCACCAGCAACCATCATTCTTAACCATTTAACCCCATAATTTGTTCAAGAAAATTTCAAATTTCGCATAGAAAATGTCCATTTGCAGAGCAAGAGAAGCCTATTTTTGAAAATTTACCACTGGAATGACTGGCTCGGTTATCGAGCCAGTCATTCCAGTTGTAAAATTTCAAAAATAGGCTTCTCTTGCGCTGCAAATGGACATTTCTCAAGACCACTGCAGAAGGCACTTTTGGCTGATATGAGTATTAAAGGGTTGAAGGTCCACAACACTCTTGGCTCCTAAAGATGAGTGGTCTTTTAGAAAAGTCGTGTTTAGAGCATGGATTTTCATAAGGATCCTTCTCAGTTTGGGACTCTCAGATTTTAGGGTACAGGGTCGCTGGGACCCCCAGACTTTAGGGTGCAGTGTCACTGAGATCCCCAGGTTTTAAGGTGCAGGGTCACTGGGATTCCCCCATCTTAGGGTGCAAGGTCACTGGGACCACCAGACTTTAGTGTGCAGGGTCACTGGGACCCCAGATTTTAGGGTGCAGGGTCACTGAGATCCCCAGATTTTAGGGTGCAGGGTCACTAGGACCCCCAGATTTTAGGGTGCAGTGTCACTGAGATCCCCAGGTTTTAAGGTGCAGGGTCACTGGGACCCCCAGATTTTAGGGTGCAGTGTCACCGAGATCCCCAGGTTTTAAGGTGCAGGGTCACTGGGACCCCCAGATTTTAGGGTGCAGGGTCACTGAGATCCCCAGATTTTAGGGTGCAGGGTCACTGGGACCACCAGACATTAGTGTGCAGGGTCACTGGGACGTCCAGGTTTGAGGGTGCAGGGTCACTGGGACCCCCAGGTTTGAGGGTGCAGTGTCACTGGGACACCCATATTTTAGGATGCGGGGTCACTGGCACCCCCTGATTTTAGGATGCATGTTCACTGGGACATTCAAAACTTAGATGCCATAGAAAACATTGGCTTGGTCGCTCTTACCTTCAAAGTCCTTCCTATTTAAATCTACTGGATATGTGGACTGTTCCGTGAGGACTTTCAGACAGTCTACGTAACCCGACTTTGCTGCCAAATGAAGAGAAGATAAACCTGCATGATTCGGAGCATCAATATTAGCACCGGCTCTAAGTAAATGCGTGACACATGCTGGTTGATTCGTTATCACAGCTAAGTGCATTGGAGTCTGAAATAAAAAATTAACAAGAGCAATCAGAGATTGCAAACTCTTGCGCTCCGACTTCTATCACATTGTAAAGATTTTTCGCATTTCCCATGTTTTTCGGATTTTTTCTATCACGCCAACAGTTGTGGAATCCTAGCGTAGTCACACCTTATTCTGTGTTAACCCCTTCACAATGAAACCAGCCAAAACTGGCCTCTGCAGTGGTCTCAGAGAATATCCATTTGTATGCGAAGAAGTCTATTTTTGAAAATTTACCACTGGAATGATTGGCTCGTTAACCGAGCCAGTCATTCCAGTGGTAAATTTTCATAGTCTTCTCCTGGCCTGCAAATGGGCATTCAATAAGGAAATATTTAAATTTTTTGAACAAATTTAGTTATTAAAATGTTAAACTTTGAGCCAAAACAGACCAATAGTTACTGAGATATCCATAGATCTAGAAAACATGTGATCCAGATCCAGCTTAGTCTATCTAGGTCACGGTCCAAGTATGGAAATCCGCTTGCACGGCAACTTCTTTGTAGCGTTAAAATTTGAGCCAAATCGGATAAGTAGTTTTTCAGATATAGCTCCGAAAACACACACATGCACGCACGCACGCATGCATGCATGCGCACGCACACGTACGCACACACGCATGCAGACACACAAATCTGTCTATTGTTCAGAGACAAGTTATAACCATCTTTTTCAATGGCGATAACACTTCAAGGGCACTAGTTCAGGCAAATACCTACAAAAACAAAACTAACACAGAACACACACTTGACTTTAACAGTTCTAAGAATTATTTAAAGGTTTTACTACCATAGGTAGAGAAAGATACCAATCAGCGTGATTGATGCCTACATGATCCATGCAGCGTGATTGATGCCTACATGATCCATGCAACGTAACTGATGGATCCAGAATTTTTCACGGTCCTTGCGCAAAGCAGTGGCTTCCGTGCTCTCAGGATCGTGATGTAACACCTCAATAATTCTGTGAATGACATTTGTGGGTCCGTGGTTAGGGAGATTAAAGTGATGTGTTACAGGTGTGTCTTTGGTTTTTTTTATACCCCTCATGTGTTCTTTTATGCGCACCTGGAATTCTCGTTTTGTTTTGTGCATTTTTTGCAGGTTAATAAATATATGACATTCATCGTTTGACAAAATGTCTTTGTTTTAATGTAATATTTTAGCCCTGCATGTGAGCTTTTGAAACTATTTGTTCTGTCCATGTGGAGACAAAAATGCAATTTTTCTGGCACATGGGTGTATAGGGTTTACCATACTTTTCCCTTGTTGACCAAATTTCTTTGGGTCTGTAAATTTGGCTGTGACAAGTGTACCCTTAAAGGATGGATTATGTCTGTGGCCAAAGAGGTGTCTCTGTAAATGTGGCCTGACATTTTGGGCTGGATTGTAGTTGTGGCCAATGGTGTTTGATTATTTTCTGGCCAAGTTTGCTGTAGTGGTGAAAATCTGTGATAAATGGTATCTGGGTGTTGATTTCTTTGGTTGGTTTTGGCGGGAGTAAATCAGTGCGGTTTTGTTCCATTGCTCTGTTTAAGCTAGTAATTAAGTTACTCGTTGGCTATATCCTCTAGTGGCGTAGTGGTGTACCATTTCGTGTGCGTTTTTGAGAAAATCTGTTTCTAGGAATTATGTTATATTCTAACATTGGTCAATGTAAGGATTCTGATTACTCCAGACCAGAAATGAATAATTTCATAAAATCTTTCAAGGCAGTGGTAGATTTTAAGGATTTTGTCTACTAACCCAGACGGAATAGTGCATCATTCATTTTACTATCCCGCAGCAAATTTCACTAACCCAATGATTGTAAGCTCAAAGCTGATCACTTCTTTAATCCATTCACTGATGAATCCCTATAGACCTCATTTCCAAGGCAACCATACAGACATGCTGTTGAATATTTTGAAATTAATTTCCCCGGAAAGTCATTGCTGCCAAAGGCAGCAATGACTTTCCGACAAATTGATTTCAAAATATTCAATAAAGCATTGAATCTAACAGAAAATGTGTTCTTTTGTCATTTTTTGGTGGGTATTGAACTAGCCTTGCCCGATTTTTGTTTTGAAGCATCGCGATCGAATTTACTTTAAAAATCGTGATTTTCGATTAAATCGTAGGTCCAAATTCCCAAAAGTATAAACCGGGGTAACGTGACAAGTCACGAAAACTGGGACTTGGAATTTCTAGAAAAAGTTGAAATAAATAAGACAAAAATAGCATGAAATTAGAACACAATTTCATGCGACAAATTCTTACCATCCTACGTCTATGCTTAATGTATACCCTATATCCATCGTCGCAGGAGTGAAGTTATTAATTGGGACCGCCTAAATATTGTTTATAATTGATAAACATCATTTATTTCATTAAAATTTGAGATAAAATGTCGTTGAAAAAAACCCCAAATTACGTGATGTATCAGCCTCCTGGAGTAACACGAAGATGCTAATATTAGTACCCGGGGAGATACTGCGCAATCCACCTACATAAGGATGGTAACTCTGAGTAGGTACGAGTGTAACGGCGTAAACTCGTCCTATAGTGCAGTTTATAGTTGCTTTCAGAATGTACGATTTACATCTAAGAGTAATCAACAGAACGCACAGTTTAAAATACAACAATCTGGAATGCGGTTGCTTTATTTTCTTTAATTAGACATGACAACCGAATCAAAAAGGAAAAATTATTACAGCGCTGAAATTGCTAATTCTAGAATTGAAAAGAATTAAGTTCACTGAATATAATTGCCTAACACTCTGCAACTAAGTATATACTTGGCATTTCATGACAGACTCCAGGTCTGCAGCGACAGAAAGAAAATTATATGGCGATTCGACGGAGTAACTAGCTGATTTTCTCAATGACAAAGGTGTTACCTCGCTATAGTTAGCTTGTTTATCATAGCGCTTTGTGTTGTGATTAGCAATTATTCGACACGGCGGGATATAAACACAATGAACACAGGCGTGAATACATTATTGTACTCATGTCCAGATAAAATGCGACGGAAAGGTACACACTTCAGATTTTAAACAAACATGAAATTTTTGACGATTTTCCGATTTTTCCTCAATTACATCGTAAAAATCGTGATTTTAAAAATAAATCAAACTTCACGATTAAATTAGCCTATATTGAACATAATGTCATCATAACAGTGTTTTTTTATATTTCCTCTTTTGAGAGCATTACTAACCCAGACCGGTTAGTGCTGGTGTAGTTTTATTAACCTGTATGAAATTCTACTATCCTCGGGTTAATAGGTTAGTGTTAAAATCGAGCCCTGGAAGGGCACAATAATTCGGAAAAATACTGACGAAAACAAATGGTACATGAACTTAGAGTTCTCTGTGTTAGTGTTACATTATATTTCAGTCAATTTTGCCTAGTCTAACACACACTACTGCACAGAAACCAGTAAGCCTGGTTCAGGCCCTAGATAAGTTACTTGCATTTCAAACCAACTGCCCGTGTGAAATAAATTTCAAGTTAACTTGGATTAGCTTGGATTTTCTTGAATATCCAAGCTCAGGCTAAGCAAGATCTGTGAATGGGTTTCCAAAAATAGGGCAAAACGACCACCACATTAGAATCAATCAATCAGTTGCATTTGAACAATCTTAGATTTCTATGCCCTACGAAGGATTCGTGTCAAATCTACTTGAAAACGGCACAGCGGTTCGTGAGAAGTCCTTTGAAGCTTCCGATTCGTTTCCTATAGGCAGTTCGGTGGGCAGACAAGTTCAGACAATTTTATGCCATTTCAAATTAGGCCATTTTAATTGGCTTAATGTCAGTCAGTCAGCGAGCTAGCCAGCCAGTCAGTCAATCATGAACTTACTTATCCAGGGATATCGTTTCCAAAACATTTTGTATGTACAGATATAAACCTTAGGGAAAAAGTTGCCCGAGGCATCCTAAAGATGTGATACATTTGAGGCCACAAGGGCAAAGGTCATGGTGAGCAGATTAAAATAATTATTTTGAAAACTATGTGCCTGACAAGCACATTTGTCAACAACTCTGGTTCTACTGGAGAGATTTAACCCAGAATTGGGTTAAAGGTTGCCCGTGGGGCATGGGGTGCCGAAGATGTCAGATAAATTTTGTGTCAAAAGGTCAACAGTCAAGGCCATGGCGACCCAATTAAATTTATTCTTTTGAAAACCATGTGCAGGAGAGACGCACTTGTATTGCATTATAGGCATACGATATGCAACTAACAGACGTAACTCAGTGCGACCTCAATGTGACTTCAGTGTGACCTCACCGTGACCTAGTGTTGGGAATTGGTACTATTTTTGTGATCGATGATTAGTTTTATATACTAACCGATGATCAATTAATGATTGATCATAACAAATTCTAATTTTTTACCCATTTTGAATGCAGTAATTATAGCATGTGTAAGGATAATTACCGCTTTCAAACCAAGGTATGACAGATTCTTAATAATTTAAGAAATAATCTGTTGAATATTTTGAAACTAATTTGACTGGAAGCTGTTGCTTCCTTAGGCAGCAACAGCAAAATATTCAACATGTTATTGATATGGTTGCTTTGGAATTAACATACTATTTCAGTGCTGAAAGAATCAATGTCTAAGGACTAATACTATATAGTTGTAACAATTAAATTTAAATTCTTTTCCAAAAAGTATGAATTTTCTAGCTTAAGCAGCTAAAATATATTAATAAAGTCAATTTATAAACAACCAAAATCGATTTCTGAAATCATGATCGATCGGATGATTGAACATGCAAACCAATCAATCATCGATCAAATCGATTAATCGGAACAACACTAGTGTGACCTACTGTTCAGGCATCACCCGTAGCTACATGTACTGAGATTCTATCGACCTTGTTGCTTACCGAAAGTGAATGTCAATTTACAGACCATGAGAAGACTATTTGTGAACATCTACATGTACAACTCAAAATGATTGGATCCATAACTGAGCTAGTCAATCCAGGGATAAATTTTCAAAAATAATCTCTTGGTCTGCAAATGGACAATTCTCAAGACCACTGCAGAAGCCGTTTTTGGCCCGGCTTTAATATTAAATGATTAACAGGTTATGTTCGATTACATAATGCTAAGTACATTATTCACCCACTCGGCTTTGTCATGCATTCAAATAACTCAAATAACAAACAATTTGCATAAACAATAAATCGGCGAAATTATATGTCTTAGTTGGCATGTGGCCCTATAATTCATAGCTTCCTATCATCCTTCTCAGCCATCAGCATTGATAAAAATCAGATCTCGGAACAAATTAAATATCTCAATTAAATCAAATGCAAAATAGCCTGATTGCTATAGTGATGATCTAATATTAGGACAAGATGTTTACCATTTCACCCTTGTAATGCCAGTGTTTCAATTCCAAGACAACTACCATAATAGAAAAAGATGTTGAATATTTTGAGTCATTCTGGCCAGGTGAACTAAAAATCAAAATGATCCACAATGGTGCGTTTACCATCCAATACAGCAACAGAGGGGATTCCGACCTGTCTGCTCTCCAAAGTGGCGTCTGCGTAATGGTCATTGTCATGAAGTAACAAGATGGACAGTCATTACATTAGAGGCATATTCTGTGCACTAAACCACCATCCTATTTTTAGGTTGCATTTATTTAGTAATTTGTACTTTAACATATGTCAACATTTCTACTCTTTACTAGTTGTGAGCTTTTGCAGTGGTTGGACTTCAAACCATAAAGGGCCTCAGGAAATTATAACCTCTTAAAATTATTTGACTTGTCACTTTTTGGCGGCCCTTTGAACTTGGTGGCCATCAGTGCAAGTGAACTTGTTGCACTACCTCTAGATGCAGCCCTGGAGGCCTCAATATCATCCTAACTGCACAGGAAGCAATGTATCTAAACTTAGATCCAATATAATTTTACTGTCTGCCTGCTGAATTTCCCCTGACCATATTTTCCATGGCGCTTAACTCTAGATATACTGATTTAAAAAAAAATAATTTGACTGACTGTTGTTGATAGCTAAGCCACCAACAACTTTCAGTCAAATTGTTTTCAAAATATTCAGCGGGTCCAAAGATATTGCTCACTGAAATTACTGTCTGGTGGCTTGCAGCAGTCTTAACTGTCTGACGGCTAGGTTTTGGTAGATGACATGTTCTAAGTGTTATATCTCTGGAACACCCAAATATTGTGAAAACAATTTGACTAAAAGTTGTTGGTGGCTTATTTGAAAACAATTTGACTGAAAGTTGTTGGTGGCTAAGCCACCAACAACTTTCAGTCAAATTGTTTCCAAAATATTCAGCAAGTCAACAGTTTCTGCTCATTGTAATTA
This sequence comes from Chaetoderma sp. LZ-2023a, assembly GCA_034401795.1. Lineage (NCBI taxonomy): Eukaryota > Metazoa > Mollusca > Caudofoveata > Chaetodermatida > Chaetodermatidae > Chaetoderma > Chaetoderma sp. LZ-2023a. The sequence continues at coordinate 25,947,437 of CM067361.1, read as the reverse complement.
AATTGTGGTGGCTTGCAGCAGCGAGACAGTTACAAAATCTTGAAATAAAAGCAACTGCAGCTTAACCATGACGCTGCCACAGGGCTCCATTAACATCTGAAAAGTTATACGAATGTCTAATAACTTCAGCTTTGCCATGTTCTCAGAAAAGACATGGATCCATTTTCAGCTATGTTTTACATCCATAATTATCACATCCAGTAATAAAATTGAAAATTAAAAGGGATACCGCTTCTTTAACCCTCAAATTAATTTAAGAAAATTTTGATTTTCTCATAGAAAATATTCATTTCGCTTCGCTCTAGAAAATTACCCTTGAAAATCGACCATTCGAAGGACTGGTTCGATAACTGAACCAGTCATTCCAGCGGTAGATTTTCAAAACCAGTCCTCTCTTGGACTACAAATGAACATTTTTCAAGACCACTGCAGAAAGCATTTTTAAGCAGCTTGCGTTACTTAATCATTTAGCTGTCTATTTACTGTCAACATGTCACGTTCCCCTGCTGATTTATAATGAGCCGATTACGGAAGTATGGAAGAGCGTCAATCAGAAACCCGAACCGTATCACACTTAAACATGCTTAAAGGTGCATATTCACACCAGAATTGTTTCAAATAAAATGATTAAAATTGCATACTTTTAGAGGCTTAAATTATGTGCCTAGATGTAATGAAATGAAACAAATCTTAACATAAGATGATTTCATTCCTTATGTTGTGAAAATTAATTAGACACAGAAGTCCATATGCGGGCCCGGAACACTATTTTCCGGGTTGTCGACCCAGTCAGTCCAGTGGTAAATTTTCAAAAATAGTCTTCTCGCAGTTTGAGTGTTAGAGTTAATGGTGGGTTACAGGTATCTGACTAATAATCAAAACATGTCTCTTACTAACCCCTCTTGTGTCAACCTAAAAATACTACTTATATAAATTAAGCATTTTAATGGCCAACACTTTTCAAGAAATTTTAATATTAGATTATATTTTGTAAATTTACCCCCGAAATCTTTGACTGGTATGATGATTAAAGGGGTAATGGTAAAGAAGATTCAAGCTTTGGCTTACCGAGTATCCATTTGCAAGTTAGAAGAACAGTCTTTTTGAGAATTTACCACTGGAATGACTGGCTCGGTTACCGAGACAGTCACTCCAGTGGTTAATTTTCAAAAGTACTCTTCTCTTAGCCTGCTAATAGACATGCCTCAAGACCACTGCCGAGTTGTTTTAGTCAGTTTGTCCATTAAAAGGTTAAGTTGACACAAGAGGGGTTAACTGACGTCACAATCGCATGATGTAGGTTGACACTGACGTCACAATCGCATGATATAGGTCGACACTGACATCACAATTGCATGACCTAGGTCTGACACAAAAAGGCTAAATGAATCACTGACAGCAACTGTCTGAAAAGTAGCTCTGCTCAATTTACAATTTAATAACCATTATGTTGAATATTTTGAAACTCATTTGACTGCGAGCTTTTACTGCCACAGGCTACATGTACTTGTACCGTTTACTTAGAAATTGAGTTTCTCAGAATTCCTGTTACAAATCTATTCAAAACTTATTCTACGGCAGCAATGTCTTCCAGTCAGTTCATTCAACAATTTTTCAACCATGATTGCTTTGAAAATGAGGTATAAAAAATTCATCCGTGTCAAAGGGTTAATAATTACAAAGTGGGTTGAACGTAGATAGAAATAGGCTGAGCTTAGATAGAAATAGACGGAGCTTAGAAAGAAATAGGCGGAGCGTAGATAGAAATAGGTGGAGTGTAGATAGAAATAGGCGGAGCTTAGAGAGAAATAGGCGGAGTTTATATAGAAATAGGCGGAGCTTATATATAAATAGGCGGAGCTTAGATAAGAAAATAGGCGGAGCTTAGATAGAAATAGGTGGAGCATAGATAGAAATAGGTGGAGCTTAGATAGAAATAGGCGGAGCGTAGATAGGAATAGGTGGAGCATAGATATTAATAGGCAGTGTCATAGAAATAGACGGCGCTTAGATAGGAGGTGGAGCTCAGATAGAAAGAGGTGGAACTTAGCTATAAATAGGTGGAGCTTATTTAGAAATAGGTGGAGCTTAGATAGAAATAGGTGGAGCTTAGATAGAAATAGGCGGAGCTTATATAGAAATAGGCGGAGCTTAGCTAGAAATAGGCAGTGTAGATAGAAATAGGTGGAGCTTAGATAGAAATAGGCAGAGCTTAGATAGAAATAGGTGGAGCTTAGATAGAAATAGGCGGAGCTTAGATAGGAATAGGCGGACCATAGATAGAAATAGTCAGAGCTTAGATAGAAATAGGCGAAGCATAGATAGAAATAGGTGGAGCTTAGATAGAAATAGTCGGAGCTTAGATAGAAATAGACGAGCGTAGATAGAAATAGGCGGAGCGTAGATAGAAATAGGCGGAGCGTAGATAGAAATAGGCAGAGCTTAGCTAGAAATAGGCGGAGCGTAGATAGAAATAAGCGGAGCTTAGATAGAAATAGGCGGAGTTTAGCTAGAAATAGGCGGAGCTTAGATAGAAATAGGCGGAGTTTAGCTAGAAATAGGCGGAGCTTAGATAGAAATAGGTGGAGCTTAGATAGAAAGAGGTGGAGCTCAGATAAAAAGAGGTGGAGCTTAGCTATAAATAGGTGGAGCTTAGATAGAAATAGGTGGAGCTTCGATAGAAATAGGTGGAGCTTAGATTGAAATAGGTGGCGCTTAGATAGAAATAGGTGGAGTTTAGATAGAAATAGGTGGCCTTAACTGGAAATGGATTACTGAACTAGCCTATTAGTTGTCAAGTCCACCAAAAATGGCCTCCGCAGTAGTCGTGAGAAATTTTTTGCACTTTTGAAATGATCGACTATCTTCCCAAAAAGAGCAAAGGAACATTCACTATATCTCGCAAGATTCTGATTTCCTGGACCAATCTAGGCCATTAACCATTTAATTCACAAATTTCCTAAAAAAAATTATATTTGAGAACTTAGAGAAAATTTTGATTTACAGGCCAACAGAAGACTAGTTTTGAAAATTTACCACTGAAATGATTGGCTCGGTTAATCGAGCCAGTCATTTCAGTGGTAAATTTAAAAAAATACTCTTCCCTAGGGTCTGCAAATGGACATTGTGCAGGACAACTGCAGAAGACATTTTTGCAATAGGCAGCAACAATACCCAATCAAATTAATTTCAAAATATTCAAAAGTTCACTTGATTTTTGGATTCTGGGAATTCAGGGTTCGATCGATCTCAACACGGGCAAAGTCTCCGGGCGGATCTTAATCAGAAATGGGCGGGCCATAGGTAGAAATTAATCCCTCTATTTGTTCAAAGACAAATCTTGAAATACTGGCACAGGAAGTAGTCAGAGATGCTGCATAGTGTTCCCAGAAATAGCCTTGTTCAGCCTCCGGAAAAACAAAACCAGCTAAGATGACATTGTGAGAACATGCCTAACCTGTACCTACAGCACAGCACAGAAATAAGTTAACATTTTTAGCTATGCCCCGCCCATCTCTAGCTAAGCTCCACCCACACAATTTACAAAACAAAACAATTTTGGAAACGATGCAAGAAATGTTCTTTTGAACATTTTGAACATAATTGGATTGGAATACATTGCTGATTATGTTCAAATTATGCAACAGTACATTTTATTTTGTTTCCTGAGATGTAGTGTAATCGTGTTCACTCATCATGATCTGCCACCATACAGAAATATCCTCGTGGCTTTCCCAACAGACAAATGCGATTTCTGTCACGTTACGGACTAAAAATGGCGGTTTAAAAACAACTACACAAAGCTCACACCATATAGGGCAAAAATCATAGGAAACTACCAAATTAGAAAGTTTATCTCCCTGAAAACCTGTAAACAGTGAAAAGAACTGTATGTGGGTGGAAACGAAATGTATGTTTAAAATCAGAATTACTGGAGTACCTACGTTCCATCATAAATCTCTATAAAACCCCATATGATACACCAGTGTCCAGCCATCATACGCTGGAATCACACACTAGAAGCGATGCCCCGTTCAGGATAATATATGTACTGTCTTCAGACCCTGATGCAGACAACTGAATAAAATGGGAGAGCGCTACTGGTTCCACCCCGGCACTGTCCAGCATCAATCAAGTGCAGTGGGATTACCCAAACTTAAGCCCCTACCTATGTCATTATAAAACCAGATAGATTTTGTAATAGTAGCAGTTAGTGTTGTTCCAATTAATCGATTTGATTGATGATTGATTGGTTTGCATGTCCAACCAACAGATCGATCATGAACTCAGAAATCGATTTTGACTACTACAATATTAAAACTGAAGAAGATGATTACTTTTTTACACTTCCATTTCATTTTTTACAATTATATAACATAATATTACTCCATACGAGTCCATAGTCGAAGACATTAACCCTCTCAGCACTGAAATAGTATGCTAATCTCAAAACCACCATACCAATAACATGTTGAATATTTTGAGTTCTTTGACTGGAAGCTGTTGCTGTCTAAGGCAGCAACAGCTTACAATCAAATTAGTTTCAATATATTCAACAGATTATTTCTTAAATTATTAAGGTTAAATATCCATGAACATGCAATAATTATTGCATTCAAAATTTCATAATGGGTAAAAATGAGAAAATGTTATGATAGATCATTAATTGATCATTGGTTAGTATATAAAACCAATCATTGATCACAAAAATAGTACCAATTCCCAACACTAGTAGCAGTACTAGACGTATAGATGGAAGTAGGCTTGCACGATCATCCGATATTATCGAAAATCGTGATTTTTTTCCAGCCACAATTTTTTACGATATGATTTTGAAAATATCGGAATATCGCGAAAATTGTATTGTCACGTCATATTCTGCCTATTGTCATGTGTTTGTAGTATAGCCTTCTATTACGGCAAGCTGTTCAATTTATTTCCAAACCAACATCTGTGCGGGGGGGGGGGGGGGGGGTTGAACTTCATTCTTTAAAATTGTTTTAAAAGATGGACAATAACACGAAAATTGAATGCAATTTACTGGTACAATTTCATGCCGCCGTACTGTATACCTCAAAACCATGATCACGTGAGTGAAATTATTACCTGGGAAGTATAAATATTGTATATTTCTTAATAAGCATGGTTTATAAAATCAAAATTAATCCTAAATTTGACAATAAATGGCGTCGCGAAAATATAAAATCATGTGATATTGCTTGCTCTCCTGTTTTTGGAGGCGAGAGGTGGTGCGTTCAGAAATGTGATAGCTAAATGAGCTGGTATACACACTTTAGCCAGCAAGGTGAACTATCCGAAATGTTTCTGAAGGCTAACTATTATTAGTAAAATATATAAATCATGTGATTTTGTTTGGTCTCCTGATTTTGGAGGCGAGAGGTGGTGCGCTCACAGATGATAAATGATACGGTATACACACTTTAGCCAGCAAGGTGAACTATCCGAGATGTTTCTGAAGGTTAACTATTCATAATTAGTAAACGGGTACAAATGCAGATCAGATCTAAACATTAGGTATTTATGGATCTAAAGTGATTTATACATTTTCACAAAGAGGACATGAAATGTCAAATTTTTTGATTTTTGATGTAATACATAATGATTATAACAGAGTACGCAATATTTAGGTTATCCAAAGTAATAATTTCACTCCCGCAATGATGGACAGGGTATACATTAGGACAAGGTGTTAAAGGCATCAAAAGTTTACACCAGGAAATTGTCCTGTTTTCATGTTTTGGGTCCTATTTTCGTGTTATTAACGATCGTTCTTTAAGCATCTTTGTGAAGGGATTTAAAGTTTTTGTTGAAATTTACCAATTAGAAGTCATATTTGGTTAAAACTGATATGAAAACTGATAGCAAAGCCAACATGTCTACATAAGCCAGACAGTGCAGTCCAATTAACTCAACCCAAGACCAATTCACCCCGTGAATTCATATACCATAAAATAGGCTATATGATATATCGAAATATTACGATTTTCTCACCACGATATATCGTGATACATCCTAGGACAATATCGTGCAAGCTTAGACAGAAACAGTAATCACCTGTTTGTCATTGTTGACAATATCGACTGATCCACCAGCCACTTTCACCAGCTTTATGTAATGCTCTACAGCCTTGATATTCTCCTGTGCTACGGCGATATGCAATGGTCTGAAACAAATAGAATTAAATATGAATTAGGCTTGCATGATTATGTGATTATATCGAAAATCGCAATTATGTTTTAAATCGTGAATTTATACGATTAAAAATTAAATAATCGAATAATCATGAATATTTTCTATTGCATAAAACTGTTCAAAACATAACTTTCAATTACTTTTTAATGCGATCGGTCATGAAAAATGGCATTTTGCTTAGTGAATGTACGTCCATTTGCAGGGCAAAAGAAGACCACATATATTTTTTGAAAATGTATGACTGAAATGCCTGGCTCGAGAATCAAAAATAGTCTTCTCTTGCTCTGGAAATTGACTTTTCTAAACACCATTGCAATTTTCGTCATTGATATTCTTTTTTTGATATGTCTTGGTAATTTGTATCCAAGCTGATTAATCGAGTAATCACGATTACTTTTTAATAATCGATCGCGATCACTCAACGCAATAAACTCAACGCAATAATTGCACACGCCTAATAAGAATGTTATTCATGCACTAGCTCCCTCACATAGACACCCCAGCCACCACACGCCATGTTTGTACAATCTGTGTAACCTATTAACCCCTAGCACTCTGATGTCAAAATTTTTAATTTTCAAATTAAATTAAAAGATGAACAGGTGTTCGTTTTTCAACAAATTTGGTGGAAGATGTTGCTGTCGTAGACAGCAACATCGTCCAACAAAATTGTTGAAAAATTTACACCAGTTTCTTTGCTATTGCCACAATAAAAGATAGAATATTGACATCAGTGTGCTATGGGTTAATAGATTACAGGTATTTCTTACATATAACCAATAGTTCGGGTATATACAAGTCATTTAATAAACACATTGGTTGGCTACCTAATATTTACTTTCAAAGATTAATATGTACGGCAAAATGATTTTCCACATATATTATAGAGCGATTCTCATAAGTTCTTTTGAGAATTCATATAATGCCCAAAATTCAGCTTGGGAACCCCACAAGTAGTAGCAGTTGGTCTTATTGGATGCCTGAGAATCTTGCAAGACTATATAGAGTATTTTTATCAGCTTTTGCACAAAAGTACAACTTACCTACTACATCTACCATGGGACCACTACAAGTCATACTTGTGAGTGAATGGTACCCTTTAATTTTAGCATTGATACAAAATATTGCTTGGGAACACCAGACTTCAGTAATTGGGGACCCCAAGACTTCAGCTGGGGACATCCAAAGTTTATCATGAAAACTGAATATGTGTTTGACTATTTTTCCACATTAAACTAAATCAAAAACTCATTTTCATGTAACTTAATTGTTGATCTGCACTCTTTGATTTTACGCAACCAACATGGGAACAATTGGTTTAGTTAAAGGATAACTAATCCCATCACTTGATAGCTATTCAGGTGATCTAACACGTCGGTCATAACGATCCAGGTAATTTTAAGCTTTTTATCACACCGCTAAGGAAAGATATTCAGGATTTAGTAGTTAAATGTTGATACATTTCTACACCCTACGATGGCTGTCATGATTTACTTTTCAACCAATCAGAAAAACCCTAGCGTGTCTGCCTCGGTATATACGCTCTGAGTCATCGAGGCGCCAGCTATAGTTTGGCAATGTGATATAAAAGCAATACTATAGGTAAGCTGTTGAATATTTTGAAACCAATTTGATTGGAAGTTGTTGCTGCCATAGGCAGCAACAACTTTCAGTCAAATTAGTTTCAAAATAATCAATGGGATGAGCATTACATAATAAAGAATGTGATGCATTGGAGCTTACATGACATCACACACAATAGCTTGAGGAGACAAAATGGTGTCGATCACTGTTCAACATTTACTTGATATTACAAAACAGATAATTGCGATACAGATCAGGGAATGTGACAGGATATGAATGATATTGAATCTATAAACCATATTCTATCGGTGCAATACAGCATTTGAGATGAGATTAGCATCGCTTTAAGCCAAATTTTGAGGCCTGACCCAGGCCAAAAAAAGCTTGGATATTCATAAATATCCAAGTTCTGTGGAGCTTGAATAAACCAGCTAATCCAAGCTTTTAATAACTTGGAAAAGCTTGGATTAGCTTGCTGGTATTGGCCACATAAAATTCAAGATAATTCAAGAAAATCCAAGAAAGGCCTAGTTAAAGTAAAATCCAGGAAAATTCCAGGTAGCTTGAATATTCAAGAAAATCTGAGCTAACTTGAACATTCAAGATAATGCAAGCTAGCTTGCACGTTCAAGAAAATCTAAGCCTGCTTGAACATTCAAGAAAATCCCACTTAGCTTGGATTTTATTCCAGAAAGTCCCAGCTATCTAGAACTTCAAGAAAATCCCAGCTAATCCTAGCTTTTAAAATAGGTTAGCCATTAACATAAAATGTATGCACGTACACATAAATGCTGCCACACAGAGATTACATTGTATGCATAAATATGTATGCTTAAAAACCAAAATCACCTTCATGGGAGTTGAGTTACTCAATAACAAATACAATTTCAGCCAGACATTAGCAATGTATGAGTTTCTGACTGATTTGTCTGTTATTCTTATAAACATAGATTGTTAATGTGCCATACACACTGTATTATTTAGAAAGTCATCATCACTGCATTAATTACATAGAACTGAAAAAGCTATACCAAAACTGGGAATTCTGAATAAATCTCTGGAAATCAATAGAATACATACCTCAAAATACAGTTCTGTTTCCATTTAAGGTTACTGATGCTAAGCATTCTATCTAACAGTCCTGTCAGTGCTTCCAAACTATCATATTCTATATATCCATAGCTGGTAATAATCAATGCAATGAATGTACAGTTTGCTTTTTTACAGACTTTTTAAATTTCCCACCAATTTACCAGGTCAAGGTCACCTCGGGTCATGACTATACAGAACCTGTTCTTGCCTTAGTGCAAGCTATTTCAAGATAATCCAAGGTAGCGTAAGTGAATCTACAAATTCAAGTATCCAAGTAGCTTGGATTCTTTTGTCTGACAAAACAAAGTCCTAGAAAATCCAAGCTAGCTTGAATTCTGTCAAATCAGAAAAGTCCAAGCAGATCCAAGAAGCTTGCACTTTTTCATGATGATATTCAAAGTCCTAGAAAATCCCAGCTAGCTTGAATTATGAGGGGAGCTTTTCAAAGAGGTTCAAGCAACTATATAACGTCCAAGCTAATTCAAGGAAATCCAAGCTGGTATGGGTTGAATAATTTTCCAATAGCTTGGATATTCAAGAAAATCCAAGCTAATCCAAGTTAACTTGAAATTTATTTCACACGGGGCACTACGAGGCGTGTGCGATTATTGCTTTGTGTGATCACGATCGATTTATATTTTTTAAATCGTGATTACTCAATTAATCAGCTTGGTACAAATTACCCAGACAATGTTCAACAATTCCATATCAATGACGAACGCTACAATTGTGTTTAGAAGTGTCCATTTCCTGGTAAAAGAGAAAACTATTTTTCAAATTGTATCACTGGAATGCCTCAGTGGCTTGATGCTCTTCAGACCAAGGCCAAGCGAATAAAATTTTGAAAGATTTGTCACTGGAATGACACGCTCGGTTATCGAGTCATTCCAGCGTTAAATTTGTTTAAAATTGTGTTCTCTTGGCCTGTAAATGGACATTCCACAAGACCATACCACAGGCCTGTTTTGGCCGGCTTGAAAATTAAAGGGTTCAACTCCTATATATATATACATATACTTACACATCACCGTCTTCATCAGGAGATAGTGCCAGCTGAATTTCAGACAAACATTGTAGACTGGTCCGTGGATCTATTTGGAATGGTCGCTCAACAGGGTCATTGACACTCTGGTCAATGTCCATTTGGAATGATCTCTGAGCCTTGTCCGTATTATTGTGGTTAGTGTCGGCTTGGAATAATCTGTTAGCGGGACCCTTTGTGTTCGGTCCTGGGTCAAATTGGAGTGGAATGTGAACATGGTCATCAAAGTTCTGGTCAGTGACGACTTGGAATGGACTATGGGCGGAGTTGTCAACATTGTGGTCAGTCTTGACACGGAATGGTCTATCATTGGTCTCCCCGGTGTTGTGGTCGGTGTTGGCTTGGAATGGTAAGTGGTTGGGTTCACTTATGTTCTGGTCATTGCCAATTTGCAATAGTCCTTGACCAGTGTCACCAGTGTTGTGATGGTCAGTTTTTTCAGACGTCCTCACCTCAATGGGGCCTGAGAAACAAAGACGCCCATTAATTGCAAGCACTTGATTATATTTCACAAGCATGACATTATTATGTATTTTATGAAATAATTATATACAAAACTTTAATCCTTGAAATTGTTCAAGAAAAATTTCAATTTTCTCATACAATTGTCAATTTGGAGACCAAGATAAGACATTTTTTGAAAATTTATCACTGGAATGACTGGCTCGGATATCGAGCCAGTCATTTTAGTGGGAAATTTTCAAAAAATATTATTCTTTTAGTCTGCAAATGGACATATCTTAAGAGCACTGTAGAAGCTGTTTTGGCCGACTTGAATGTTTACGGGTTAAATCTAGACAATTTCATGTCATATTATTTTGATATTTTGATGTTCAACGACTAACCCTTTATCCCTCATATCAGCCAAAAACATCTTCTGCAGTGGTCTTGAGAAATGTCCCTTTGCAGACCAAAAGAAGACTATTTTTGAAAATTTACTACTGGAATGACTGGCTCAATAACCGAGCCAGTCATTCCAGTGGGAAATCTTCAAAAACAGTCTTCTCTTGGTCTGAAAACAGACACTTTCTACGAGAAAATTTAAATTTTCTTAATATATTTAAGGGTTAAAGGGTTAACTCTTTAACACTGAAACCATCACAAAAAACAGCTAACATTATAATCCTGACCATCAAAGGGTTAATATCCACCCAATGGTATACTTTTGAGATCACACTCAACAAGATCCTAGAAGGAACTTAATGACCCTCACCGGGCATACCAGGATTGAGAATTTACATTTTTATGTCACATGATCTGATAGCCCATGTTAAATGGATGGATACCTTTCTTGCTATGCACTCCGGACACTTTTCCACGTCCTGGGATCTATTTGAAACTATGGAACATAAATTTCCAGAATTTAAATTTCAAGATAGTTACAGGTAATTGTTGTTGAATATCTTGAAACTAATTTGACCTGTGGCGGCTGTTGCTGCTTCAATGGCAGCAACAATGCCCAGTCAAATTAGTTTCAAACTATTCAACAGAATGTTTATTGAATTGTAAATTCCTGAGATACAATTCATAGACTAATGAGACTTTTGGATCTTCATGACGGAGCTAGATGTATACATGTACATCATTACGATTATGACATCATCTAACTAGTGACATATTATGGATGAATCTGATCTGTCTGTCAAGTGTGTGACATCATAATCAATGGAGAAATCGAGTTTTAGCTATGCCCCGCCCATCCCTAGCTAAGCTCCACCACACCTTGCTCGTGTTGGGATCGATCGCTGAACTCCCTGACTATCAATTTCCAGAAAACTATACACTGGTGTTGAATATTTTGAAACTAATTTAACTGGGTACTGGTGCTGCCTATGTTCAGTCAAATTAGTTTCAAAATATTCACCAGCATGTTTATTAAATAGTAGACATACAATTCGTACAACAACGCTTAGTTCGTCATCAATTAAGCATTTGTGACGAACTTATGTAAATCATTCATGAAATAATTCACTTTTCCAGCATATCTATCTGTCATCTGACCTCGTATGACATCATAATCAGCTCAGCGCGTGTATATAATGACATTACAATCATTACGTCACAAAGGGTTCCATATCATCATCAAATTTCACATACATGTATAGTCCTACACATTGTATGAATTGTATGTATTTGTAATTCTTTGCTATTTAAAAAACATGCTGTTGAATATTTTGAAACTAATTTGACTGGGTGCTGTTGCTGCCTCACCCAGTCAAATCAGTTTCAAAAAATTCAACAACTTACCTGTAGTTTTTTGGAATTGATCGTCAGAATATTCAGAGATCGATCGATCCCAACATGAGAAAGGTGTGGGTGGAGTTTAGCTACAGATGGGCGGGGCATAGCTAAAACCGGAAAGGTCCATTGATTATGATGTCATCCTACACATCACGCAGTCGATTATGACATCATATGATGGATGGATAAACTGGAAAAGTCTATTATGTGTCATGTTGGCTGACATAGCAAAATTATAATTGAAATAAATACTCTGTCTTCAACCTGGAGCATTCAGTCTGTTGTACAAATTGTATCTCTACTATTTAATTAACGCTCTGCTAAGTATTTTGAAAATAATTTGACAGAATCCTGTTGATGCCACTGACCATGTACATTTGTACACAAGCCATTAGGCAGCAACAGCCCATAGTCAATTTAGTTTCAAAACATTCAAAAGAGTACCTGTACATGTATATTACAATGAGATTGGGATTCTGGAAATCCAAACACACACAAAGCGTGGACGGAACTTAGCTAGAGACGGGCGGGGCATATTTAATGGACATCTAGTTAAATATTTGAAAAACAAATATTTATGACCTTTTTAAAATAAATTAATAATTGGAAAAAAAAATTTCCTCCCTCCCTAAGTGTTTTTTCTCCACCTGGTTTGCGGGAAACATTTTTTATGGATGGCCTGAAAGGGATTACGACATTTGTCAATAACTCTGGTTCTAATCACATGACCGGAGAACCTTCTCCAAACCTGGATGGAAGCTGGCACGTGGTGTGCCGAAGATGTGTGCTAATTTTGGGGGTGGTGTGCCGAAGATGTGTGCTAATTTGGGGGGTCAAAAGCTGTAACACAACAGCTACTGCTTTCAGCCAAATAATTTTCTTCACTAAGAATCTGCCACAATTGTCAATACCTCTGGTTCTACTGAAGCGTTATCTTCTGAAATCTTGGGTGGATGTTTCTCCGTGGGGTCCTACAAACCCGTGTCAGATTTGGGATCAAAAGCTTTCAGCAACATTGTTTTAAAAAACATGTTTGACTTCACAGCGGCCAGTTTGAAAAATACTAACAATGCGGGTATTGGACAAATTTGTCCTTGTTTTTTTAAAAGTAAAGTTATTTTCAGCTGCACTCTATCAAGATAAAATCCTGTTAATCTAATTTGCTATCCCTCAAAGCGAATCAAAATTCCCCAATCCTAAAAAAAGAATTAAAACAAACAGAGCGGAACAACATTATTTGCGTCAGTTCATACATGTACACTTTTTACCTTAATTAATTTACATTTTCAAGAGAAAAAAAATTCAATAACTTTCCGACAAGACATTTCGACAACATACAAAGTTCAGAATTCAATGACCGTTAAACTTTTATTGGTCAAATCGGCCAAAACCAACCTACATGTATACAGTGGTCGTGATGAATATGCATTTACATCCCAAGCATGCCTAGGGCAACTGCTAAAATGACTGGCTTGATAACCGAGTGAATCACACACTCATACTCCAGCATGTCCAGTGGCAAATCTTCACAAATTGTACTGTCTTTTGCATGGCCCGTGAATAGGCAATACAAATGTATTTTCTGCTTTACAAACCATCCTATTTTAATTTTTCCATTTCTTCTGTTCACGGGGCCTGCATCGCTCACCTGGAACATAGCCATTTTAACTAGAAAGGACATCGGCTGTAAGTAGCCACCTAACGAGTTGAGCAGAATTGTAACAGGAACACACCGCCCATGTTTCTTTATGGATGGCCATAATTACTTAAGTAGACCCCTAAGAAGTTGAGCAGAATTGTAACTGGAACACGGCGGTAGTGTTACTTTATGCATCAACCTCCCTTGATGAAATTTAGATGGCACTTAGTCCAAAATCCGCCAAATACACTAAATGCCACTGGCCAAATTGGCCGATCGGCTTCCTTTCAACAAACCTAGAGATCTCTATGCCCTAAGTATGCTTCTTGCCAAATATACTTGAAATTGGCAGTGGTTCTCGTGAAGACATTAAAAATTTCCCATTGCCACCAAACCGTTTATATGACAGCTTCAAAAATATTAAATTTTAAATCAGAATAACCATAAACATATATAAATCCAATTTCGTCTTCAAAATTCATCAAATAAAAAAAATCCAAAATGGCTGCCAAACACAACATTTTGATTGGCCCATGGTGGCCATGTTTTCGGACGCATCAACTTCCCTTAAACAAACTTTAATGGCCCTTAGCCCCTAATTGTATCTCCCAAATTTCTGCCTGATCCATTCAGTGGTTCTGTAGAAGTTGTTTTCGCGAAAAATAGAACATCCAAGATGGATGCCAAACCATTTGGCCAATCAAATTCCCTTGAACAAACTTGGCATAGCTCTTGCCTTAGATGATAATTGATGGCCCCAAGTGGTTTGGATAAAAATTTTTAAAGACATTTCTCGGCCAAAATCTCAGATGGTTGCCGGACAAATTAGCAGATAGGCTTTCTTCGAACAAATTTGGATCTCTATTCTGCAAGGATGCTTCCTGCCAAATCCTGCCAAATATAATTGAAATAGGCCCAGTGATTCTTGTAAAGAAATTTTTTAAAGAAAAAGTTGACGGACGGATGACAAATAGAATTCTTCAGAATTTTCTGTACATCTTTTTGTTATCTGTAGCTTTGTTAACCATTTAATAGTCAAGTCTCTCAAAATGGCTTTGCAGTGGTCATGAGAAAAGTCCATTTGCTGGTCAAGAGAAGACTATTTTTGAAAATTTACAACTGGAATGGCTGGCTCGATAACCGAGCCAGCCATTCCAGTTGTAAATTTTCAAAAATAGTCTTCTCTTGACCAGCAAATGGACACTCACTCATTTTGGATTTTCTTGCTCAATCTTGACAATTAACAGGATGAAAGAATTAATAATGTAATTACATAAAACTTCTGAACTTGAAATTGTGCATTATATTTAATTTTCTTTCCCCCCCCCCCACCCCCCCCCCCCCCCCCCTCTCCAATCTCGTGTAATTTGGGTGGGAATTTTTGTAAAACAAAACGTTAAACTCGCCTGGCCTAACTTATTTAACTCAGTTATCGAGCCAGTCATTCCAGTGGTAAATTTTCAAAAATAGTCTTCTCTTGGTCTGTAAATGGACATTTCTGAAGACCACTGCAGAAGCTGTTTTTGGCTAATACATACATGAGGGATAAAGGGTTAATATCAGGGCTGTGGTTCGTGAAGATTTTCATGAACCGAACCGGTTCGCGACACGTTAGTCCGGTTCACGAACCATCTAATATTCAAAATCTGAACTGATGAAATAGAATTAGAAATATTGTGATAGACAAAATCATTTGCAAATTCCAAGTGGCTTTAGTGACAAAATACACAACAAATGGTTAGTACAGTATATAACAGCCAGATAAGTTCAATACACTCAAATAAGTTTCATTGCATGGTTAGTTGGTTACTTCTGGCCGTTTTATAGACGACACTAGTTAAATAAATCGATACAGGGAACCAGGCTAGAACGGGAACCTCATCTAAACAACACAGATATCTAGATCTGATAGATCTCCTTGAGTTTAAACGGCTAAAATAGTTTTGCTGAATACAAATTCTCGGCTACTTTGAACTGGATTTTGTATCAAGATATTACTAGATAATTAGAATGCATAACATTTTGCAAAAAAATACGCCCATATAAACGCAGTTGGTCGAGAAAACTGTTCTAAACAGCGGTTTTACAGATAGTTCATTTAGTGCGATCTATACTGTAATTGCATATCTATATCTAGCATTTTACGACATTGACCAATTTTCAGTAGTAACAATTGCGCGCTGAACATCCTCGATTTTAATCAGAGAAAGCACATCGCATTTTGATTGGATATACTGACTGGTGTTCATTATAATAGCCAATGAAAACATAATGGAAGAATGATTAGAAGAATAATTTGAACACTGTATCATTTCTCGGAAATCATGGCTAATTTTGCGAATAACAAAGAAAATATGTCACATTCACCTTTTCTTTGACAGAGCATGCGTGCCGCGTAGACGTTATAAGCCTGTAATATGTTGAGATGGTCTAATACACATGATAACAACATTTTCTTGGCTTGTAATGTCGATATTTGCTGGTAAATTAAACCATTTAAGTCAGGAAGGTATGTGTTACTCTAGGACGATTACGCTATCATGGGTCTGGGTTGAACGAATACTCAGAAAATAATTCAAAATATTGTCGTAAATCTGAATTACGGTTTATCATTCAAAACTTGTATATGGCTAGAACAAGTGCTTAGTAAATCGTTTTCTTCATGATTTCCGTATATATTTGCCTTAGACAGATGGAATATACATGCCAAAAAAAATTAATGTATGGCTCGCGAACCACAAGATTCATCAAATAAATGCTCGAATATGATTCGTCTTCCCAGAGTTCACGATTGTTCGAAGGTTCGATTGTTCACCCCAGCCCTAGTTAATATAATGGTTGAGTTGATATTTACAAGGATTCTGCAGTCTATAGCTTACAAACAATACATATTTTCAACAGAATTTACAGAAATGGGGCAACCGGGAAGTGGTTCGACAAACTAATTTAAATGGCATAGTTGCCCCTAGGGACAACACAATAGTTTTCTAATTTTCGAGCCCTGTAATTGGATTGGAAGACACTGAAATCTTGAATTCTATTTAAAATGTTCAGCAGTACGTGTTAATTTATTTTGGAAACATTTTAAGTTATGTCTGAGCTGCATTGTAAGTGGATGACTGCATTGTATTTCAGCATATACCCTGTTTGTTTGTTTGTCTATCTATTTATCATTTGTCTATCTGTATTCATTGTTTGTCTAACTATTCAATGTTTGTATATCTATATTCATTGTTTGTCTATCTATAGTCATTGTTTGTCTATCTATCTTCATTGTTTGTCTATCTATATTCATTGTTTGTCTATCTATTCATTGTTTGTCTATCTATATTCATTGTTTGTCTATCTATTCATTGTTTGTCTATCTATGTTCAGTGTTTGTCTATCTATTCATTGTTTGTCTATCTATTCATTTTGTCTATCTATAAACATTGTTTGTCTATCTATTCATTGTTTGTCTATCTATTCATTGCTTGCCTATCTATATTATTGTTTGTCTATCTATTCATAGTTTGTCTATCTATATTCATTGTTTGTCTATTTATTCATTGTTTGTCTATCTATATTCATTGTGTCTATCTATTCATTGTTTGTCTATCTATTCATTGTTTGTCTATTTATTCATTGTTTGTCTATCTATTCATTGTTTGTCTATGTATTCGCTGTTTGTCTATCTATTCATTGTTTGTCTATCTAGATGTTATATTCATTGTTTGTATATCTATTCATTGTTTGTCTGTCTATATTCATTGTTTGTCTATCTATTCATTGTTTATCTATTCATTGTTTGTCTATCTATTCATTGTTTGTCTATCTATATTCATTGTTTGTCTATCTATATTCATTGTTTGTCTATCTATTCATTGTTTGTCTATGTATTCATTGTTTGCTTATCTATTCTCATTGTTTGTCTGTCTATTCATTGTTTGTCTATATAATATTCATTGTGTGTCTACATGTATCGATATTCGTTGTTTGCCTATCTATTCATTGTTTGCCTATCTATTCTCATTGTCTGTCTTTAACACTCATATCAGCCAAAAACGGCTTCGGCAGTGGTCTTGAGAAACGTTTATTTGCAGACCAAGAGAACACTATTTTTGAAAATTTACCAAAATTTCCAACAATAGTCTCCTCCTGCTCTGCAAATCGGCATTTTCTATAAGAAAATTTAAATTTTCTTGAACAAATCTGAGTGTTAAAAGGTTAACCCTTTAACACTCATATCAGGCAAAAACGACTTCTACAGTGGTCTTGAGCAATGTTGATTTGTAGACCAAGAGAAGACTATTTTTGAAAATTTACCACCAGGATTACTGGCTCGATAACCGAGCCAGTCACTCCAGTGGTAAATTTTCAAAAATGGTCTCTTGGTCTGCAAATGGACATTTTCTATGAGAAAATCGAAATTTTCTTGAACAAATTTGAGGGTTAAATGATTAAGGGGCACTTCAATGGTAAATTATCAAAGCTCATCCCCTCTTATATTGGCCTGCAAATGGACAGTCCCCCACAAGACCATTGTAAATACTGTTTTAGCTTGAACATTAAAGGATTAATGGTTAAGATGGACAACAATAATTATTTTTGAGAGAAATTCTATAAGACCAGATGATTATAATGTTGCGGATGATAATCGACTAAAAGCTGTCAATGAATTCTTTTGAAACTACTGTGTTTTCAAAATTATCAACAAAAATGCAACAACGGTAGAGATAATACGCAATAGCTGCATGACCCTTTTATATTTCGTACGATTTTACATGACGCAAAAATCAGAAAACTGTGAATAATTTATGACAAGTTAAATATTTTAAAACTGCTTTGTCTATAACTTAACGCTTGCCGCCTGAAGGCACGAAAGGCCGGTGTGAGCATTGCGTTTGGTGATCGTCTGTCTGTTTGTTTGTCTGTATATCCATGCAATATCTTCGGAGTCCGAGAATGTAGAAACACCAAATTTGGCATACTGATTCATTTTGAGGTCAGAAGGTCAAATATCTAGGTCATGGGGTTACTACATGTAAGTGTATCCAGAAATACATATTTTAGCTGTAAATTGGGAACACAATTAGTTAGAATTACCAAATTTGGCACATCCATTCATATTATAGGTGGCTAGAAGTCCACTGAGTTTCATGACAAAACATCAAATATGTAGGTCACGGGGTCACAAAGTGCACACCAAAATACACATTTTGACCATAACTCTGGAGTGCAAGAAGGTAGAATTACCAGATTTAGCACACGCCTTCATATTATGAGACTTTATGATTGCTTAGAGGTTGAGGTCTACGAATCATTAACTATTTAGGTGACTAGGGTCATTACTCGTAAGTGATTTGTTAATTAAGGCAGAGTTCAAATGCATCAGTCAGCTGATCTCCAACCAGTGATTCAATTTTCAAATTAATTACACAGTTTTGCAATTGTTTTCATTGACATTTATTACTAATCTGTATATTTGTCTCGGGCCCAGAGTCTGGGGTCATTTTCATGTATTAATATGGTACTGAGGAATGTCCATTTGCAGGCCAAGAGATGACTTTCTATTTTTGAAAATTTGCAATTGCAATGCCTGGCTCGATAACCAATCGAGCCATTCCAGTGGTAAATTTTTCAAAAAAAGTTCTCTCTTGGCCTGCAAATGAACATTCAGTGAACAAATATTTAGATTCTCTTGACAAAAATTGATCATTAAAGGGTTAATTACATGCATAGACAGGTGAATTCAAACTGAAATCCAAATGCTAGCTTACATACCAGGTGAGCTAAAAAAGATATTTGAAAATAAAAATGATACAGGCTGTAATAAAAACCTGAATTGAATTAAAACTTTTTCAAATATTTTAAAATAACTTACATGTGTAAACTTAATTTCATTTCATCATTATAAAACAAAAACCTCATGCAACAATTGTCCAATGAATGAGGGCCGGTTTACAAGATGAGAAAAATTACTAAAACATAATTCTTAAATACCTGTCCCTGCCTTAACTCTTTCGTGACGAAACCGGCCAAAACCGGCCTCTGTAGTGGTTTTGAGTAATGTCCATTTTCTGGCCAAGAGAAGACTACTTTTGAAATTTTACCACTGAAATGACTGGCTCGGTAACCGAGCCAGTCATTACAGTGGTAAATTTTCAAAAATAGTCTCCTCTTGGCCTGCAAATAGACATTCAATAAGTAAATATTTAATTTTTTCGAAGAAATTTAGTCATTAATCTTTAATTAAACGTTTAACACTCATATCAGCTAAAATGTCCATTTTCAGATCAAGTGAAGACTATTTTTGAAAATTGACCACTGGAATGACTGGTTCGCTAACCGAGCCAGTCACTCCAGCGGTAAATTTTCAAAAATAGTTTTCCCTTGGTCTGCAAATGGACATTTTCTATGAGAAAATGACATTTTTCTGATCATATTTGAGAGTTTAGGGGTAAGGGAGGTACAGGTAACTACAACATGGACAAATTTGTTCAATACCCGTACTGTCGATATATATTTCAATTTGGCCACCGTGAGGTCAAGTGCCTATTTCGAAAAAAATTGCTGAAAGCTGTTGCATTTTCGCTTTCAACTCCAGCATCGGTGTACCTCTTTGGGATCTGCTCTGGGCAGGCTTAACCACCCAAGTTTGGAGAAGATAACCAGTATTATTGAAAAAGGTCTAAAAAGATACCAAAATTGTGTATCATGCACATCCTTGGGCATATGTGCAATCATCCCCAAAGTTTCAAGTTTCTATCTGAAATGGTCTTAGGAGTGCCATTACATTTGATTGGTGCCCAATTTTGACCCCGTCCCCTACCCTCAGCTTTGGTGGGGGGGGGGGGGGTCAGATCAAAATTCTAACAGTCTCATGCACATCGCTGGCCATATGTACAATCATCTCCAAACTTTCAAATTTCTATCTGAAATGGTCTAGGAGGAGTTACATTACAATCGATCGGTGCCCACTTTTGACACCCACCGCTCCCCCCCCACCCACCCCTACACTCAGTTTCACCCAAGATCCAAATACTTCTTTGTACTGAAGACTACTAATCATTGATTTGAAAATGATATGCAGCATGACCCCCTTTGGAAAAATATTAATTTTTTACCTCAATATTCCCCATCCATAGGGCCCTGCCCATGGGGGGGGGTCATACCAAAATTCCAAAAGTGTCATGCACATTCCTGTCCAGATATGTAATCATCCCCAAAGTTTCAAGTTTCTATTTGAAATGGTGTAGGAGGAGTTTCATTACAATCGATAATCACTGCCCAATTTTGCCCTTTTGACCACTGGGCCCATCCCGGGGGGGGGGCAGAACAAAATTCCACAAGTGTCCTGCACATGCTTGCCCATAGGTATAATCATCACCAAGGTTCTATGCCTGATAGTTTATCCATAAAGGAGCTAAACACAAAACTTAGCCGTTCTGCTCTAAAATGTCTAAGTCCAGCTAAACGCAAAATTTAAACGTGAAATAACAGAGTCCGTTAGCGGAAAATGTAGGGGATAACGTTACAAATGGATTGTAGTATTGATATATATGTAGCAATAAGGCTGTATATCATGTTTTGTGGCTGTATGCCTGATAGGATTACCATAGCAGAGCTAAACGCAAAACATAACCAAAATTGGACACCAACACCGCCGCCAATGGCAACACCGCCGCCGGTATCGCATAAGCCCTTCTGCTAGCTGAACAGGCGAGGTAAAATTTTTTTAAAGAACAACAACAAGGACAAAGACAACAACAACAACAACCAGCACTTGGACCATGCTCACATTAACCCTGGCATCTTGTGACGACGGTAAATATTTCAGTCATTTAAAAAATAATTTGGCTGAATGTTGGTGCTGCCTCAACTCTAATACCGCTCTGATGCCAATATTTTATCCTTTACGGCATCAACAGCAAAGACACTGGTGTACATTCTCCAACAATTTTGGTGGGAGATGTTGCTGTCTAGGACAGCACCATCTCCTACCAAATTTGTTGAAGAATGAACACCAGTTCATCTTTTAATTTAATTTGAAAAATTAAAGTTTTGATATCAGAGTGCTACGGGTTAATGCTATGGTCTTGTGGAATGTCCATTTACAAGCCAAGAGAATACAGTTTTTGAAAATTTACCACTGGAATGACTGGCGCCAGTCATTCCAGTGGTAAATTTTCAAAAACTGTATTCTCTTGGCGTGTAAATGGACATTTAATAAGAAAATATTAAAAATTTTGGACCAAATTTGACCATTAAAGGGCTTAAGAGACAATAAACACTATAAATTTTGGAAAATCTGTGTAACCTAATAAGCTATGGGTATCGCTTCCCTGTAATTAATAGCTTGACTACATGCCAGGGATTTGCGTAATATCATTGCTAATTGCTACCTTATATTTAGTTACAGAGATAATTATAACCCCTTTAACAGTCATCAGCTATAAACGGCTTCTGCAGTCGTCTTGAAAAATGTCCATGTGCAGCATATTTTTGAAAATTTACCACTGGAATGCCTGGCTCGACAACCGAGCCAGTCATTCCAATGGTAAATTTTCAAAAATAGTCTTCTCGTGGTCTACAAATGGACAGTTTCTAACAAAATGGAAGTTCTCTTGAACAAATTCGAGGGTTAAGGGGTATGTGTTCAGTAAAATAACGTTTTTGGTGAATAACTGTTCTAGTTTATAACGCAAAAACATCCTAACTTTGACTGCTCTATAAATTAACCCTCTCATCGAGAAATTCCGCATATTTCATTTTCAAGACAACCATACTGGGAAATTGTTCAATAGTTTGAAACTAATTTGACAAGAAGCCGTTGCTGCCTAAGGCAGCAACGGCTTCTAGTCAAGTTAATTTCAAAACAATTCAACAGAATACGTTTTATGTTGTTCAGAATTTACTTTTTCAGGGATTATTTGGTGAAACAGTTAAGACGGTTAATAAAATTTGGGTTTTTTTATCATAAAATAAGTTAGAAGTTTACGCATTTTCACATAGCCTAATTTCAGTTCAACATATTTTTCCTTTGTGGAACCAATACATTCAGAACTATTATATTAGCTACCCCATATTTCTAAAGCACCAGTCAAATTCATTCATTTGTTTGGTTACAGCATATTTGCGCATCTAAAGTGACAAACTAAATGCATTCAAACAGGTTTCAGAATTCTCACCACAAATTCAGTTATACATGTAATTAACTACGTAGTTAACATACATCATTCAATACATCAGCTAATAATTTAGCGAATCAAAATTCCCCAAACCAAGATAACCGGGCGGAGCAGAACAAGTTATTACATAAATATCTATTCTCTTTAACCGTTCAATTGCCAAATTTGGTCTTGAAGAATATTAAAAGATTTGCTTATTGCATGTCCACGCACATGCTAACATTCCCAGACTGTTTTTTGGAAATTTACCACTGGAATGACAGGCTTGATAACTGAGCCAGTAATTCCAGTGGTCTTCCACTTTGCATTTTCGATGACAAAAATGAAGTTTTCCTGAATAAATTTGAGGGATAAATGGTTAAAACGAGAGCTTGATAATGCAGATTTCTGTGCCGGTAAAGGACTGGTATTGGCCCAGCAACTTGCCTAATCAGAGTAATTTGACCATCTATAGAAATGGTTGTATTCGACTAGCCGAAAAGTTAGAGTTAATTGGCTCCATAGAGTATATTTTTTATTCGACTGGTATTTCCCGGAAAAAAGAGCACGAAACAAGCCGGACCCAAAACGTGTGGCATGTTTCATGATTATTATGTTTTGCAACAACGAAGCCAAAGCCTTGTTTTGATAAGCCATTGTTATAATTTTTATTGCATAGAGGTGTGAATAGCAGTAATTTATGCCATCACATTCTTTTATTTTTCATAATCACCATTTTCCATGACTTTTCCATGCGATATGATGAAAGATCCTGATTTTCCGTGACATTCAATGCCTGGAATTTAAATTGCAAAATTCCACGACTTTCCAGGATTTCCATGACCATTACAAACCCTGACAATACTCACACCCGCCTTCAGCAGTGTCAGAGTAACTGAGGGCTCCATTTTAGCTATGCCCCTCCCATTTCTAACTTTGATAAAGCTCTGCCTTAGGTTTTATGCATGTCAGAATCAATTTCAAAACAAAATATTGAGTTCACAAAATTTCAATTTCAAGATAACTATACAGAGGTTGCTGAATATTTTGAAACTAATTTGACTGGGGGCTGTTGCTGCAGAAATCTATGACTGAAATGAAAATCAACAAAAATATTTGCATATTGAACGTCCATTTGCAAGCCAAATGTACCACTGGAATGACTGGCTCGGTCATCGAGCCAGGCATTCGTGGTAAATTTTCAAAAATAGTCTTCTCTTGGCCTTCAAATGGAGATTCCTCAAGACCACTACAGAGGGCAGTTTTGGCCGGCTTGACCATTAAAGGGTTAAAGATAAGGACCGGCCCAACAAGTAAATAATATCTTGAGGCAATACAATTTCGAACGCATGAAATTTTGAAGTTATTAATTTATAATGCGTGCATGGGTGAGTGAACGCTTGAGTGCGTGGGTGCATACCTGCATGTGCATTAAAACCTCTTGTGTTGAATTAACAATGTAACATGTTTAAGCCGACAAAAAACTGCCTTTACAAAGGTCTTGCGGAATGTCAATTTGCAAGGTCAAGTGAAGACTATTTTTGAAAATTTACCACTAAAATAACTGAGCCAGGCATTCTAGTAGCAAATGTTCCAAAACAGTCTTCTATTGCACCCCCACTCCCAAACCCACCCCCACACACATACAACCCCCCCCCCCCCCCACCCCCACACCCCCACCGAAATGGATATATTTAGATTTTCTTGCCCGCTAACATTTCGGTGTTACCATGATATTGGTATATATCCATTTGCAAGATAACAAAAAGCGATTTTTGAAAACATCAGAGCTGAATTTACAAATTTAAAATAGATTTTTTTATTTGCCTGCAAATGTACATTATCAATCTGATTGCTGCAGAGAGCAACCAGACAATAATTTCAACGGGCAATAACTCTAGCCCCGCCGAATATTTGTAAAACAATTTGACTGAAAGTTGTTGATGGCTTACTAGTCTGCAGAAATTTTCTTCAAATATCGTGAATATTAACCCCTCTTGTGTCAACTTAACCCTTTACTGGTCAAACTGACCAAAATACAACTTTGCAGATGTCTTCTGACATGGCTATTTGAAAGGTCTAGAGAAGAGTATTTTGGAATATTCACCACTAGAATGACTGGCTCGGAGTCAGTCATTCTAGTGTTAAATTTTCAAAAAATCCTCTTCTCTCAGTCTGCAGACACTGGCTAAGTAAAATCTGTAATTTTCTTTATCATTAACCCTTTAAAGGTCAAGCCGCGAAAGTTCAGTGGTAAATTTACAAAAATAGTCTTCTAAAATTAAAATATATTGAAAAAAAATTGACCATCAAAATGCTTAATTGATATATCAAGTAGTATTTTGAGCTTTGAGGCGCTGTTGACACAAGCGGGGTTAAGGGCAACACAGTTAACTTTCCTGTTTTACACACCATTCTAACTTAATTTTCCCATAATGAGAAAAAAAAAGTAACGCTGAAATTTTAAAGCAATATTTTCAACATTCTATCCATCTAGAAATTTTTTACAGCAAAATCCTTATCACTCGGGATTCCTCAGAATTTTCTGTAACTATTCTTGTTCATCTGTAGCCTTGTTTGACACTCATATCAGCCAAAATCAGCTTCTGCAGTGGTCTTGGAAAATATCCATTTGCTGACCAAAAGAAAACTATTTTTGAAAATTTACCACTCTAATGACTGGCTCGATAACCGAGCCAGTCATTCCAGGGCTAAATTTTCAAAAATTGTCTTCTCTTAGTTTGCAAATGGACATTTTCTATGATAAAATTGTAATTTTCTTGGACAAATTCATGGATTAAAAGGCTAATGGTCAAGACTAGGGTTGGGCGATGATATTGCTCAAGGCATGACGATATCGGTATCTCATTAAAATACAGCGGTATCACGATATATCGTCATTTGGGTGGGGTGTGGAGTTAGGGTGTAAACATAGAATAACATGTATTTCAAATTGGTGGTGTCTACAAGTTATTTTCATTCAATTTGTTGCATTGAAACCGTAAATTGATATCGCCATGATTGCCATTTCCGCATATTTAATACACGAAATTCCACACTTTAACACCCTTCAATATACAGTTTAAAGCAACGAATGTAATGCAACTAACCGTATTCATCACAAATAAGAAAAATAAAGGATTTTCTTCTGTTCTTGTGTTGTATTTTGTGTTATCTTTACCTCACGACAACTGTCAAAAGATTGAGCAAGGAATACGCATTAACTTCATTGCGCAGAAACGAATTCCGCAGAGCAAAATCTGATTGGCCGCCGTATCATACTTGAGCCAATCAGAATTCAGACTGCAGAATTCCGACAGCTGTTATTACGCCCGCCGCTAGCATAGATGATGCAAATTAATAAAATAACACTTCATGATTTTGAACGAGAACCAGTGTGAAGACTGGAAACAATTATATCAGATTTTATTTGGTCTGTAATATTAAATATTAATTTGTCCCATTGTAGACCTATTCAAATTCGCTCATTACTTAGCGGTCTTATCCATTGATCTCACGGCGTAACCGGGATGTGTGACATTAACCCAGTTAACACTGCAACCAAAACTGCCACAACAGACAGAAGACTGGAAATAATTAGGCCTAAATTATTTAATTTAAGGCTGTTTCTCACTTAGAATACATCTGTAATGTTATATGTGGAATGAATTTTGATCTGATTCGTTTAAAAATGCTAAATATATTGTATAAAGTCACATAAAAACGTATAACGGTAAAGCAAGAGATTAACTTCCCCCTCACCCACCGTTCCAAGCTGTGGTATTGATAAGGGATTAAGTGTGTGTGGTTTCCTATCAACCTCAAAAGTTTTCAAGTTTAAATCTTTCACGGTCAGAAGAATGTTTAATCATGCAGATCAATGACTAATGGATAAATAGCGTGACCTGTAGTAATGACGTCATCAGAATGGAATGTGGGTAGTGCAAATGGTATTACCCACTGACTAACACTCAGAATGAGGCAAGAAAAAACATGGTGTCGTCTATTTATGTAATTATGAAAAGTGAACAACAATGGATTATTTTGTACTTTAAATCATTTTATTAGTGCAAACACACCATGAATTAAATGAACACAGATTATTTTGGAGTTTATTAAGTTTTTATTACCTTAGACAAAGACTGGATTATTACTTAAAGACTATTACTGGACCGAATAGAGGTAAGAGTATGACATTTCTAACTTAGTTATTTATATTATGCTCACAGTTAAAAGTGCAATATCGTCCTGTCGGTAATTGACGATATTTACGATTTTTCGAAATTATGACGACTTCGGTAACGATATTCGGTAAATCGTGATATTGTCGATATTATCGAAAAATCGCCCAACCCTAGTCAAGACTAGCAAAATGGCTTTGCAATGGTCATGAGAAAAGTCCAGTTGCTGTGCAAGAGAAGAGTCAGCCATTCCAGCGGTACATTTTCAACAAGAGGCCCATGGGCCTGTGGCGCTCACCCGGACCATTGGCGTTTAAACCATTTGCATTTAAATACACATGATGGATGATTTTCGGAAAATCCAAGACAGCCACCAGAAAATTGACCAATCAAGATTCTTGTTTAATATGTTGAAGTCTACCATCATAAGATCGTTCCGCCCAAGTTTTGTTGAAATCTGGCTATTGATTGAAGAAGTACCGTTTTTAAATCGTTCCGGAAAATTTTCAGAAAATCAGAGATGGCTGCCAAAACATTGACCTATCAAAAATTCGGAATAGAATTTCTACAGGCTATGACAATAGTATCCTTCCAGCCTAATTTGGATGAAATTGCCAGTGATTAATGAGGAGTACCATTTTATACGAATTCCCATTCTTCGGAAAATCCAACATGGTCACCATCAAAATCAAGCCATCAAAATTATATACATGTTCTGAAGCATACTGGCCTAGGGTTCTTTCAGATGAGTTTGGTTGAAATCGGCCAAACGGTTAACGAGAAGTAGTCTTTAACTGATTTAAAAAAAATTTCAGAAAATCCAAGATGGCCACCGGAAAAATTTACCAATCAAAATTCTGTATACAGGTTCTGAAGCATACAAGCCTAGTATCCTTCCAGCCAAATCTGGTTGAAATTACTCAAGCAGTTAATGAGTAGCGTTTTAAACGATTTACCGCCATTTTTTCAAAAGATTCAAGATGGCCGCATGACAAAAATGGACCAATCAAAATTCTGCATATACATTCTGAAGCATACTACACTAGATTTCTTCCATCCGAGTTTGACTGAAATCGGCAAAGTGGTTATCGAGTATGCTTTTAAGTGATTTCTAGAAATTTGCAGAAAATCCAAGATGGCCACTGCATGGCAACTGACCTCTCAAAATTCTGTATACAAGTTCTGCACCATACGAGCATACTATTCTTCCACGTAGGTCTGGTTGAAATTGCCCAAGGATTTAATGAGGAGTAGCGTCTTAAATGATTTCCCGCCATTTTTCAGAAACTTCAAAGATGGCCGCCGAAAAAATTGACCAAACAAAATTTTGGATACATTTTCCAAAGCCTACCCCATAGGATCATTCATGCCATATTAATTTGAAATCTGCTAAGCGGCTAATGGGAAGTAGTGTTTTTAAGCAAAGGTTGATGGATGCCAGACGGATGGATGGACGACGGACAGTCGGCATAGCATAAGCGCACTTGGTCATTGTGGCCAGGTGAACTAAAAATACTCTTCTCTTGGCCTGCAAATGTACAACTCACTGAGAAAATGTTTTGTATTTTCTTTATCAATCTTGACAATTAACCCGATGAAAGGATTAATCAGGTAGCTTAAAATAGCTTAAAACTTCTTAGCTTGAAATTGCCGAACATGTGTTTTGGGTGGCAAAAAACTAAAACATTAAATTGGTTTGGCCTAATACATTAACGCTTACCACTCTGATGTCCATAGTCTATTGTTTATTGTGGCAATAGCAAAGAAAGCACAAACCGGTGTTCATTATTCAACCATTTTGGTGGACGATGTTGCTGTCTACGACCGCAACAGCTTCCGCCAAATTTGTTGAAAAATGAACACCGGTTTATCTTTTAATTTAATTTGAAAATTTTTAATTTTGGCATCAGAATGCTAAGGTGTAAATGATTAAAGGTAACATTTTGAGTGATCTGAGGCGCTGTTGATAGGCGAGTCTCAGGTTAATGCAATCTCAATGTGAGTCATCATGAGTCTGAACTCGCCCATACAGCTCTATAAATGTTTGTGTTTGTGAATGAGGGTGTGGTTGCTCATATACTTTACTTGTATACAGAATAATAAATCTTGTAACACTATCCTAATTTCTCTGCATCTCATTGCACTCGACGCAAAGATTCTTGATCGAGTCACTAAGTTACTGTATAACGCTTACCACTCTGATGTCAATATTCTTATATTTTACTGTGGCAATATCAAAGAAACTGGTGTACATTTTTCAACAATCTTGCTGGACGATGTTGCTGTCTACAACAGCAACATCTTCCACCAAATTTGTTGAAAAATGAACACCAGTTCATCTTTTAATTTAATTTCAAAATTTAAGTTTGACATCAGAGTGCTAACAACATTATTAACTCCCCCAAAGATAAATTCCTAGTATCTCAATCTCCGGGCAAACATAACAGGAAAGCTGTGGAATATTTTGAAATTAATATGAGATTAATATCATTGGTAGTCATTGCTGCCTAAGGCAGCAATGACTTCCAGTCAGCCCCCCCAAAAGGACATTGCAGTGACATTGAGAAATGTCCATTCGCAAACCAAGAAGACTATTTTTGAAACCTTACCGCTAGAATCACTGGTTTAGTCCCTGAACCAGGCATTCCAGTGGTAAATTTTCCAAATAGTTTTTCTTGGACATTCACAAAAGAAAAGTTAAAATTTTCTTGATAAATATTGAACCAAATTTTACTGAAAGTTGCTGCTGCATTATGCAAGAAAAACTTTCAGTCAAATTGTTTTCAAAATATTAAACCTGGTTCATATTTATCATGTGTGTGAGAATGGGTTTCTAAGAGGTTACTAAAGAATAATGGATATACAGTTAATGAGTATACTTACTGTCTGAAGGTTGCACTGAAATCTGAGACATTTCCACCACTTGGGATCTCTCAACTGGTTGGGATTTCTCGACTGCGCCATTAAAATTTCTGCTAGCTGTATTACTACATCTCATATAGTTCATTCGTCGTTTTTTCAAGGGTAGGTAACTCTGTGATGTTTCAGCAGTAACCTCATCCAGTAACGGACTATTGCTTACCCCTCCGTGTAAGATGTCATTTAACCGTGGCAGTGACGAATCCTGTGAAACACAGTCTATCACAGGCAATGTCTGTTGCAGAGGCGGAGACATTGTCCGTACTCTGGAAAAACTTTTGGAGGACACCACAGAATTATCACTGATATTTCTACATTGGGCAGTAGCTGTTAATGTTCTTGTAACCATAAATGCTAATTTATGTCTATCTGTACTATCAGAGTCAGGATCTACACAGGAACTAGCTAGATTACTGTCTAAGGAACTGCTAGAATCATGTAAGTCTACGTGTTTGCTTAGAAATGGTTCACTACACGTATTGCTTTGCTGTACATTAACATGTGCATGTTGTGTATCCGTTGAAAGCGTTGATGAGCTCGACTGAGATGATGCAAAATTTGGTGAAGAAGCCGGATTATAATTACTAAAACATGAATGTCTCTTTTCTGACATCGGTGAATTAATGGAAGACAGCGGTGAGGTTTGTAAAGGCACACGTTTCATAGATTCTTGCATAGAATATGTAGAAAGTGTTTGTAAATTTGGATGAGAGACGCTAATGAGTTTCGGTAAACTGTCTGTTAGATTCCCATCATCACTCGTTAAATTCTGATTATCTACGCCTCTAAGAGACGCTTCACGTGGTGACTTCTGCCCTGGTATGGATGCATGCTGATGACTTCGCGACATCGTCAAATTTAACGCAATATCATTCGCGTTACTCTGGTTAATCAGATTATTATCTCGTGTACTTTGCCCTGAGATACTCAACTGAGCTAATGAATGGAGAGGTGGTAATATTGCTGATTCAGAAGACCTATCACTACAGCAGGCTAACGGAATGTTGTGTATGGTCCTACCATAAAATGACATGCTATTATCACAAGGAATGGGTAGAGATGCATTACAGTACAGACTACCATTATTACGGAAGACAAAATTCACATCTTTTTGTAGATTCTCTTCAGCAATTCTAACATCATGGAAGTTCCGATACTGAGAGACTAATGGATTATGGGTAACATATTGTAAATGTTTTCTTATTTGACTCCCATTTACAGATGCTAATTCATCTTTTCCATTGTTCATCATTGGTCTATTGTGGATGTCTTGAAAATGACCCATGCTCCTCAGGGGGCTTGTGTACACGCCCGGCAAATGATTACCTTCTATGCTATATCCTGATTGATGATGCTGAGGCGGAAGTTCCATGTACTTAAATGGTGCAATGTTTCTAGGATTATGATAAAGCTCTTGACTCAAACAATTCTCAGGATAAAGTTGTGCAAACGTTTCCGGTTTTTTCTTGAACGATCCTTTCGGCCGTCCACGTTTCTTCTTTGGCCCAGCTTGATCATCCATCAAATTTGAAGATTTATTACAGTTCTTTCCCTTATTCTTCGTCTTACACAGTGGTTTCTCCGCCTCCACCACCTCGACCACTGTGGGTAACATTGACACCGGACAGCAGTTATCCACACACATCATTTTAGATTTATTACTACAGCTCTCCGCGGGTATTATTTCTACTTGTACACTAGGAGCGTCTGCTACATGCATACACTTATCCACTGTAACAACACCACCTGTTGGTTGATCATAGATCCGGCTCACTCTATTTGGTTCTGCTTCACCAGCTACACCACCACCCATCAAAGCACTGCTGTTTGCGAGTTGGCAGGTATGTATACCTGGCAGAACATATGACTGTTCTGGTTCACTGCACAGGGCCTCACTACTTTGAGCTATATTTAGTGTGATATCATTTAATACACCTGTGTTAATACAGCTAGTGTTTAAATTACGTGTACACAGGGTCGCGACATGCGGATCTGTATTGACATGTTCTGTTTGAACACCGGCTGAAACACGATATTCTTCAGAGACATAATTAACAATGGCGTGACAATTTGTATCATACACTTTACTGCCTTTGACATCCTCGTTACTAGAGAAACATTCCGCACCTCGGCTTCGCATATCTGTGTCACCACTGTTAGTCGATTGATCAATGTTTGTAGATATAGCATCACACGGGTTATCAATGTTGTATATTTGTCGGAAATTACTACCAGATGACATATGATTATGGAGAATTCCTGAAGATGTTTGGGACACAACAGAGGCACTTGATAAGACCAATGAAGAGCTTTGGATTACTGGTGGGCATAGCTGCATTGTTGAGTTACTTGTCGCACATTCTGCTGCGTCTAGTGGTTTTGAAGCAACAATGGCGCATTTTGCCAATCCCCAGGTTGTTGAAACACTTGTGATCGCTGTTGCTGGGTCCAAGCTTGTTGAAATATATGTGATGTATTTTGATGTTTCCGTGGGTGTTGTGGCATTTGTGG
The DNA here is from genome assembly GCA_034401795.1 of Chaetoderma sp. LZ-2023a. NCBI lineage: Eukaryota > Metazoa > Mollusca > Caudofoveata > Chaetodermatida > Chaetodermatidae > Chaetoderma > Chaetoderma sp. LZ-2023a. The sequence goes on along the minus strand of CM067361.1, from coordinate 25,914,866 downwards.
TTACATCTGATGTATCCAGTATTATTCGGAGATCTGTGGTCACATTTGATGTCTCTAGAGTTGTTGGAACAGTCATGGCTACATTTGATGTTTCCAGGGGTGTTGGGACAGCCATGGCTAGTTTTGAAGTTTCCAGGGGTGTTGGGACAGTCATGGCTAACTTTGATGTCTCTAGGGCTGATGGGACATTTCTGGTCATATTAGATGCTTTCAACCTTTTTGGGACATCTGTGGTCACCTTTGATGTTTCCAGCGTTGTTGGGACATAAGTGGCTACTTTTGATGCTTCCAGCATTGTTGGGACATATTTGGTCACCTTTGATGTTTCTAGCATTGTTGGGACATCTGTGGCTACCTTTGATGTTTCCAGCATTGTTGGGACATCTGTGGCTACTTTCGATGTTTCCAGCGTTGTTGGGACATCTTTGGTCACCTTTGATGTTTCCAGCATTGTTGGGACATCTGTGGCTACCTTTGATGTTTCCAGCATTGTTGGGACATCTGTGGCTACTTTCGATGTTTCCAGCGTTGTTGGGACATCTGTGGTCACCTTTGATGTTTCCAACATTGTTGGAACATCTGTGGTCACCTTTGATGTTTCCAGCCTTGTTGGGACATCTGTGGCTACCTTTGATGTTTCCAGGGCATTTGGGACACTTGTGGTCCTTTTTAATATGCTCATGATTGTTGGGACATATGTGCTGCATTTTGCTATATCACTGGGTGTTGTGACATATGTGCTGCATTTTGCTATATCACTGGGTGTTGTGACATATGGGCTGCATTTTGATGTGGACCGTGGTGTCGGCACATCCATGGTCACTCTTGGAGTGTCCATGGCTGTTGAAACATAGATGGTGCATGTTGGGGTATCTGTGGTCATTGGGAGATCTACATGACATTTTGCCATGTCTCCTCGAGATGTTACTATAGATGATGATGCTATTTCTCCATCATGTACTGTTGCTAGAATTGTTTCTGGACACGATCTCCCTCCTTGTGTCAAGCCATTGCAAGATACATATACTACAGAACTTGTTGTTGACTCTGAATCATTCCCAATGCTACTCAGTGTAGATGTGGTATATGTTACCGTATCAACTTCTCTTAATGGTGAGGACGTTTCCTTTGAGCTTTCCAGTCCATTTTGTGTTGGATCTACTTTAAATAATTCTGATGTCTCTTTCTTAAGCGCTGATGTGACAACTATGGGAGATTTTAATAGCTCCATATTATATGATGTGAATGAATTTGATGTTCTTATTTCACATTGTATTGCTTCTAAACTAGATTGTTTGCTAGTGGGTATGGATGATGGTGATGCTATGGTCTCATGTGTTTCCTCAACTCCTGCAGATGAATTTGAGTCTGTGGTATAAGTTGGATTTTCATCTGATGATCTCGTTACAGTATTCATTTCTGAGTTGCTTGAATGTCTTGATGTTTTTGTATCATGAGTTGCTTTATGTAGCGAACATGATTTGGGGGCTTCAGGCTCCACTGTTCTCTCTGCTCCTAATTCTGTAGCACGCATTCCTAACATTGGCCATTCTGTATCACATTTGGTCGTGAGATTAGCAGAATTGGATTTTTCCACTTCATGTCGTGTTGCTGCTGTGACAGTATTTAATGTTTCTGTATTCTGTGCGCCTCCTACTTCTACAGACTTTGCCATAACAAATGATTGGACAGGTGGAGTACTTGATAGATTCAATTTATCAATTTCGTGTAACTGTATCGGCGTTGTAATAAATGAGGTGACGCTTGTGACTGTATATTTTGCATCATCTGTCGATAGTGACGTGCATGCCTTACTCGTTTCCACATTTCTATGCGCATCAATGTCACAAGTAACCGCATCAGCAATTACATCACATTTATCTGTAATTTGGGCAGAAATTGTATTTTGATCAGCAGTATTAAGTGGCCTCTCAGAGATGACATTGAAAATATTCACAACCGTTGGGACATTAATATTTAATAACTGTTTGGGAATTTGATTCAAGTGTTCCTTATTCTCAAGGTGGATGTTTAAAATGTTGCTTGTCGCTGACGTCATTAAACTTTCTGTGGCAGATGTAGGTTGAGTTATCTGTTTTTCATTATTATGATTAAATTTTTCAAAAGGTAAAACCGATGGCTGCTCAATATGCCGCATAGGTCCACACATCCTTCTCTGTGTCCACAAATCACCAACTTCGTTGTTATTATTATTATCATCACGATTCTGTGTCGATCGGCATAAGCAATTTAAATTCTCACCACATCTACTTAGTTTGCTGGCTGACTGATTTAACACCATTTCAGCACATCCTCCCATGAGATTCTGCTGACTGTGTCGCACCAATGGGATATCAATGCCGATTGTGGACTCATTACACACAATAACAGAAACTTGTTCATTTTCACTTGTTAGCGACTTAGAATTAGCCAGTTTGGTAAATTCTGATTCACAAGAAAAATCACTTTTTGAAAGTGTTGCTATTGCAATAATATCTGGAATAAGTGTAGCACTAGTACGACATTTAACATCATCTTCCTCAGACCTATCTTCACTTTCTAGTGAATGATGGTGACTGGAATGCGTGACAATATCTCTCCTCTGACCCAATGGATTCAATGTGGAAATGTTTGAGGAATTGGTCAAATTTTCATTCAATACTCCGTCTGGACACCGGTCATTCTCATTATACTCAGAGGATAACATTCCTCGTTCACCGCCACTTATACTCGGACGAATCCTATGTCCCGCTGCCAGGGAAAACATGGCTTCCGCCGCCAACATCCGAGCATCCTCCTCCCTGGCGGACATCACACATGCCAGAATCCTGGGAAATTCATTAAAAAAAACATACATGTAGTTATTCTCTGAATCCAAAAGACTCAATAGAAAAATAATCATTTGCAATAAAATAAAATTATATACTGTTTAATATTTTTGTAACTAATTTGACTAGGAATCGTCATTACAACTGAGCAAGAACAGGTGTCATGCAAACCAGTTAGCCTGTTAACCCTTTCACTGATGAATTAACCATATTTCATTTTCAAGGCAACCACATAGGAAAACTGTAGAATATTTTGAAATTAATTTGATTGGAAGCCGCTGCTGCCGTAGGCAAAATATTCAACAGAATAAGATTTTTATATCGTAAAGAAGTTAATTTTTTGGGGACTTGTTGGTAAAAGGGTTAACGGAGAACGCAGTGAAAACAAGCCTTTGCAGAGATCCTGAGAAATCCCATTTTCCAGGACAAGAAGACTATTTTAAAATTTACCACTGGAATGACTGGCTAAATATTCAGTCGTTCTGGTGGGAAATCTTTAAAAAATTGTTTTCTTTTATTCTGCAAATGGACATTATCCTTGTTATAAAATTGAAATATTAATGAATGAATTTGACCATTAAATTCCCGTCCTCCAGAAATTTCCCAGACCTGATTAATTAACCAACTCATGGTCAAGAATTGTCAAGCATAATGGAGGATTCAAGTTTCTAAGTCAATCTTATGATGCCATAATCAATTACGTCATGAATGACGTAGCTAAGTTCACCACAAACGCTTAATTGATGACGGACTCGGCGTTGTTGCAACATTTTCAAAAATAGTCTTCTCGTGGTCTGCAAATGGACATTTTCTGAGAAAATTTAAATTTTCTTCAACAAATTCGAGTGTTAAAGACTGGTTAATAAACATTCTTTTGAATATTTTGAAACTAATTTGACTGATGCTGTTCAGCAACACCACCCAGTTAAATTAGTTTTTAAATATTTAACAGCTTACCGGTATTGTTTTCTGGAATTTGATAGTCAGTGGGATCGATCCCAGCAAGGGTGAAGTGTGGGGGGAACTTAGCTAAAGATGGGTGCGGCATACTGTATCTAAAAATGCATTCCTCCATTGTCATGTAATGGCTTAGTGAATGTTTCCTTTCCTCTGAACTCATTATGTTTCCAATAAACTTGTATTTCAAAATTGTAACACATGAATCCAACCTGTCACTCAACCAAGGATTCTCATAATAGTGCTTTTGAGGGTATATACCCTAAAAATGCAACTTGAGACCCCAAAATAGTGCCAGTGGGTCCTACAGGACCCCTGAAAACCAGGTATGATTATTAAATATTAATACACCTTTACCACATTGACATCATTACGCCGGGATTCCCCTAAATCAACGCTCAGAGCAAAACTGCTGGCTGGTACCACCGCCAACAACACGCTGACCCGCGTTGAGTTACTTTCACACTAAAATACACCGTAATCTAAACCGTTCCTACGTTAATCTAAAATCATTATATTATTTGAATTATATATTGGAGTTTAATGATTAACACCAATTAAACATGATTAACAGATGCACACATTGCAGGGCTACTGGCATATTTCATATGGTCAATTCCTCTTTAATAACAAAAATAAATAGTAGCTAGTACATGCTTCTGTGTACTAGTCAATCAGGTCTCATGCGGACTAAGGACCAGGTTAGTTGAAGAGTTAGCTCCCCTGATGGTGTAGGTATCATAGCATCAGTCATACACCTTTGGAATTCTTGGTGTGCAAGCTGCATACCAATAAGATGATGTCAAGCACCAGTCTTCACTCCTTATTAGGATGCATGAAGGTACATAGTGACCAGCCTACTACTTCTGCAGAATCGCATGATTATTTCAGCCAATCAAGTTAGATTATACCATAATTGGTCCAAGAATGTAACCATGTTAGTTGATAGCGGAATCGTCCAGTTCATTCCATTCAGGATGCCAGTCTGTGAACAGCTAAGTTTTGAAGCTAAGTTTTGCTATATTGTTAAACGTTGTGATAGTTAAATAAAGACAATTTTTCAATAATTGCTGTGAGCTGGGAAACGTAGTCGTGAAAGGTAATACAATTCCAGTTTATGAAAGTTATAGTTTACTAGATGTTTAGAAAATGTTAGCCTGTTGATTAACCGACAAAAATAACGAATCAATTTGTGTCCGCGACTACAGTGAGCCGTGGAACATACCTAATAAGTTAATAGAGTGGCTTTATTTATGCGGGTTTACTGTTTGAAGAACGTATAGGTTGAGAAGAAGCATAGGAATTCGGTTCGAAGTTAATTTCTACAAAACTAGTTATTGATATGTACCGCAAGAGGGCTAGCAACGCACCCACGACGCGTAGTCGATCTCCAATCCGGAGGTTGGCAGCAAATGCTTCGGGAACATTGAGAAACGTCAGTTTTGACAGCTGCTCTCCATCACGTGACCGCAGGCGGGGTTGCAGGGGCGTGCAGCCAAACTCAAGCGGGAGTAAGGGGGTGTCGACTGCGTCTCGATCGAGCAGTGCGGGTACCGAAAGCTCGACGGTGTGGGACGATGCGCAACCGGTTAATTGGAGTACGAAGTCCTTGCGTGACAAACTTAAACGTGGTATTGTTCGTCCGACGAGTTTTAGGAAAGCGCAACTCGTCCAGTTCTTTGTTATGAATGACAGGCCTGTGAGTGACGTCATCAAAGCAGGGAACCAGGCGGAGGAAGGGTGTGGCGGACTTAGCCAATCAGAACGGCGCAGCGATGACATAGACTTTCATAATGGCAACCACCGTAACAATCATGGAACAGCAACAACAATAACACGGGATGGGACCAGCACTGGAGGTAATCATTTCGGTCCCAATGACTATGACACGGGGGTGCACAGATTCCGAGGTTCGGGCCCTGTCACGGCAGTTGGAGGCGTTCCAACGTAGGCTGGCAGGCCTACAATCACCCGGCACTAGTTTTCGTGAGAGGAGTGTCGGTGCCGGCCTGGATGGAGTTACACCATCATCATCACCACCATGCTCTCATTCGTTCGTGACGCCAACTGTTCCTGGTACTAATACAGACCAACACCTTAACCATGAGGGACTACGCCCAAGTGTAGGTAACAATAACTGTAATTTGCCTGTTTTATCAGGTTTTACTTTGACTCTTGAGGGATCTGTATGATGAACAATCTGATGGTGCGACGAATGCAAACTGTACTTTTAACCAGGATGATAGGGCATTTGGTCCTATTTCTGGGTGCTTGACTGGGGGAAATCGTCTGGGAGTAGAGATTCCGACAGCAACCAAGCATGGTCAAGGTTATGCGATGGAGAGCTTGCCATGCATTGAGATTGTGTCTCCTAATTTGAGGCAGGCGATAATTGCAGGTAAAGATGTAAATCTAGCCCTGCTGTTGATGCCTGATGCAAATACAGGGGAGATAATCTCAATGGGATGCAAAAACGGCCATGGCTGTGAGAATGCGCAAAGATGTGAGGTTGCAGAGGAATTTGAAGAAGAATTTGACACTCAGAATTTTTGTCAGAATTTATTGTATACAAAAAAATCATGTGTGAGGCGTACCCACAACGGATTCAGGAACTTGATGGTTATCTGCAGTTGATTGTCGAATTATATACGCAGTTTGGGAAATCGATTTTCTATGCATACCATAGGGCATTTTCTGCCAAGGCAGCAGCCTGGTTGCAACAGCATGGCAGAAAAATTGACTGGTCGGTTAAGGACAGGGATATAATCCAGGCCGTCACGGCAGGGTCGGTTTTGACCTCTTGTGACTTGTGTCAACAACATGATCACACAGCAAAATTGTGTCCCTCGGTTCTAGAATTCCGGCCATATTTTCGTCCTGGCGGAAGGAACAATTTTGACAGTGGTGCTAATGGGGGCCGTACTAGAATGAAAGTAAATTACCTAGGTACGGAAATCTGTAATAATTTCAATGGCAACCGTGGCTGCTTCGCAAAATTTTGTCGCTATTTGCATGTCTGTTGGAACTGCAAGGCTAGTCACCCTGCACCTACATGCCCGAACTCGTCCAAGCGAACAATTCAGAGTCGCAATTTTGGCAAGCCGGTGGATAGCACCCAGTCTAATTGACTAGCCAGTGGGACAGAGCCAGCAAATATGCAAGTGGAGTCTGAGGTGGTGGAGGGGGGGCTATGTTATAGCAACTCCTATAAACATTAACCAGCTGTCGATCGAGTTGCGGGGCCACCCGGACAGGGACTTTGTGAATAATTTGATTCAAGGCCTCACACATGAGCTACCTAATGTGGCTTTGGAGGGTAAGAATTTGATTTCTGCTTGCAAGGAGCCCATGATTGTTGATCATTTGATAGAAGATGAACTCAGTAAAGGCTACTTATGTGGCCCTTTTGATAAACCACCCTTTCAGAACTTTCGTGTAAGCCCTATCGGTCTGGCTACATGCCGCTACTCAGGCAAGAAACGTCTGATCGTGGACTTGTCAGCCCCTCACGGTAAACCGGGTCATAGTGGTGTTAACGATCTGATAAACAAAGCTGATTATTCTTTGTCATATGTTACAACTGATGATGCCATTTCTTCTATTTTAGATAAAGGCAAGGATGCATGGTTATGTAAGACTGACATAGTGGATGCATTTAAATTAGTCCCAATACGACCAGAGTTATGGCATTTATATTGTATCAGGTGGAGAGGTTTATATTATTTTTATAATAAGTTACCATTTGGTAGCCTGTCATCACCGAAGATATTTGACCAGTTATCAGTGGCGATCTGCTGGATTGCAATGCACAACTATGGCATAAAAACTATTTTGCACCTGTTGGATGATTTTCTGATGATTGAAGGTAGTGACGCAGAACCGGAGCGTAATATGGCCTTATTAACGCTGATTTTTGGCAAGTTAAATATACCGTTGGCGACGCACAAGACAATGGGACCTACTCAAGTGATTGAATTCCTGGGCATAGTGTTGGATTCTGTAAGAATGGAATCCAGACTTCCTCTTGACAATGTACAGAGGATTATTACCATAATGAAAGGATTGCTGGATAAACGCAAATGTACAAAGCGGGAACAGCTGAGTATGTTGGGTCATTTCAACTTTGCAGCAAGGGTGATTGTCCCCGGGCGATCATTTGTTTCTTATTTGATCACATTGGCTACATCTGTGACAGAGTTGCATTATAAAGTTACTTTGAATAATGATTGTAGGAAGGAAATGGAAATGTGGTCACACTTTCTGCAAGGTTGGAACGGTTCAGCATTCTTTCTCGACAAATTCATTACGTGTGCAGCTGATTTAGAGTTGTTTACAGATGCATCCGGTATTGGATTTGCCGGGTATTACCACGGGAAATGGTTTCAGGGCAAATGGCCGGCTAAATTAGTAGACATTCGAACGGAGGATTGCTCCATGGCCTTCCTGGGATTATATCCCATTGTGGTGGCGGCAGTATTATGGGGGGCTTCATGGCCTCAAAAGCGTATCCTATTTCAAGGTGACAACTTAGGTACAGTTGACATCATTAGGAAGGGGCGATCAAAAATACCACACATCAACAGGTTAATGCGTCGCCTGGCTTTGTGTGCCGCATATAATAACTTCTTTGTGACAGCTAAGCATATTCCAGGGAATTTAAATAACATTGATGATTCTATTTCTAGGTTCCAGGAACAACGCTTTCGAGAGTGTGCCCCCTTTGCGGAGGAAGTGGCGACTACAATACCAGAGCCAATAGAGATTCTATGCTAGACAATATTTTGGAGCGAATGTGGGTATCGGCCGTTAGCAAGCATACCCTTCGCAGCTACAAATCGGGTATCTCATGTTACCAACGGTTTGCAGCTATGATGGGTTGGAATAATGGAATGGCCATGCTTGAATGCCTGCCGCCCATATCAGAGGACAGGCTTCTGTATTTTATCACCCATTGTGCAGGAGTGTTGCAATTGCGATATGGCACCATTAAACTATATTTGGCAGGTGTTCGTTTCCATTATGTAGTGGCAGGATATCATAATCCTTTTTTAGATAGGTTAAGCCAGCCACTGCCCAGGCTTAAGTTGCTACTAACAGCGGTTCAAAGGTCTTAAAGCAGACCACGTATGTACCGATTACAGTAGACATATTGTCCCGGATTTGTCAGACGCTAAAGGCAGGTTTGTTTGGGATGTATACTGATTGCCTCATGACAGCGGCTTGTACAGTGGCGTTCTTTGCATTTCTGAGGTGTGGGGAATTTACAGTACAAACGCAGAATGTGGACGCTGAGAACATCATCACTTTGGGTGATGTTAGATGGGCAACCAATTTATCCTACTGTATACTTACATTGAAAGCATCCAAAACTGATCCTTTTCGGCGAGGCATTGATATTCATGTGTGTTGTGTGGACAAGTGTTTAGTTTGCCCAGTCAGTAGCTTAAGGAAGTATCACTTACTCCGATCACAGTCAGGAGCTAAACTTTCGGACCCTCTGTTCTGTACCGGTAATGGGTTAGTACTAACCAGAAAATCTTTTATTAACCACCTTAGGGACATTATGCGAAGGTGTAATCTCAACAGTTTACACTATTGTGGACATTCCTTCCGCAAGGGTGCAGCTACTTCAGCGGCCCAGGGGATGGTTGAAGATCATGTGATCAAGCTTATGGGATGTTGGTCCTCGGACTGCTATACAAGATATATCAGTACAGACGTAACATCTATCAGAAATGCTCAGATTGCAATGTGTTCAGGGTAGGGTCGGTTGTATTGGTATACAGTCAAACCTGCTATGGGGACAAGGAGTATTATGAGACCGCCTGGTATAAGATTCACTCTTCATTTAATGTATATATGCAAGGAAACTACATGTATAGTTTTGTACTTTTGATATTCATGAATTGCTGCAACATAGTGGACCCTGCTATATAGAGTTACCATGTAGTTAGAGAACACCGGCCGTAGGCAAATTCCTGTGTCCAATTAGGCAATATTGTCGTATCTTATTGGTGGCATACCATCAAATCCGCTCGGCATTGATTGTAGTAGTAGATCACCTGACCTAGAAGATTGCATCATCCTTAATGTGTAGTTAATCATGCTTTAACCTCTTGAGGGACAACCTTCGGTCGGTCTACAGTCAGACAGGTGGTAGAACTCATTAGAGCTATATGTCTTAAGTGCCCATAGATTCCTTAATTCTATTCCAGGCGAGCAATACCTTTGGCTGCCTTGGTGCACAGTCAGACCGGTATAAAGGATTACCTTATTAAGAGATCGGATGGTGGTGGGCTACTGGCCTGGATACTGGATCCGTATATGTATATACATGTATATTGGATCAAACGGTAGTTGCAAGCATATTCAAGAGACTACTTGTTCGGTTTGGACAACTTTGCGATTCACCGTGTACAGGTTTTTGACAGTATTTCGAACCTCGGGGCCGCTACGACAGGCATGCATGTTCGGGTAGTTGTCTCCCTTTGATTGACAATGGTTGGTGACGGTTTTGTTTCTGACATTGAGTTTCTACATACGGTTTTGGTTCATATTGATATGTTATTTATTGTACATGTACCCAATTACTTCGCTATAGCTGTATTATGATGTACTTGCAGGTGTGCTACCTTGTGATGGCTGGTTTCGCACTGGAATGATGGCAACATTCTGCCACATGGCTTGATGCACGTGTATATACATGGCTTTTAGGGTATCACAGTCTAAAGATGCATAGCCTTCAACCGTGTGTATTCAGGTGCAGTTGATGGCAGGCCACTGTTTTATTAGGGTGCATTCGAGCGCGAAGCCGGCTGTATGGAGTGTTCAGTGGTAGACGCGGACATGTATGGGTGTGGAACGTCTAGGCACAAGAGGGACAATAGTTTCATACAACCTAAGTATACGGCACGGACAGCAATAGTACCAGGAACAGCCGGCGGTGATTCATCACAGAGGGTGCAATGGAGAACAATACATTCTATGTGTCGACACGTTTTCGGTGGTATACACTCGATTTATTCAGTCTCACACGAGTAGGCGATTACTTTGGATGTGGTACAAGTGGTATATTTTATACATATTCATGACATGTGGTGGGGCCCTGACTGACTCGCAGTGAAGCCTGCCTTATTCCATTTCAATTGAAAGCACTATCATGACTATCAGTCCGCTTAACCACAAATCTGGCAATTACATGTACTTAATTAGATAATGGTGCCTTAATGTCTTTAAAGGTTTTCAAAGGTTGTACTGAATAAGGCAGGTTACACTGGATGAGGCGGGTTACAAGATATTAGCAATAGGTCTTCACACAGAACAAGAGTGCTCGTCATATGTCATACAGCACACTGGGTAGCGGGCCTAGCAATACAATGGCCTTGGTCGATGTGTTCAATTCTAACTTTTGGGGGACTCTCGTGACCAGTTAACTTGTGCAGTGGTCATTTATGATTGGCATTGAAACAATTTCACTCATAAGCTATTCCATCACAAGTTAGTTTGTCACATTGCAGCTTGGATGGATAATGTTAAACGGAATCCTCTAGCGTACGCCTCACTTACAAGTCCTAACTGGCCACTCGTTTTGGGCAGTATCCTCCAAAAGTTGACAGTATAATTGAGTACAAATATGAATTACTGACTTTATCATAGAATAGAAAGTACATAATGCAGTATCAATACTCTGATCTATTGTATATAATGTTTATTATTTAAATTTTGCTAACCAATCGTTACCATGGCATAATGCAGTGTACACACAGGGTAACCGTTAGTTACATGGGGTCAAATCAAGTGCCATGTACACACTGAGTAACCGTTTGTTACCGTGCTTAAATGCAGAGCATACATTAATACAAAAGACTGTATTAAGTGTATTTATACATAAGTGGTAATCGCGTGTTACCAGACGGCAAATGCAACGCAAACACATGGTAATCGCTAGTTACCATGTATCAAATCAATGAAATGCACACTTAAGTATCAAGGATGCCTAACAATGTTAGGTAACCAGGACATAGGATTGTTAACCAGGACATAGGATATAAGTGCAGGAGCTTCAATCCTATGTCTTTTTATGCCAAAATAAATATGTAATTCATATCCATGTGTTGTGTTATCTGTGCATGTGTTAATTGGAGTTTAATGATTAACCCCCATTAAACATGATTAACAGATGCACACATTGCAGGGCTACTGGCATATTTCATACGGCCAATTCCTCTTTAATAACAAAAATAAATAGTAGCTAGTACATGCTTTTGTGTACTAGTCAATCAGGTCTCATGCGGACTAAGGACCAGGTTAGTTGAAGAGTTAGCTCCCCTGATGGTGTAGGTATCATAGCATCAGTCATACACCTTTGGAATTCTTGGTGTGCAAGCTGCATACCAATAAGATGATGTCAAGCAACAGTCTTCACTCCTTATTAGGATGCATGAAGGTACATAGCGACCAGCCTACTACTTCTGCAGAATCGCATGATTATTTCAGCCAATCAAGTTAGATTATACCATAATTAGTCCAAGAATGTAACCATGTTAGTTGATAGCGGAGTCGGCCAGTTCATTCCATTCTGGATGCCAGTCTGTGAACAGCTAAGTTTTGCCACCACCGCCCGCCATCCGACCTATTAATATGGTGAAGAACATAAAGAAGTATTGTGCAGTATCGTGAAGGCAGTATTGACCAGTTAACTTGTGCAGAGATCATTTATGATTGGCATTGAAACAATTTCACTCATAAGTTGTTCCATCACAATTTAGTTTGTCATGTTGCAGCTTGAGTGGATGATGTTAAACGGGATCCCTTGGCGTACGCCTCGATTACAAGTCACAGTTTTGGGCAGTATCCTCCAAAAGTTGACAGTATAATTGAGTACAAATATGAATTACTGACTTTATCATAGAATAGAAAGTACATAATGCAGTATCAATACTCTGATCTATTGTATATGTTTATTATTTAAATTTTGCTAACCAATCGTTACCATGGCTTAATGCAGTGTACACACAGGGTAACCATTAGTTACCTGGGGTCAAATCAAGTGCCATGTACACACTGAGTAACTGTTTGTTACCGTGCTTAAATGCAGAGCATACATTAATACAGAAGACTGTATTAAGTGTATTTATACATAAGTGGTAATCGCGTGTTACCAGATGCAAATGCAACGCAAACACATGGTAATCGCTAGTTACCATGTATCAAATCAATGAAATGCACACTCAAGGTCTTAGTCACTCAAGTATCAAGGATGCCTAACAATGTTAGGTAACCAGGACATAGGATTGTTAACCAGGACATAGGATATAAGTGCAGGAGCTTCAATCCTATGTCTTTTTATGCCAAAATAAATATGTAATTCATATCCGTGTGTTGTGTTATCTGTGCATGTGTTAATCATTGGAAAGTACATTCAATTGCCGAAACATTAATGCCTTATTTCTTATATTTTTGTAACGTTTTCACTGAGTTATTTGCGTATATATAAAATACACCATTCGACTTAGATTCATTAAATCAAGTGGACAATAGGGGATATTTTAAAATTGCAATCAACTGTATTAAATTTTTATAAAACTATAAAAGGAAAATACAGAAATGTATAGAAAATTGGCTTAGCTTTCCAATGATGTATGACTTCAAAAATATTATGAACATAGTTTTTCATATGCACTGCCTAAAGTGCACTGTATCTGATTCCCATAGTAAAGTAATGCTGTTTGTGCGTCGGCTATCCCGATTACCGGCCGGAAGTGGTATGTGTGATGCATTCAGGGAAGGAATTTTCCCAAAATACGCTAATGTGGGAAAGGTGTATTGGTTGTAGTTTTATTTGCATAAAAACACCCATAAAATTTAGCATGGAATACCCATAATTCATAGCTCTGAGTCAATGGTACCTTCTATTTTTAGCATGCATGAGAAACTCTGCATTGGATCCCCACATTTTCAGTTTATGACTCATGGATTTCAGCTTCTGACATGCAATGGACCTCAATCCAAGGTTCACCCACACCACGTCCGTATTGGGATCGATCTATCTCTGAACTCGCTGACTATAAATTTCCAGAAAACTATACATGTAAGCTGTTGAATTAGTTTCAAAATATTCAACAGCATGTTTATTACATAGCAAAGACATACAATTCATACAAAGTGTTGGACTATTAAGCGTTAAAGACGGGCCATGTATAGAATCATTCATGACATCATGATTATGATGCCAGCATACACGTCATTTAGTTAATTATGACATTATATGATGTCAGATCATAGATAGATACTCTGGAAAGGTGAATTTTCAGACCCTGGCACCTCCAAAATTTGGATACCATGAGAAACCCTGCACTCAACCATATGACATCATAATCAATAACGTTATACATAGGCTGACATCGCAATCAAAATGTGTAATGAATGACATCTCTGTCATGAATTTTGAATAGTCCACCAGTTGTATGAATTGTATGTCTTTGCTATTTAATAAATATTCTGTTGAACATTTTGAAACTAATTAGACTGGGCACTGTTCGTGCCAGTCAAATTAGTTTCAAAATATTTAACCGATTAGTTACATGAAATTGGAATTCTGCATATTCAGGATTCAAATTATATAAATTAACGACAACACGTGCACAGCATGGGTGGAGTGTAACTAGAGATGGGCGGGGCATAGCTAGAGATGGGCGGGGCATAGCTAGAGATGGGCGGGGCATAGCTAGAGATGGGCGGGGCATAGCTAGAGATGGGCGGGGCATAGCTAGAGATGGGCGGGGCATAGCTAGAGATGGGTGGAGCATTGGTAAAAGTGGATTCATCTATTGTAATGCTTTGCAGAAAAATGTCAGATTTACATATAGCAGCAAAGATTGGCAATACTTTGAATATTATCTAAATATTCTATTAGAGAATGACAACTAAAAATATTTCATTCGTCTCAACTGAGGCCATCTATAAAAAAGATTTTGTTCCCTGCAAACTGGGTGTAGAAAAAAGATTCCAGTAGGGAGGGAGGAAATTAATTTTTTTTTATTATTAATTTATTTTATAGTCATAAATATTTGGTTTCCAGATATTTGACCAGATATCAATTAAATATGGTTTAATTGCCAAATTTGTTATGTTTTTCATATCACAATTAGCAAACTAGATTCACATTGCATACAAATGGCATTAAAACATTGTAATTTGTATACATATAGTTTGACAAATGTATGCATGTTTTAACATTTATGCTGGGTAGAAAAAAAAATTTATTTTATTCCCGGCCGGGTGAAAACAAAGAAAAATTTCACCCGGGAGGTTTACAGGAAATGAAACTATTTTTTATTTTTGCCGGACTACTGTTTCCAAAAGCATTCGCAGAGATTTTTGATAGTTTTAAACCCTACCACTCTGATGCCAAAATTTTTAATTTTCAAAATTAAATTAAAAGATTAACCGGTGTTTATTTTTAAACAAATTTGGTGGAAGACGGTGCTGTCGTAGACAGCAACATCGTGCACCAACATTATTGAAGAATGTACACCAGTTCCTGTGCTAGTGACACAGTAAAGGATAGAATATTGACATCAGGCAGGTAAGGGTTAAAGACAGGGAAATGGGACTCATTAAAAAAGGGTGGAATTGGAATATTAAATGCCGTAGAAATTATTCACGATTATTCAATTATTTAATTTTTAATCATTTAAATTAATGATTTAAGAAATAATCGTGATTTTCGATTTAATCACATAATCACACAAGCCTACTGTATAGTTATGTTGAAATTGGGATTCTGAGAATTCAGGGTGAAAAGATAAATCGATCCAACATGTGCAAAGCATGGGTGGACAGTGGAGTTTAGCTAGAAATGGGTGTGTGTGTGGTGATAACTAGAAATGGGGGGGTGATAACTAGAAATGGGGGGAGGGGTGATAACTAGAAATGTGGGAGGTGATAACTAGAAAGGGGGGGGGGTGATAACTAGAAATGGATGGGGCATAGCTAGAAATGGGCAGGGCATAGCTAGAAATGGGCAGGGTATAGCCAAAAATGGATGGAGTTTACCTAGAAATGGGGGTGGGGGAATAACTAGAAATGGGCAGGGAATTGCTAGAAATGGATGGGGCAATAATAGCTAGAAATGGATGGGGCATAGATAGAAATGGGGGGCATAACAAGAAATGGGCAGGGCATAGCTAGAAATGGATGGGGCATAGCTAGAAATGGAGGGAGTTTACCTAGAAATGTGGGATAACTAGAAATGGATGGGGCATAGCTAGAAATTGGCAGGGTATAGCTAGAAATGGGTAGGGCATAGCTGGAAATTGGCAGGACATAGCTAGAAATGGATGGTTTAGCTAGAAATGGGGGGGCATAATTAGAAATGGGCAGGGAATAGCTTGTAATGGATGGACCTTAGCTAGAAATGAGCGGGGCATAGCTAGAAATGGGCAGGGCATAGCTAGAAATGAGCGGGGCATAGCTAGAAATGGATGGAGCTTAGCTAGAAATGAGCGGGGAATAGCTATAAATGGGCAGGGCATAGCTAGAAATGGCTGTGGTATAGCTAGTAATGGGCAGGGCATAGCTAGAAATTGGCAGGGAAATACCGTTCAACAGCTATATATACACCCATATACACTTAAACTTGTTATTAAGAGACCAATGTAAGGTTGCCAGCAGCAAACAGTACAGGGCATCAGTGATTTGATTACATTTATATCGACTCAGTGGAATTATATTTCTTCAGCCTGTTTATGATACTGTTGATTGTTAAGCAAATCGTTCTTAAAATATTTAAATGGATACAAATAAAACATGGTCCTTTAATAAGGCAATTAATCTCGTAATAGGGGTTAAATGTGTAATTGGATATTATAGACATGACACGTGGTCAATAAAGCCGACTTGACAGCAAGTTATTAATTACAGTAATAAATGTCTTAGCAATGACAGTTTAAATAAATTATACATTCTTCGGAGCTAAATCTTCATTAGTTTGAAAATGATTGTACTGAAAGTAATTTACCATTTAGGAATATACCTTTTAGTCAAAATGTTTTCAAATGGATCAGCTTCATTTGAACTTGAATCCCTATGCCCTAAGGATGCGTCTTGCCAAATATAATTGAAATCAGACCGGTGGTCCTTGAGAAGCCGTTTAAAGGAAAAGTTGACAGATGACGGACGGACGACAGTTGGCATGGCATAAGCTCACTTGGACTTTCAAGACAGGTGAGCTAATGACACCCTGGTTTGTGACTCAGTACTGAACTGCAATGTAATACAATCATTTGATCCTATAGGCAAACACTTATAGCGCAATACATAGCGTATGTAGAATTGTATGTCTCTGCTATTTAATAAAGATGCTGTTGAATATTTTGAAAGTAATCTGACTGGTTAAATTAGTTACAAACTATTCAACAGCTTACCTGTTTAGGTTTCAGGACATTGATAGTTAGGGCATTCAGGGATCGATCAATCCCAACACAGCGAGGTGTGGGTGGAGCTAAGCCAGAGGTGGGCGGGCCACAGCTAAAACTAGAAAGGTCTCAAAAAAATCCACCAAGTGATTAATGAGTAGCAGCATTTTTTACAATTTCCGGCAAATTTTTCATAAAATCTATGATTTTCACCACAAAACTTGACCAAACAAAATTATTAATAAATGTTCTGGAGCCTATCATGACAGAGCCATTCTAACCAAATTTTGTTGAAATCTGTCAAGCAGCTAAGGAGGTAATTTTGACAACTTCCAGATTTTCTTAGATTTTCATCCAAAAAATTTACCAATCCAAATTCTGTATACAATTTCTGACGCCTCCACCTACAGGGTCCTCCTACCCAAATAGGGCATTATAGGAGTCAAAATGTTTGAAAATTTGATGTTATTCATGGAATGATCTCACATTTAATGATGTCATCCAAACTGAATTGAGGTAATCTTTTCAAAATAAGCAATAACAAGTTCCAGAATTTGAATTCATCCATGGCTGACCTTGCTTAAGAATGAGGTCATCCATAGCAATTTGAGGTCTTAAAAGCGAGTGGAAGAGTAAACATTTTGACCCCTGACCCAAATCAGGTTAAAATCCACCAAGCGGTTAATGAAGAGTAGCGTTTTGACAATTTCCGGTATCTTTTACATAAAATCTAAGTTTTTCATAATAAAAATTGACCAATCAAAATTCTGTATACAATTTCCGAGGCCTACTCCATAGTGTCCTTCCAGCCAAATTTGCTAGAAATCCGCCAAGCGTATAATGACCAGGACTAAATATTCTGCGAAAGAATAATGTCCAAGCCATGTACATATATAGAACAAGAGCTATCAGAAGATAGCAAATAGCTTACCTGTATATTAATTGTACATCACAGGATATGATGGACCACCGGATACTGCCTCATTTTGAAATTTGACAATCAACTTATCGATTCAAAATACCCATGGTACTACCCATTGGAGACTGAACCATAAAGCCTTTCTGCCCAGTAGTAACCTGCAGTACAATGACTACTGGCACCACAAGACTAACCGAAAGCCAAAAATGGTCCAAACATACGCAAAGTTCATAGTCTGAAAAAAAGAAGAAACATTTACAAAAGCAAGTACATTAATATGATGCAATGCTACATTTAAGAAGCCTATATAACAAATCAAAACATTTAATCTAAACTAATAAGTCTTTGCTGATTAATTTGTCATTTGAAAAACCTTAACCACAGCATAATACATATAAACTGGATGCAAATCAGCTATAAAATGATCAAACTAAACTCTGCAAAAGTATGGAAATATTTTGAAAATAAATTTTTCTTTTTCATGTGGATAAGTCCTAAGCATCATAAGTAGAACACATCTCTGAAGTTTTATTCAAATCTGATAATCTCTTGTTGCCTAAATTGTCATTTGAAAAAACCTTAACCACAGCATAATGACTATAAAGTCCAAAGTCCAAACCCTGTAAAAGTATGGAAATATTTTGAAAATAAATTTCCTTTTGATTTGGGCTAGTCATAAGCATGGTATAGAACAAATCTGTTTTATTCACGCTGGATAACTCTTGTGGGTGCAAATGTTATTTTAAAAGACTTAACCAAAGTATAATGCATATATCCAAACAGCATAATACATGGAAAAATTTTGAAAATCAATTTACTTTTTATGTGGAGAGAACCTAAGCATCCTATAGAACATCCCTGAGAAGTTTTATTCAAATTGCATAACCCCTTGTTGGTGTAAATGGCGTTTAAAAAAAAAAATTAACGCAGCAAAACCCTATACCAGGCTATAACCTGCATACACATCAGCCTTAAAATAATCAGAGTTCAAACAATGAAAAAAATGTCAAAGTCGATTGCCTTTTGATATGGACTAGTCCTAAGCATCGTATAGAACAAATCTGTGAAGTTTTATTCAAATCGCCCAACCCCTTGTGGGTGTAAATATCATTTGAAAAAAGCTTAACACAGCCAAAAACAATAACCAGGACATAAACTGCATGCAACTCAGCACTAAAATAGTCAAGGTTCAAACGACGAAAAAAATCTGGGAAAGATTTGAGTCAATTTCTTTTTTACGTGGACTGGTCCTAAGCATCGCATAGAACAAATCGGAAGGGTTTTTTTTAAATCAGATAACCCCTTGTGGGTGAAAATGTTGTTTTAAAAACCTTAACACAGCCAAAACAGATAACTCTTGACACATAAAATATTCTATGTTCAAACATGATAAAAGTATGGAAAAAATTATAAAATCAATATAATTTGGATGCAGACTAGTCCTAAGCATTGCATATAACACAGCTGTGTAATTTTTGTTCAAATTGGATAAGCACAAATGTCATTTTAATAAGATTAACTTGTCCGGATGCCGACATTTTTCCCCCTCTCCCAAAATCTTTTTCAACTTCATGAAAATGTGAGGTAAAAACTGCACAGGCATCCCAAATTTCAGTTCAGGGCCCCAGATTTCAAGTTGGGACACTTAGATTGAAGGAAATTTCAATTTCCCTTTCTCCGAGATCTAACACTACTCACCATTCTATTACTTCTGATATACAGCTGGCCCTGACAGCTGGCTCTAGGACCATAGACTGCAGGAAATGTCAATTTCCCTTTCTCCGAGATCTAACAATACTCACCATTCTGTTACTTCTGATATACAGCTGGCCTTGACAGCGGCTCTAGGATTATAGACTTAGAAAGCTTTACCGACTCCTGGGAACCGGGTACTCGGCTCCCAACTGCCGAGTACCCGTTTACCATAGAGCTCATATTGTTTGCATAGCCACCAAACAAGAGAAAACTATGGCTTGCCTCCGTGGGGCTGGGAGGCTGGGTCCGTAACAGAATGGTGAGTATTGTTAGATCTCGGAGAAAGGGAAATTGACATTTCCTGCATTCTCCTTCGATCAATACTCACCATTCTGTTACTTCTGATATACACCAGATTTGATCAGTAACCTGGTGGGAAGGGGAAAGCCATAAATGCTAATTTTGCCCCTTGGAGAAAGATTTTAGACTTCAAACTTGACTAACGGAGACCTAAAAGGACCGTCAAGTTCACGGAACCGAATCACATTCGCGTCACAGTCCCCCCCCCCTTTTTCCTCCTAAGAAAAGGGAGAGAACTAACGAACATGTATCTCGCCTGAAAACACAAATATGCCAAGAGGGTTAACTGCTCCCTGCATACTCCATGTATTAGCCTGGGAATGAGCATGAATATATAAGATGAATGAACATGATACATATCCATAATACAAAAAACTCTCACTATTGAATTACCTTATGATAATTGGACTTCAGACATACCGCCTCCAACCATTCACCGGTTCGGCCATCAGTGACACAATCTGGTTGACATCCTCTCGCCTGACCATGCCTGCTTTAGGTTCTTTTCTTACCGAAGTGAGAAAAGGGTGAAAAGCAGTGTGGTCACTAACTATCGTTTCAAAACAGCTAAAGCGAGTGGATTGGCTGAGTCTGACACATCCCTCATATAGTAATCCGTGAATGAGGACTCACAGTGCCATTGTGCAACGGCCATGATGTCCTATAACGGAACACCATTGTAAAGGGCGGTCGAGGCGGCTATTCCTCTGACATTGTCTGCCCTTACGCCTTGCACCTGGTGCCCAGTCGCCATCTCGTGAGTAGTCTGAATGCATTCGACCACCCAACGAGAGATAGTATCCATGGATGCGGCGCCATAAGACTTTTTATGGCAGATCCACAGATGTCTATCGTTCAACCGTAACGAGTCAGTCCGTTTCTTGTACTTAGTCAAAGCACGGACCGGGCACCAGACACTGGCATCACGATCAAACCTAGTTAACATCGGTATAATGATCGGTTTGCCGGGATATCTCAAAGATTGGTTCTTTGACATAACCTCTGCTCTTGGCAGAAGACGCAGACCTTCTCCAGAAACAATAAATCGGTTCCTCTCTGCCGAAAGCGCATGGATCTCACTGCGCCTTCTAGCTGAGGAAGCTGCCAATAGAAAGACCGCCTTTAGAGTCAAATGCTTTAGACTAGCCGAACGCAACGGTTCGAAAGGGTGCTTGGCCAGTACATTAAGCACTAAAGATAGACTCCAGGCTGGAATGACTACCGGTTGTCTCGGTCGGAGATTGCTCATTCCCTTCAACATCACATTTAACTGGGCCACCTCTGGACTATCCCTGTTGGCTAGACAAGGGATAACTGATGCCAAAGCTGACTTGTATCCAGCAACTGTGACGGGAGCTAGTCCTCAAAAGAACAGCTCACAGAGAAAGTCTGCTATTTGCTGATAGTGGATTGAAAGGTATCAATACCCTTTTCTTCACACCAGTCTGCAAATCTGTTAACCTTGTTGTTATATGACTTGAAGGTTGACCTCCTTCTCGCAGCCGCGATGAAATCAGCTGCCTGTCGAGAAAAGCCTTCCGACGTGGAACGTTGTTTGATAACATCCACGCAGTCATTGAACATTTCGGGACACTCGTGTAGGAAGCGTCCCTTGGCGTGGGAGATTATGTTCGGAATCTCGGGCAACTGCACAGGATTTTCCACCAGCAGATCTAGAAGATCCGTGAACCACGCCCTGCTCGGCCAATACGGCGCTATTAGCAGGACCAGACACGGTTCCTCCATGACCTTCACCAAAACCTTCGGTAGAAGAATGGTGGGTGGGTACGCGTAAGCGTGCCAGGGTTGGCTTGATTTAAATCAATTGATTTATATCATGATTTAAATCATGATTTAAATCACTCGATTTTTATCGAAAAAATCGTGATTTAAATCAGTTTTGCAAAAATAGAGGAATTTTCAAGTAATTAATACAATTAACAGTAATTTTGTTAAATTAAAGTAACATAATTATTTTACTGCTTCCATGGCACTTGAACATCAACACAAAATAGAATTATACACTTAATTGCTCATATTTGTCATCAGCAAGACTAGACCCAGTGCACGAGTCCACATCTACAATCTACATACTTGAGGTTCATGTACACAGTACATCACACATGTGTACAAAGTATGATCATTAATATGTGTAAGCTGTAAAGAAGAGGAGAATTCCATGTGCGTACATGTCACTACATGACCATTAAAGCAATAGTGTACATGAAAAGTCATGTATGGGCCAGTATGGCTATTACTATTAGTCTAATTCCAAAAGCACACTCTTTTAAAGCAAGACACTGTCTCTTTTTTCAGCTATGACATGCGTCTGGAGTCACTCTGGAGTGTCATTGAGTGTCTCGATTACTATTGGCTAGTGCTTATCAAGTTGGACTTTTGGCCTCCATTTTATTTAACACTAAAACAATAAAGATTGAAATGTTATTAAATTAAGTAGTTTACTACAACTTCAAAAATCAAAATCAGTAATTGCTGAAACTGGCAAGAAACTATATACATTGTAACACGTAAACACATCATTACATTACATTAACCCTTAGCACACTGATGTAGGAGTTTTAATTTTTCAAAATAAACATAACCCCTAGCACTCTGGAGCATGATAATTTAAATTTTCAAATTAAATTTAAAGATAAACTGGTGTACAATTTGCAACAATTTTTGTGGACGATGCTGCTGTCTGTGACAGCACCATCTTCCACAAAATTTGTTGAAAAACGTACACCAGTTTATCTTTAAATTTAATTTGAAATTTAAAAATTTCGACATCAGTGTGCTAAGGGTTAAAGATAAACTGGTGTACATTTTTCAACAAATTTGGTGGATGATAGAGCTGTCGCAGACAGCAACATCGTCCACCAAAATTGTTGAAAAATGTACACCAGTTTATCAATTTTAATTTGAGCATATTTTTAAAGACAGAAGTTAACAAGGTTGATAGACTTAGACAATGATGACTTTTGCATACCTTCATAGATTTTGTGCATCTAATTAGGGCTAATTCGTTAGATTTATGCATTGCATCATTTCTGTCCTATTGCTACTCACTGTATCTGTGATGCAATTGTGAACAAAATTGAAAAATCGTTGCTAATATGACGTAATATATAAATTTTGAACTCTATATATTATTAGTTCAAACAGTGATAATTAAAGAATAGACATCCCATCATTCGTAACATAATAAACATA
Source organism: Chaetoderma sp. LZ-2023a (assembly GCA_034401795.1). Taxonomy (NCBI): domain Eukaryota; kingdom Metazoa; phylum Mollusca; class Caudofoveata; order Chaetodermatida; family Chaetodermatidae; genus Chaetoderma; species Chaetoderma sp. LZ-2023a. Next base: position 25,891,476 of record CM067361.1, on the reverse strand, counting down.
TTGAATATTTTGAAAGCAATTTCACTGAAAACCGTTGCTGACTTAGGCAGCAACGGCTTCCAGTGAAATTGCTTTCAAAATATTCAATATGTTATGAATGATGGGATGCATATTCTTTAATTATTCACAATTAAGTGATTAACCAGAACACTCGATATATTGACTATTGAGATACCGCAATTTTTTTATAATAACGATATCGATATTCTCTCAAGCAATATCGCGCAAACCTAACTGAGTCACAGATAGATGTGTCTGTCATCACTTTTCACTTTCAGTTTTCAATAATGCTGCAATTGTACTTCACTAGTCTAGTCAACAATCATCATTCAACTGAAACCGGAAGTCATTTTCTTTGTCACAGTTTAGGGACCGAAAAAGAAATACTAGTTTAGCCGCTTTTAAAGTTCCAAGTTTGTTTCTCAACTTACTCTGCACGAGCCCATAGCTGGAGAACACGCGCTCGACACCAGCTGACGCCGCCACAGCTGACATCAGACGCTGAGTGAATTCAAATGCTTCCAGCAGATCATCCTCGAAGTCACGTCTGTGCGACTTCCACCAATGAAGAGAGGTTACTCCATTAACAACTTCGTCGTTAAATTTAAGAATGTGAAATGGTGGTGCCATGGCCTCGAATTTGATTACCAAAGTCATCAAACCAGGGATTTCGGATGCTACGGTGAGTGCAGTTTCACGTTCTTGCTGAGTCAAGTTTCGACCACGGTATTTAGGGTGGAGTAGATTGGCCAGCATGTGGTGAGGTGTCACAGCTTGTTGATAACGCTTATCGGCCGCACGCTTTGTTGAATTATTAGTGTCATTATGCAGGGCCGTTTTTACATCTTTCCATAATTCAACTGCTTCTGCTATTGTGCAATTGTCCGATTGAGCTTTATCGAGAGCGCAAGCTACTGGTTTCAAACAAAGTCGGTATTCATCTGCAGAACGTTTGATTACTACATTACGAACTTTATTGGCAATGGCAACATCTATGCGGTCAGTATGTCCATCACAGATTGTCACAAGTGTCGGCCATGCCTCACAATACGAGTTTAAACAATCGTACATTGTGTTCCACCTTGTATCTGCTGGCATCACTAACTTTCTGCACGATGATTGGCGTATTTGGGCACTAGCAAAGTGGTTATTTCGGAAATACTTCACAACTTGTGTGACATGCTCCTTAACATTACCCATTTCTAAGTCCTTTGAAGTCAGATTTAGAAGATGAGGCGTGCATCCATACGCAATCATGTTGAAACCCAGTCGTTCTTTCAAGAACTCTCGCATCTTTGCTACATTAGCAGCATTGTCTGTGACGATACTACATATAATGCACCCAAAATCATTGTGCGTGTTTTCAATTGTCTGCTTCGCAATGTCATAAAGATATTCCGCTGTGTGAGGATGTCCAGAGGTGTCCGTAGTATCCACTAAGTAAATATCACCTAAGCAGGTCGTCACTGTAGCACATACGATAGGCTCGTTATGAATATTGCTCCAACCGTCTAATGCTAGACAGACAAGTTCACCTTCCAAATTTTTTCTCGCCTTCTCCCGCTCTTCTGTGTAGATAACATCCAAATATTTCCCCCCTATGTCCTTTCTGGATGGTGGTTGATAGCCTGGTCGTAAATCTTTTACAAGGTTTATAAAATGTCTATTTTCTACTAAGCGAAATGGGGAGTTCGTAGCATACACCATCCTAGCTACATCACGATCTAATTCACCACGTTTTTCTGCTGAAGTTCTGATGACATAATTCTGTAGACCATAATTCAGCTTGGGTATCTTAGCGGCCAATGTACCAGCAGCTAATTGACCGTGCACTGGGCGCTTCACTGCCGCTGAAGCAGAACTTGAAGTTGACAGAGGTTCAACTTCCATCACCACCACATCGTTTTGATCAACAACAGTTTCAACGCGCTGCTGCTGCTCAGATTGAGATGAAGTCCCCGTTTCTGTTGCGGCTACAGCTAGACCTTGAAGTGCTGGTGTTGGTGGACCTGTGCAATTGGCTGCATGTTTTTTTAACCGCTCTGGGATACCTTGGAGTTCGTGTCGGCAGACCTTGCAGACAGCCCGGACACCGGCCTTATCTGGGGTCTTCACTTTCTCATAATGAATCCATATTGGATCTTGTTTTCGGCCGGAGTTAGACATTTTGCTAATTATGGAATTGAAAATATTTCATAGCCTTTGTCACTTAAGCAGTTTTGACTGTATTTTTCAAGAATGAAAAAATGCTTTTCTATTGCATCATTTAAAAAAAATGATGCAATAAAAAAATGATGCAATAGAAAAATGATGCAATAAAAAAATGATGCAATAAAAAATGATGCAATAATAATACTGTTAAAACTGCTTAAGCGAACAAAGTTTTTTTGTATTAAGAAACCAGCAAGCTTAAAATTCAGTTAAAAATAAGTCATAAAAATACCACTTTATTCAGTTCCAAAATACAGTTTAGCAATGCATCTGGACCTGTATTAAGAGACCACCTGTCTTAAGAGACCACCTTCTGCGACTCCCACAGCCAGTGTCTTAATACAGGTTTCACTGTATAAGTTTTACGTAATTTCCTGGGATGTCGCGAATAAAAATCGATTTAAATCATTGAAATCGATTTAAATCAAAAAAATCGATTGATTTGATTTTTTTGAAAAAAATCGATTTTTTTCCAACCCTGCGTGCATCCCTCTCCAGCTTATCGCCAGGGCGTCTGTATCGACGGCATTTGGATCTGTAATCGGCGAGACATATGTCATGATTTGAGCATTTTCCTTTGTGGCGAACAAGTCCACGTTGGGTTTGCCCCAATGCTCGAAGATCCGTCGCAGAACTGGAGGGTTGAGGGACCATTCTGTTGGCAGGATTCTCTGTCTGCGAGACAAAGCATCCGCCAGAATGTTCAATCGGCCAGGAATACGAGCTGCTTTCAAAACAACCGAGTAATTCCTGCACCATTGAATCAAGTGCCACACCCTGATACACAGAGTGGGCGACCTGGTCCCGCCTTGGCGATTTATATATGATACTACTGTCGAATCGACCGACCGTATCAATATCACCATGCCCCTGATCATCGGAAGGAACTCTTCCAACGCCAGTTCCACTGCCATCATTTCCAACAGATTGATATGCAGCTGACTCTCCGGGAGAGTCCATGTGCCCGAGACCTGGTTCTCCCAGGCAGGCACCCCACCCTTCCAGCGATGCATCCGTGTAGACGGACAGCTGGGGGCGGGGTAGGTGCAGCGAAACCCCTAATAGGAGATTCTGACGCTGTTTCCACCATAGAAGATGCGATATTATCGGCTCCAAAACTGGCAACAGTTTTGACAGGGGTTCTGTTCTCTGTTTCCACAGAGACATCAGATACAACTGGATAGGCCTTCGCATTAGAGCATCGTACGGGATAACCTGCTCCATGGAGACCATCATGCCCAGCATCTGAAGGAACCGCCTCGCCTTGAATGTGGTTTCCCACTCGAAAACTCTTGAGGATGGCTAACAGAGACACCACTCTGGGTTCTGACGGGTAAACCCTGCCCTCCTCAAGGTCGAATCGCATCCCCAAATAAACGAAACGTTGAGTGGGCGTCAACTCGGATTTCTCCTCGTTGACTATGCAGCGTAGATCTGAAAGTAACTTCAGAGTCAGAGCAGTATCCACGTTCAACCTGGCTGCCGAGTCTGCCTTAAGCAGCCAGTCGTCTATGTAGGTGTGTAGCGCCACGTTCTCTTTTCTGAGAAACGCTGTCACCGCAAGGACCACTCTTGTGAAAACCCTCGGAGCTGTCGACAGGTCAAACGGGAGACTGTAAACTCCCATACTTGATTCTGAAACGCAAATCTCAGAAACCTGTGCCAACTCCGATTCATAGGAATGTGGAAATATGCATTTTCCAGATCGATCGATACACACCACATTCCTTTCCTCAATCCCGCATTACCGACCTCGGCGTTTCCATCTGGAACCGAGGCGTATGGATAAACCAATTTAATGGCCTGAGATTGAGTATGGGTCTCCATCCCCCTGTGCTCTTAGGGACAAGGAACATGTTTGAATAGAAGCCTGGAGTGTTTCGATTTGCTGGTTTTATTGCTCCCTTCAGAAGCAAACCCGACACTTCCTTTTGAACGGCTTCTAACTTGTCTGGCTCCCTTGGTACGGGTGTCCAGACAGGTGCCAAAGACAGATTTTGTGGTGGAAAGTCCCACCACTCCGGCATGTAACCCTGGGATAACCATCCCAGGACCAGACTGTCTGACGTCACACCGTGCCAATCCTCCAGAAACGCATGAGCCTTCCACCCACCATAGACGCCTCGACGTCTAACGGGGTTGTCCGGCTCGCAGTCCGCCCCCCACTCTTTCTTAACGAGAGAGAGAGAGAACCATTTCGTTCTAGGCACGACGGGTATAACTGGCACCGCTGTTCCTGTCGCACAGGCGCGGTCCAGGCGGATATGAAGGGAGCTTTCGTACCCTCAGGTACGCTTCGGCCCCTTCTGTCCGCCCTTTGAGGCCTTACCCTTACCCTTCCCCTTGCCCTTCCCGCCTCTAGGGCGGTCAGGAGCAACATTGGGGAGGGTAGGCACCTCTACAACCTTCCTGGGCTTCTTCGCCGGCGGCGGCTCTGAAACCCCAGCTGAAGCAGAAGTCGCAACAGGCCTAGCTTTCGCCTTGCCCTTATGCTTCTTCTGCTCCTTTGAAGGTTTTCCCGTTAGCGGTTTCCCCACAGGCCCTAGTGCATGTGCTTGCCGCACTAGCTCTAGCTGTAGGTTTACCGCTAACCGATTCTGCACGATACTGGCGGTATCCTCTAAGATGGCCCACGCTTGGCCACCGAAGATGCTAGGCCCTGTCAGGGGTGTCCCAAGGAGACGCTCCCTGACTGCCGTAGCCGGACGCATATGGTCAATGACCATTTGCCTCCTAGATTTCGTCACACGCGCTTGCACCCTTGCCAATGCGTCCATCGACAGCACCAGGCCGTCATTGACACATGAAAGCGCCACAGGTGGCACAGGGTGGCCTGCCCCGCTTCAGCCCACACCGACTGAAGGAGACGATAAGAGTGGTTGACAGCGCTCATCGCTGCCCTCACACCCTCATCGCATAGGGACAGGACTTCTTCCTGGTGTACCTGAGACTTGTCCACAAGTGCCGGACCGGGGTGACCCGGCACGGCACTCTGGACGCCCAGTACCCATCGGTCATCCTCCGTGACCGACGGGACTACACCATACCTGTCGTATTCCCCCCGCGGAATACGACATCTTGCCCGCACCTCCCTGGAGGCCGCAGGGAGCTGACCCTTGGTCATCAGTTGTTTGCTATAAATAGCATCCAACCATTCTATGAACCGTGGATCCAGTCCCACAGACTGGATCCGGGCCGCGGGCAAAATCCCCGTCCTGATCGACGCAACCGACGGACGGGTCGCATCTTCATCGGCCGTGGCCGAAACCACAGACGGGTCAACCCTGGCTAGCCACGCCAGAGCATCTGACCAATCTACCTCCGATGAAGACACCCCCGCAAACACGTCGCCCGTTGACGTGCTCACGGGTCTGCCAGCCACGGCCTCCCAGCAAGGAGCCACGGCTGACACGCCAGGCACTCCGGTACCACACGGTTCCACCGCCACCCCATGAAACACTCCGGTCCATGGGGTAGGTCCGCACGGAAAACCGTACGGACCCGTAGCAGTCGCGGAACCATAGCCGGACACGGGCGCCCACGGCACCCCACGTCCGGCTGCCGGACCAGGCGAGATAGGTGAGTACCACGCCTGGCCCGGCACACCCGTTCCCATGACGGCTGGTGACAAACCAAGCCGCGCGGAACCGGTGCAAGGTAACGGATTGGCCTCAGCCGCAGGCGGAGCCGCCGACCTGGCTTGCGCCAAACCAGACAAATGGAGGCCGGTTCCATCCAGGACGGAATCAACCTCCATATTCTCCACCTGCGGCTTCACGGGCCGCAGCAACCTCTCCTTCTCGGCCTCCTCATCTTCAGACTCCGAAGAGCCGTCACTAGACGAGTCAACCGTGGAGCCATCCTGGCGGACGGCTCCCACACCTGACGGACCGGCCACCGCTACTGGACCACCCGGAGGTGGCCGCAGAGAGACAGAACCCGTCTGACCGAAGCCAGACGTGCCTGCCAGGGGGGCCGTACGAGACGGCCCCCTCGGTAACCAGTCCAGAATCCTGTCCGAGGACAGGATCCGTACCAGGCATGGGGAGAAACTGCTCCCCAACCTTTGGTAGCAGGGACGACACCAGCGTGGGCAGAACGCTATGCAGAAAACCCTGCATAGCCGGACCAAACCACGCCGGCGGTGCCATCTCTGCCACCTCCAGCTGGGGACGTGGAGCACCCCCACCGGCCGAACCGGGCGCTCCACGATTTCCTCTCGGACCGCCTGACCCCGCGTCAGACCCAGCCAAGTCCTTCTGGGCAAGGAACTTAACCATCATTTCGACGGACCACACTGCACAAACATTACACCTATGATCTATATTACACAGGGAACACCTAAAACAGACATGGTCCTTGAACATTACACAGACAAACTTATGGCAGTCGTCACATGATGGCGGGGCTGGCTTGGCCTATAAAATAAGCATAAACCTACAATAAACAAGCGGAACGAGACCCGGATGGAAGGCAGACAATTAATTTTCAAATAATTTTGACTCATAAATTAACCGTAACCTCCCCGCACCCCACCACGTTACAACAACGATCGCATTGATTATGACGACAAGCATGCGGCGGGCACAAACACACCCATAATAGATCCTCCAGGATGTGTAACGGCTCCAGGAATCATATCGCATAGCATTCAGGGTATATTTACTAATCAATATAAATTATACTCCTAACGAAAGCAGCACGATATGTGAAGAAAACAACAAAATGTATAACAAACCGCTGTCTCACACGGTAAAACCGCAGACCACGCATCTACTCAAGAATTTTGAAACCACCGATCATTGCAAACCGATCGTGATCGCACGTAAACTTGATCATTCTAAAGTTTCCGGTACCATTTTTAGTACGCAGCACCCAGAATAAGATGCGCGAATTAATGAAAAAATTGTTCTTCACATAAACATCCGAGCGACCGGGTGTGACGTCACCCGCTCGGATTCTACGGAGAATGACGTCAGCCGATATTCGTGTTAGAAATACCATAGCAAACACCTATTTTCATATCTGCCGATCGCCTGTTGGGGGTTAAAGAAGGCGATCGTCTGGCATATATCGTTGTTAGCACACGTCCCAGATTCTATGGGGTCAGAAATTGGAACATGCGACACAACGAAATTTAGAGACCTAAGTCTTTTAACTATGGATAATAAAGAACAATACAACCTGGTTGTCTTGGGCGGTATTCTCCATAGTCCTTAGTTAATCCTTTCAGAACACACAAACTATCACCGATTAAAGACTTAGATTATTTAAAACACTAAAATCCCTAATGCAGAAAGCATGTATTGCTCTTGTTGCTATGCAAACAAGAATGAGCTCTATGGTAAACGGGTACTCGGCAGTTGGGAGCCGAGTACCCGGTTCCCAGGAGTCGGTAAAGCTTTCTAAGTCTATAATCCTAGAGCCGCTGTCAAGGCCAGCTGTATATCAGAAGTAACAGAATGGTGAGTATTGATCGAAGGAGAATCACGATTCAAGATTATTTATTCAATAATTCCAAGATAAACATATTCATGAGGCATACCAGGTTGTCCGCCGAAGGCATTGCCTATTGTCATGGTGGACACCTTACACACACACACACACACACACACACACATATATATATAACACCTGTGCAAAAGTTAAGCACCAGCAAAAACAATAGAACGTAGAAACATGATGGTACAACTAGGCTGCCATACTTTTTGTCCCCGCGTTAGCTGACATAATTCCAAGTACGAAATGCACATGCATGCATGACTTCACGCCGCTTGATGTCCGTGCGTGGCGGGAAACAGCACACGTGTTCAGTTATGTAAAAGTCCAGTTTGAGGTGTAGAACATTACATACAGATTTAGGCGACAAGATTAGGAATTTTGTGTTCATGACCGTGGTTTATTTGTACAGAGAGAATTAGCTCTTGATTGTGAACCGCTATGGCAAGACGAAGGTTAAGTGATCGTGTGAAATGGCAAATCATAGGCATGCATACCACTGGTATGTCATGCAGAGAGATTGGCAGACAGCTGAACATTAACCATACTGTAATCAGTCGTTTGATTGCAAAACATGGGCAAACTAACGAGGTGAAGGACAGGCCTAGATCTGGAAGACCGAAGAAGACTACTGCCCGTGATGATATTGAGCATATCTGGGACATTCTGGGAAACATGGTGAGAAGGAGGGATCCTCCTGTGCAGAACCTACAGGAATTAACAGACGCACTCCATCTTGAATGGCAACGTATACCACAATGGCGTATCAGTCGGTTGGTGACCAGCATGAGACGTCGTGTCCAGGCCGTCATCCAAGCACAAGGTGGATATACCCGGTATTAATAATGACAGTCTCAAACTCGTGCACAGATGTTAAACTTCGTTTTCAGACACCATTAATGACAATCTAGCCACGTGTGTCAACTGTAGGGCAATAGTTGTCAGTTGTGTCAACGTAACCATATTCAGGCCTCGTTTTCAAGTTCAAACAAAAACATACAGCGTTTCCCCACCATCATAATCAGCATTCCTCTAGTTGCATTATTACCTCTTGCACTAAGATGGATGGGTACATAAATGTTTATGCTATTGCTTTCTTCATAGCACATGAATATACCCTCGCATGTGCGTAAAAATAGGGTGGTGCTTAACTTTTGCACAAGTGTATATATATATATATATATATAAATTAGACAAGACAGAACTTACAGAAACAATTATAAATTCAGACATTACATTAACTACTTCCTTATTAACCCTTGATCCACATAACCAGTTTAAATTTAAAAAAGGAAATATGTCAATTCGCAGATCAAGCGAAGACAACGCCCCTCACTCCCCCCCCCCCTCACCCACCCCCCACCTGGAGAGTTCACCACTGAAATGACCGGTTCAGTTATCTAGTCAGTCATTTCAGTGGAAAAACTGCAGGGCTTCTCTGTCTGGAACCAAAATATAATACTGCAACAGCAGAGTGTCAAAGCGTTAATCACTTGGATTATTATTATTATTATTATTATTATAATTATTATTATTATCATCATTACTATTTTTTAGTTTCATAAATACGGGTTTTATAGTTTGCGATACATATGGGTAGTAAATAAAGACAAGACAGTTACGTAACAGACAAGCCATCATTACTATTTTTTAGTTTCATAAATACGGGTTTTATAGTTTGCGATACATATGGGTAGTAAATAAAGACAAGACAGTTACGTAACAGACAAGCCATCATTACTATTTTTTAGTTTCATAAATACGGGTTTTATAGTTTGCGATACATATGGGTAGTAAATAAAGACAAGACAGTTACGTAACAGACAAGCATAGAACATAGTCAAGTAATCAAGAGTATGGTCGAGTTGCTTAAATTCGTGAGTACTGAAATTCGTTAATTTGTTTTTATCGCTCTCGTTCTACGATGTAACGTTGTATGGAACGCATCTACACAGTAGCCACGTTTTGACTGACAGTTCTGAAGCTTTTGACAAAGTTTTGAGCAAAACACAGTCAAAACAAGAAACTGTTCATACAATTACTGATGTTAGTGATAAAAATTGCAAGCGTCCTTAATGCACTTTCTTAGATTACTTACTTGCGCTTATTTAGCACCTAAAATGAGCAATTTTTACAATCCACAGTTACCACCTGCTTTGGTTACATTTTTTCGACGCGTCGGATTAGCCTGATTGATGGGAGCACATCTAAATTTTATTGGAGAGGCTCTAGAGGAAGGGGTGGGTGCTTATTAATCATTTAGCAAAACGTCAAAATTAACATAAAGTGCACACATGTTTTTTTTAACGATATAAATTTTTTTTATTCTTTCCTTTATGCCTGCTGAACATGTTTTAAAGACCCTAGCGTTAGCTCATTTCTTCAGCTCATTAATATTTGTGAATTTCATGTGATGTCACTACCTAACGAAAGCCGCATCCGTTTGGGGTTTTTTCTTCTCTTCAAATGTGTCAACTGCTTTTATAGTTTATACATTCATTTGTATGGCAAATTTTTGGTTAAAACGTGCAAAATTAGCAGTTGAAACATTCAACAAACTAATACAGTGATATTTAAGGATTTACAAGCATGTACCAGACAGCTGAAGCTGCATAATCACCAATTCACGAAATTCGGTACCGCTATTTCACACATAACCTGGCGAGGTGGGTCAGTTCAAATGCTTGGGATTTGTTTTAAAATTAAAATTTGTACTGAAATTTTTTTCATTTGTATTCGGAAGTGTTATTTCACATTGTGTTAAATTCTTGCGCAGATCTGTTTAAGAGTTTTCTTTCACGAGTGCATTACTTGCTTAGATTCACGAACTTCGGTACCCATAGTATATATTATAATGTTGACAGCTTTTTTTGTACATTGTATAGTTTGCTATTTTACTCACTATATAGTAAGTCACTAAGTGGGACATTTTTTAGAAAAAAAGTTGTTTGCGAGCATCTTCGCCTTCCTGATTACGGTGTCGTCATTGGAAAACACGAAAACTGGTTCTTTTTATTGAGTGGCGCTGTTTCTTAGCCTATACTCATATTTTATTTCTTATAGTATATTATTCAAACTTTTGCTCTCGCCGATAAACGGCATAATTTTTTGTAAAGATTGCTTACTTTCCACTTCCTCCAAAGTTGCTCAACTTCTTGCGGAAACAAAATTAATGTTCGTGGGGAAAGCCCCTTTCCCACGTGACACGTCGGGCCAATCACAATATTCTCATGTCGATATCGGGGTTTCCCCTTTTTAGCTCAGCCGATTTCGATCCATTGCGTGGCCGCTTACGGATACGCATTCAATTGGTTGTGTTTAGAATTGCCTGTAGGCGCGGCTATTGTGCGCAAGGGAGTGTGGAGAGAGAGATTTTTAGATTCTAAACATAGATTTAGGATATTGACTAGATCACTCATTCTCATACGCTTACTATGGGGCCTAGTTGTCCCAACCGCTGGATATTCATTGACTGACGGACTGACTGACTGGGAACTGACGCAGACGATCAGCTGTGTATATAGCCACCCAAAGTAAGTAAATCTTTTCTTGTTAATTGGAATAGAAATTCTGCTTAAATAGCATGCAAAATACGGAACTACAAAAATATGGTAAAAAGAAATAGGGGAAATACGGTAATACGGAGTGGCGATAAGGATTACAGAAATGTGTTAAAGCCTAACCTATACATCACTGAAATTCCAAACATTTCTGTACATATAAATATGTGATAACTTCTATTCATTTTGGAAACTGCTGCCGTATGCCGTTGCTGCACACATGTAGACAACTTTCAGCATTATTGTTTACATAATCTACACAAATCTTTCTTGAACTGACTGTGAAACCACCAGGCCTAGCCTTTGAAATCAGCAAGATAATGGTTAAAGCAAGGGTTTTTTTATATCCCAGTTTCCGCAAAACCTGCCGTTTGCTATAGAAGACCTAAAAAATAAATTAACACGTTTTCAAAACAAGGTAGAATTTCAGTTCTTCTTTGTAAATATAATAACTTATTTACATGTATAATGCATGTATGGGCGGCGAGTGAAAATACGGAAATAAAAAATTGTGCAATTACAGTAATACAGACAAGGTGGTAAAATTACGAAATTCCGTTTGTGGGTCTATGAAAATGACGACCGCTTATCAAAACACATCGGCTTTGATTATGTCAAGAAGTGATAATTGCTCAATCTAGTCGACATTTGAGAACAGCCCATAGAGTTAAAATGGCAGTAGAGTGCTTATGCTCATGCCTTATTTTGGCATATTATACACATGTAGCCTCCAAAAGGGACTCAATTCTCTTTTGATAACTGGAAGAGAATTTGAATAGAGGCAGATTTATATATTTTTATGAGAAATGAAATTGTATTGGCTATATTAATCTGATGCTATTCAACTACGTAATAGAATTAGTATACACGCTCTATGGCTATTCTATATCTATGAAACAGCCTGCCAAGATTCTCTAATCTTGATAATCGACATGTTTCGCCTTATTACAGCATTGGATTAATAGAATGTGAAAGTTAGCATTATGCAAGAATCCCAGAAGTTTGTTTGTTGATGAAGGCTACAGATATACAATTCAACTATATAAATATACCAATGTAAATCGGAAATCATCCGTTCAAAGCGTGAGAAAGTCAAAATAATATTTTTATATTTTAATATAATAAGTCTTTACCGAAATATTGTAACATGACCTTCATGTTAATATATATCTCTGTGATTGCGGTATGAGATTTTGAGCACAGTCGTTTACAGTCTTTGTTTTCCGATTTTGGTGTCTAAATATGGGAAATAATCACCAAATTCGTGGAAGCGTGCAGCGCAACCTGATAATGCTGCAATACCAATAAAAAACAGTTCAAAAGACATGTGTATGAGCGAGAATATACAGAAAGATGACCGGTTTTAAAGAAAAGAAAAAGGTGATATATACATGTACATGCACATTGCAAATCAATAAAAAATTTCTATCCAAAAATGTAATGGTAAATTAACTCACACAGTACTAGTTACTAGATGACTATATTTACATTTTACCATCGGAATGACTGCCTCGATAACAGTCAATCATTCCAGTTGTAAAATTTCATAGATGGTCTTCTCTCGCCCTGTTTAAAATCATGTGTTTTGCTGCATTTTTATTTACTACTGAACTACTGAAAGGTTCCTCACACTACTGAAAATCCACTACTGAAAGAGTGTGTGAAACTACTGAAAATCATGTTTTTCCATCTGAAACTACTGATTGCTTGAACTGGGGATTGGCAGCTCTGTGTACTGTAAAACCGCCGACTCGATGGTATAGAACAGCTGAAATATAAATTAACATGTTTGCAAAACAAGACAGAATTTCTGTTTGTTTTGTAAGTATATTACTTATTTATGAGCTGTATAACGTAGCCTAAGCAGTCGAATCACTTGTAATAAGTGAGCACATATTTTAGCAAGAGTGATCAGATATTGTAGAGCCTTGCCGCTATAATCAATCATGCACAAACACACCCCACCTCGGTAGGCTGACATCACAGTCAAAATATGTAATGACTGACGTAGCTATGTCGAACAGGAACATTGAAAAGTCCTTCAGCTGTATGAATTGATGAGCTTTACTATTTAACAAGCTGCATCAGCAACCAGTCAAATTAATAGTTCCAAAATATTTAACAGCTCACCTCTATAGTTACCATGAAAACGGGATTCGGGGAAGTCATGGTTAAAAGTATATAAATCATGACGACTACGACTGATGTGCATGTAGGCCTATCATCTCTTTCCATGGGCATGCAGTGCTTCGCATTCACCTAGTTGTGTCTAGAATGGAGCTTTCCACATTATCCATCCATCACATGATTCTGACGTCATTAATGACTTAGACAAGCATAATAGGCCTTTCCAGTTTCAGATAGGCTATGCCCACTTCTAGCTAAGCTCCACACACACCTCGCTCATACTGGGATCCCTGAAATACCTGACTATCAATTTCCAGAAAACTATACAAGTAAGCCGTTAAATATTTTGAAACTAATTTGACTGGGTGTTGTTGCTGCTTACGAAAGCAACAGCGCCCAGTTAAATTAGTTTCAAAATATTAAACAGCATGTTTATTAAATAGCAAACAGAATTCTTACAATGTGCTGGACTATTGGGAGTTAAAGACTGGCCAAATGGAATCATTTATGACGCAATGATTATGATATGCACGTCACTTGGTTGGTTATGACGTCATATGACGTCATATAATTGAAGAATAAACTTGGAAAGGTCCATTGAAGATGGACTATGCGTTATTGTAAGAATTACATGTCTACTATTTAATACATATTCGGTTGAAGATGTTGAAACTAATTTGACTGGGCGCTGTTGCTGCCTATGACAGCAACAGCACCCAGTCAAATTAGTTACAAAATATTAAACAGCTTACCTGTATAGATTTCAGGAAATTTATAGGCAGGGCCGTCAGGGATTGATAATTCCTCTTTTTTAGCAATTTGAAAAGAAATTGAGCAGACGCAAATTTATATATTTGCATCAGAAATAAAATGGCATTGTGATCTGTCCCACTGTACCCACGTAGATATCTTAATCTCCACTTCAACACTCGTCTTGGTCAAACTGGCCAAAATGGCTTCTGTAGTAATCTTGAGAAACTGCCATTTACATTTAACAGGTAGACATTTTTTACCATTTATCACTGGAATGACTGGCTCGATAACTGAGCCCATCATTGCAATGTTAAAGTGCCAAAAAACGGTGTCTTGGTCGGCATAGGATAGTCTCTATGATAATGGATGGATCTGATCAGTCGCCCAAGCATATGACGTCATACTTATTTACGTCATATATAGGATAACGTCACAATCAAAATACATAATGAATGATGTAAATTGATTCATCAGAAACATTGAATAGTCTATCAAGTGTACGAATTTTATGTCTTTATGATTTAATCCCCAGGATTTAATCAATCAATCATTCAATCAAACAATCAACTACTGATAGTGTCACAATGGAGACCGGGTGAGGGCACAGCATCCACCATGCAGTGTGTATTCAAAAGACAGTCTCATATCAATTTGCCAGTGTATCAGTATATATCCGACATGTGAAAGCTGGTTTGTCTTGGTGTGGTGGTACCGCTTGTAGATATGGGACTGTCTTGTGGGGAGGTCATGACCCCGCTGGACATCTTATATGTACGAGGAGTAAGCCCGAGCACAAGTCTTGTTTGAATACCAGGTGAGCTAAGAGACTATGTCACTGTGTATATTTAGATGCACTGATCATCGGCTAGAGCATCTTATTATTTGGATATATATTATCAGCACTGGATGACTGGCAGCAGATACGTCAGCTAGTGCAGGTACAGTTTCGCCGAAACTGAATCGAGCATAAAAGATAATGGTTAGCACCAGGTGGGAATCAATCAAGGGATTAGATAGAACAAACGGACTTAGTTAGTTACGTAGCGGTCTGTGTTCTCACAGAGCGTGGGACCAGATAAGCCGAGAATAACCCGGCTATGAGGAATGGTAACTCGTGTGCCGATTAACTCTAGCATTCTACAAGTTGTCGACTAATAGGCAATGGACATGACATGGACATGGTAGCGTCCTGTAGGCGGTAGGTACACAATCGAAAGTTATGATCAAAAACATATCAATTGTAGGGGCGTGCTAGGACACAATCGAAAGTTATGAGCAAAAACATATCAATTGTAGAGGCGTGCTAGGACACAATCGAAAGTTATTATCAAAAACGTATAAATCGAGAGGCGTGCTAATCCACCAGCAAGCCTTGGTATCAAACCAGTATTCGTCATTTTGGGCAGGTCATTCATCAGGAATGACATGGGAAGCCAGCTGGAATTCTAAAATAAAGTTAGGGGAACGACAGATCCCATCACTCAAGAACCAGCCAAACCGCAGGTGCTAGGTAGAAAGCACCCTCCCGGGGAGGGAGGGTCGGTGTTTTGATTGGTCAAAATGATGTCATAATCCAATGAGAATCAGAGCAACCTCCGGCGGTGCGAAAACCAAGATGGAGGGAGAATAGAAACTGAGATAGTATATAACGGGGACTTTAACTTTTAATCGGGAGTTCGGTCCACCTAGCTCCTTGTGAAACTATTTGCTGAATGGTTTTAAGTAGGCAAGAGCTGGTCAAATTGGGAAACTTAGGAAACATTGAATTGTAATATTTAATGCTTGTGAATAGATCGCTAGGTAACAGTAAAAGTTACCAACTTTGTAGGTTTATTGTATAGTTAAAGTTAGCAAGTAAAACGATCACCTTGTGATATATACAAGGCAAAAGTTTGTCATATATTTGTTGTTATTCTTGAGAACACGGAAGACCACCGTGTCGAACCAATCATTCTGAAAACGTGCAGTTAGTTCAGGCCCAGGCACTAATATAAATATCGTCAGGTCTCTGTACCTACGAGGCGAGCTAGTGTCACGCTCCATCTTCATCGGTGGAACCAGTTGTCGCAGCAACCATTCGTACAAGGTTTCATCGAAGGGGGTAGAGCATACGTCATCAACAAGGGTAGACAACCCAAAATCTTCATTGGCGAGCCTGCCAGGATTCAGAGTAACAACAGTGAGTAGATAAGATATATGGCCCAACCAGAAACACCACTAACTAATTCAGCCATTGTACTGACCGACGTCACTGACCGTGTACAAGAATTTATAAACGCTGCAAAGTTGTCAGAGAGCACCTGTATCATACAGCATCACGAGTATCGTGCGGGTGCTGCCGTGAAGATAACTACAGAGGTAGTCTGCCCCGAGCAACCCCCTCTTCAAAGAATCATTGTCAGCCTTTATTATCAGTAAAAACGCAGAATGGCAACACCAGCCAAGCGAGGCGTTGACCCTGTCATGCCACCCATGGAAGTACCAGTAGCACACCAGCTTAGACCCGAGACCGTAGCCGCCATGCAGACGATGGGCATAGCAATGGCGGGAGCCATTGTTGAAAGCAGTAACCATCGGGAAGCCGAGCGGGTGTACCGGAGGGAGATCCGGGACACGATCTACCGCATACAGCCCTGTGACGGAGTAGTGTCGGAGGAGGTGAGAACCTTCCTCGATGGGACCCGGCGAGCATGGGTCGCTAATGAGGGACGGCTAGAGGGCATACCAGCCTACGTCATCACCCGAGCGGCACGAGGGCAGTTGTCCAGAGCCATAGATGGGTTCCTAGTGGGCAAGATCAGGGAAGATGTCACATTCAACGAATTCCACAACTATATAACGCTGAACTTCGTCTCGGCGAACGAAGGGGAGCGAATAAAATATGATCTCGAGGGCGTACGGCAGAGACGGAACGAAACCGTCATAACTTTTAACAGACGGTATCGGGAACTGAGCGCCCGAGCTTATCCTGTCGAGAACGCTGATAACCGGAGGACCATTTTGGGAATTTACCTCAAGGGACTATCCGACCACCGCCTCAGCAAGAGAATTGTCCGAAAGAAGGCCACCACCCTGGCCCGCGCTATTGAGATTGCGGAGGAGGAAGCCACCTGTGACGACCTGCTCCGAGCAATGAAAATAGATGAGCGGCAGGAGGAGAGCATGGAGGTAAACATGGTGGGTCCCGAGGAAGAAAAGGAAATATGGAGCGTAGTTCGCATGTTAAAGAAACAGATTGCTCAACAGAGCAAAATGATTGAGCAACTGTGTGGTTTGGTGAGTGACCTGCAGCTAAGAGAGGAGAAGCCGGTGGCTGGGGCCGCCCAGCCCACGAAGAAGACAGCCCCGTAGGCAAAGCAATGCGCCCCGCCCTCGCCCCGACAGGCACGAGCAGGGAGAGACTTGCAGCACGTGACCTGCTATAACTGCGGCCAGGTCGGCCATTACAAAAGCGACTGTCATCAGGCGATGCAGCCAAGAGAGAATGTGGACCGGAAGTGCACCCCGTGACCACAGCCGAGACAGACGCCGCCCACGACGTGTTTTAGTTGTGGACAGGAAGGGCATATGTCACAAGACTGTGCCAAGTACCACAGCAGCAGCTTTGGTGTCTACATGGGCAGGAAGACGGCTCCCGTAAATACGGTAAAATGTTTCGGGTGTGGCAGAGACGGCCACTACGTGGGGGACTGCCCATCAAGAGGTCCGCCGCAGAATGGTTCCGCCTGGGGCCAGCAACAGAGTCCACCCGCACGCAGGGCCATCAAACGGCCACGCACCGACGACATGGACATCGACATCGTCGACGGACGGCATCCGGAGAGAAATGTCACCCCCCGTGACTGTTCAAGGAACCTCCGCAAGGATATAAACAATCAGTTTCGCGATCGGGATGAATATGAAGACCGCGATGGGTTCGTATTGACCGGGGAAGGGACGGATGCGCAGGGCCGTTATTCATACGGTGTCGGACAGGACGCATCCTCCCGAAGAAACAGTTACGCCGAAGCAGTTAGTGGACAGAGGAGTCCGTCAAACGACGACGGAGGAAACTGTTGGTGAATTCACCGACCGAGCGGTTTCTAATCCATCTGAAAATAGATAAAAACGGTCCAACGGATCATGGTGAGTACTTGCATGCCTTAGTGGATACTGGTGCTAGTACATCCTTGATTCGCAAGGATATATGGCGTAGCATGTTGAATGGTAGGCCATTGAAAAGGGTTAGGGTTAGGGTTAACCCGGCCTCTACAGTGATCTTGAGCAACATCAAATTGCATGCCATGAGGGGACAGTTTTTTTATCATTTACGACTGGAATGACTCTCGACACAGTCATTCCAGATTGCAATGGCAAATCAGCAAAAACAGTCTTCTCTTGGCCTGCAAATGGACATTCAATATCTATATATTTTAGCATTTTTCACCAAATTTAGACAATAAAGGTTTTATATATTATGGCGACAATACCAGGTATTGTGTCTAGTTTATTTTCCCCTTATGTATTATAGCATAAAACACTAGGCTGAACATTCGAGATAGTGTATAAATTTCCATTGTTATGTCTCGTATGGCATGGGAACACCGATTTTAATATCGTGGACGCACTTTACTAGTCACTATATATGTGGTAAATGTTAACAGTAAAACAGTTATAATAATATTGTAGAGCGTGAAAAAGTAGACAAAATTCGCTAAAAACAATGTGCATGTGATTTTCATTAGTAATTTATTGTCCTTAATCCTTCACTGGGAAAAGATCCATGCATGTAATTACTTAGCACTATGTATAGACAATTGATCTTCCCAATTTCCAGTCAAAACGGCTGTTCATAAGATTGTAGCAGGTGGTTAATTACATAAATCAACAGAAATGGTATTATGTGCCAAGTTAGTATTACCTGAAATGTGTTTGGCACAAGAATTCCACCCATATGGTTAGATGATGATGATTACTGTAATCTGGGGCTGTAGTAGTAGAAACATCATACAGCTGCAATCAGCCCTTGTTCGCTTTTACCCACTGTGTCTTGTCCTCCGCCGAAATCCTTAGCTTCCTCACGTCCATTCTTGACTTGAGTGTACCGAGTCCTGCTTTCTTGAGGTCACCTCGTAGCATGTTTAGCAGATTTGACGCAATGACATCCTCTCCTGCCTTTGTATTTGCTGGCTCTGAGTAGGGCGAATTCCAAGGCTCTCTGTGCTGGTGTCTCTTCTGGCATCCTTACCACATGGCCAAACATGGACCATCTTTGCTGGGCGACTTTTACAGACAGCGGCGACGTATTACACATCTTGTTTAGTGCATTGTTGGAAATTATGCTGTCTGGCCATCGGTGTCCAATGATGGTGCGTGTGTGTTTGCGGTGGCAGGCATCGAGTTTGTCTAGAGCTGCCTTTGGAGCTACCCAGCTGTTACAGTTATACAGCATCAAGGATACGCAGGTTGCATTGCATAAACATAGCCTCTTTATCATTGCATATTTGATCTATGAATCCAGAGCTTCCAGAAGGACTGGAAAGCTATGTTACCCATGACGCGGCGTGCAGAAATGTCAACAATACTGCAAAGCAGTGAGCCCATGATTTTACTTTTCCTCCAATGGTTCGCCGCCACGAAGTGGGTCGTCATTTTCTATAGTTTCATGGTTTATCGATAGGTATATGTGGGTGAACTCTGTTTTGGATTCATTCATAAAGAGATTCTAAATTTTTAGGCTGCTTGCAGATATTGGGAGAAGTTTGTCATGGGGTTTCTTTTCCTCGTCTATGAAATTCACATCGTCGGCATATTCCATCTCTAGCGGCATGCCCAGTATTGACACTGGGGATATGGGTGTGTGGGGGGTGGGGTTTGGTCTTGTGGAACTTTCCTGCACAGATCTCAATGCGGAAGCAAGATAGCATGTGAAAAGCACCGGAGATAGACCATCTCCCTGTGCGGAGCCGATTGATGTCTCAAACTCTACAGACTTCACTGACTTGACTCGTACTCTCAGCTTGGTGTCTGCAAGCAGTAGTCTCACTAGTTGTAGCTCATCTTCATTGCAACTGGCTTGGCCTATTACATCTAGGATCTTTGAGTGTTTATTTGTGTCGACGGCTCATGACATGTCAATGCACATTGTGTGGAAGTCCCAGTGTTTGGACATGACTACCGACACAAGCATGTGTTGAGCCCATACAATGTCTGCACAGCTACATCCATGTTTGAAGCCACTTTGATATGATCCAGTGAAATAATCGATCTTGTCTTGGATGCGGCATAGAGTAATATTGAATAGGATTTTCCATATGGTGTTGAGGAGCACAATGGGCCGCAGATTGGCTGGGTGCCCATGTGGCTTCTTGGGCTTGGGTAGTGTGATAAGGGTGCCTTGGCCTACAGTGTCGATGGGAAGGTGGTGCATAAAAGCTGAATTTATTAGGTGTGTGATCGGTTTTGAGAAAATGTCACTTGCACATTTGAATAGTTTATTGCTCATGCCATCAGGTCCAGATGCACGTCCATTTTTCAGGGCTTTAAGTGCCTTCTCAACTTTTGATGTTTTAATTGGTGTTAGTAATGGCTTCTCATGAGAACGGGTGCAAGGGCTCATCATCGTTGTCAGTGAACTGTTCGTTGAACCATTCTCGGATCACCTCGGCTTTTCCCTGGTCAGTCCTGATAAAGTGTCCTTCAGAGTTGTGTACGGTGAGTGGTGGTGTGTAGTCAGTAACTCTCAGGGCTCGGCTGCCCGAAACATTTTGTGACAGTCATCCGTGGCAGTGATTTCATCTGCTAGGGAGTCTGCCTGTTGAATAGCAAGATCTTTTAAGCGTTTGCTAATGTGGCGCAGAATATGGTTAGATAGGTATCTGAATATGCTAATGAAGTATTGAGTTTAAAAAATGTTTACCATGAAGTAATTTAATTCGTTGTGCACAATTTCATACCGAGAATTGACTGAAATCTTAGCCAATTCACAGTCTTTACTGCCCTATTGTTTGTAGGTTATGCTCCGCCCCAGATTTTCATCCACATAGACTTGAGTTTGACTACGCTACCTATATTCCGAATTAAAAAGATTTCTAGATGAAGTAATTTCGTATTATGCAAATCCATACTGAAAATGTGCTAAAATTTTAGCAGATCCGCAGTTTTTAATACCCTACTGTCTGCATTAGGGCTGGCCCCGGAGTTTTACTCATATGGTTAGTTAGGGTGAATGCGCTAATTTGAAGTCCTGAGTTAAAAATTTTCTACCACGAAGCAATTTCATAGTACACATTTCTGTATCAGAAGTACAGGAAGGATGTAAATCCCAATGTGGTGCATACTGGCGTTGAGTGTTTGGTGTTATCTCATTGATGCCATGGCATTCTGCACCCATGAGAGAAGAAGCTGCTCGTCCAAGTTCTATCTTTAATGTAAATATTTAGTTTGTTCTTAAATGATTTGACTGTTGTCGCCTAATTAAAAATCTCTTCAAAACCGCAGATCAATATATTAATGACAGTAGATTTAAGACTTTAGCACTGTTTTATGGAAATGCTGTGGTGCAGATTGATGTTTGTCGCATTAGCTGCGATGTGACACCTACACTCATGGCAGCATGTACCACCTAGCAGTTGATTACATGTTGGTGTAGTGCGGATCGGCCGGACAGGTACGAACTGTCCCAGCTAGGCTGGGTACGGAACGACCGTTCCGGGTATGTTCCATGCATGACCCCCTGGGTAGGATAGCATACATGTATAAAGACATATGAGAGAGGTTTTCTATAAAATGGCTAAGTCTGTGAGATCGCGTAGCGCGCATGTGCACGCGTGCCGTCAGAGTTTCCCTGGCAACAGGTGTCAGCATTGGGAGAGAATGCGTACTTATAGTGTACCGAGTTGGTACCCGTGATTTCGTCAAATCACTCTGTTCTCGCCGTTCTTGGTACCAATCAGGACCAGAATGAGACGAGGAATGCGAAACAGTTTACCTTTTTAAAGTCGGACCAGAAATGGCAGAGTGATCCTTAAATGGCCCACTGACATTATTTTCAAAATATTACTTGGACATCGTAATCGCGTGTATGTATTAAATGAATGGGGAATGCGCTTATCACGTGATAGCATCGTCACCCTTTATAGCTGCACGGTGATTGGCTACAGATCGCCCACTGATTGGCTGAGCATCCTGCCTCTAATGTCACGAGTAGTATAAAAGGAGCGAGAAATCAAGAATCGGGACCACACTTCGGCGAGAGACAGCCGTTGGCAGGTTGCTGGACCAGCGCAGTGCTAGGCATGGGCAAATTATTACTGCCTGTGGTACCCTACACCGCAGCAGTGCCTTTTGGAATTCAGTTCTCCTGCACTGGTGGGCAATCGGACCTTCCGCAATCACTAAGTTTTTGTAGGCCCTCAGACGGCAATCTTGGGGCAACTAAATAAATAGTAGAGACTCCCTTACTACAACAACTCGCGGCACCGATGTAATCTCTACAGTATGCAGAACAAGTGGTGATTCTTGGGGGATAACTCGTCGGATCTTCCGGCCCACGCTGAAAAGTGGTATCAAACTTCTGTGCAGCTAATTAAATTTTAGGCCACAGTCTGGTGGGCCTCTGCCTGGTACACCGCAAGAGCTATGTGATGTAACATGTACGGTGTGGTGCACCCAGTTATGTACATGCAACATTTAATTACAACTGTAGCCCTCCTTGTTACGGGCAACTTTCAAACTACTGTCCCCGGACGGACACTTTCTAACTTACTGCATAAATTCACATATTAGTTATTATGACTATCTAATGGAAATCTCTCTACAGTCATTCTTCTTCATCGTCTTGAGAGTGAGCTGCATCAACAGTTCGCCTGCGGAAACTTCCCAGCAACTTATCGTGCCACCTCGCGTTCCTCATCTGTAACGCATTCCTACAGTAATTTATGAACTTTTTCCATACCAATGACCAATAGGTACTCAAGTAACTATACTACTGTACTATTTATTGATTTATTCCGTTATAGGTACTGATGACTAATAGGTACCTCACCCTGTCATTTGAGACCCCATTTTATAGTTCCATTTTCTTTACTGTATAAATTATCCTTATTTGTGGTGCTTACAACTAACAAGCACCGCAAAGTCTATGACCTGATATACTGTTAGCACTGTCATAGTTAGTTATGTATATGGCAAGTAGGCATCCTAGTTATTTTGTTTTGTTTATATAAAAACTCTAGGATGCAGTACGCTAGGCTATACTATACAGCAACATTATATCTGCATCACTATTTGCCCCAATATCAATTTTACACTGAGACCACTTTTCATGCTCACATTGCTCGAGCCTGGCATGTGATCGACTAAACCTGGCTATTCTAACTCGAATATGTAACACCGTACACTGGCTAGATTGTATAAATTGGCCAAATACCTTAGGGCCTCTTATTAATATTGAGTGATTGTCTCTTTCTATGCTCGTCCAGCTGCAAGGCTTAACAATTGTCTGGACTTCCCATCGACACGGTGGCATGATCTGACTCTGGGAAACTATTGCGGTTTCCGAGCAGTGAAGAGTAAAGTGTCAATTTCGCATACATTCCCCTCTGTATCTTCGGATACCAGTTAGCATAGATAAGCCCGCCAAAGTAGGAAGCACTGCGAAAAGAAATAATATTATGTAACACCGGCCTGCAGTGCATCTCTGGGCATTCTGGAACTTAACCCTAGCATCAGACAAGCATTGGTTCCGTAGCACATGGGTGATGGGAAATACGCAGATCTCCATCTAGCTCTGTATGATGACTGGGTGCAGTCTTAGAACCCGCCATGCCCTCACCGGAAGGTCACTAAGGAAGGGTTTCTGCCTCTGTCTCCCCTCCATAAAATACTATTGCGTTTTCTAAATTGCTTATGTGAATAGTAACTTGTCCTAGTGATGTTATATGTGGTTGCGTGGTAATATGTAACCGGATCGCTATATGATTCGGAAGCTGTCACTCAGTAACATGTTCACACGCTACCTTTCTGAGGGAGATGCTGTGTGGGGTAACCTTCGGGAAACCAGGCATCTTCGCCAGTTAGGCTCATGTATCAAAAGATAGGTAGGAATCCCTGCCACTTGCGGCCAAAGCTTGGAAGCGAAACTAGCAACCAAATGGAAGGTTAGGAATTAGCAGAAAGCCCCCCCCCCTAAATAAAGCGGCAACTACCAATGTAGTATCTTTGGACCTACATAAGACGGTTGCCTTGGAATTCTTCAGAAATCATCCGCCCCCATCTTCATGTAAACCAGCATGCATCACATTAATTATAGTTTCACTAGGTTGACAAACACTACACATAACTCTTTTTTTTAACAAGAGAGTGGCCCTTTTTGCCAGCTCTCTTCCTCCGCTTCGGTGTTGAAGGCAATTTCCTGTGATGGAGGCCCGCGCGAGGCACTTTCCTCTCGCAACAATATTATTTGTGTTAGAGGTATAGTGGTTTATATTAAACTATATAAGTAGCCTCGTTAGGATGCTCCCTTACAGGGATGCCTCTCGGGTATATACGGATCCGTGAGGTACCTCCGACGAGCCCACGTGGACAAGACACCAACTTAGTTCTATGTGCTGTATAATTTCTCTTGTCTACTAGCAATCGAGTACCGTTGTTTGTGTAGTAATATATTTTTGATTTATTATCATGTCCAGACTCTTAAATTAGATTATGGACCGTCATACAGGTAACACCAACAGTTGGGATGAGACCGTGAGGTTCAATCTCAGTGGCAATGGTCGCATGGCCCTACTGGAACTTTATCATTCTACCGGCTCTAGAAGCCGGTCTTTGTGCATTCCGGAGAGTCATGATACGGGATCTGTAACCCAGAGAACCAGAGCTAACCAGCCCTCCCACGCATCATGTACATGCGGTGCAACGGAGCGGAGCAACATGATGGACCAGCACATGCCCACCCACCCCCTGAGCTACATTGACTTTCGGATGCTGTAGGTGGTCTTATTGCTGCTGTTTTCATTTTCTGTGTTTATTGCTATCCGTGATTGAGTCTCCCCTATGCTATAGCGTCTCATGCTACCACAAAAGTGTGGTCGTGGAAAGCGTGGAGACCTATATACAAATAATTGGAATCGCTACCATGTATGTTCTTGCCAATACACAGCTAAGCTATTTCAAGATCAGTTCACTCTATTGGCAGAATTGCAGTATGATTTTGTGATCAGTCAAATTCAAATATTCTAGATATCTTATTTGCTCTTGAATAATTCGACTGTAGTTGGTTTTGCTATTGTATGCTGGCAGTGAATTCCACTGTAAATCTCCTCGAAATCATCTATATTTCAGTTACATTAGATTTAAGGCTTCAAGTCTTTCCACGTAGCTATACATTCTGATTTGCGGGATGAGTTTTGTTTCTCAGCGCTGAACTGTTTCTAATAACTGTGATAGCCTTTTCAATCTTTGTGACCATGCCGCATTGCAATATTCGAGAATAGGTCTCACTAGAGACTTGTACAAGAGCATGAAAGTAGATGAGTCAATGTTGGCAAATATTCTCTTAATTAGTCATATTGGGCGGTTCGCCGAATTGGATACGATATTACATATATGTATATAAAAAGAAAGGTTTCTGTCAATCTGCACTCCCAAGTCTTTTTCTACCTCTGATATTGATACAGGATGTTGCCATGTTTGCATCCCTTTATATACTTTGTCTATGTTGTCTTGAATCTTACGCATTTTTAATCGAGCGAGTCACGCCCCTGGAGAGAGCATGAACTCAAAATGAAAATCAGAAGACAGAGTTTTCAAATTCAGCAAATGGCATGGTAAAACAAGAGCTGAAGCCGATTCTGACTAGACTCGTTCATGCACTGAAAATTTATAAAACATTAAAAAAATACTTCAATGGTGTAGCTGCATTGAAGGTTTGTGGCAAGCTGATTACAGAGGCCACGCAAAAAAGCTGAGGCACTAAATGGCCAATTTTAGCCAGTGCTCACTCATGAATTAAGCTTTGACACAATACCAACCAGCCACATACCTCCATCCATGCCACACATCATCATAGCATCTGCAGAAGACCAGAAGCTCCTAGAAACTCTACATCCACGCAAAGCGGCAGGTCCTGACAACATACACACCAGAGGCACGACTAAAATATCAAATGAAATTGTTCACTACTTGACTAAGATATTAAAAAAAATCTCTGGATGGTGGTCATGTTTCCCAGGATTCAAAATATTCCAACGCGTTGCCCGTATTTAAAAAGGGACAAAAATATGTACCGTTTATCTGTGTCGAAAGATAAATGATCTACCTGGCCGACTAACCTGCCACTGAAGAATATGTGCAAGTGACATAATGATATATAGCAACCCAGCTACCAGTAAGATTCAAGACAACATAGACAAAGTATATAAGCGGATGCAAACGTGGCAACATATATCTTTCGACACAGATAAAAGGTATATATTTTTGTCTCTTTTTAAATATGGGCAACACGTTGGCATATTTTGAATCCTGGGAAACATGGCCACCATCTAGAGATTTTTTTAATATCTTAGTCAAGTAGTGCACAATTTCATTTGATATTTTAGTCGTGACTCTGGTGTGTATGTTGTCAGGACCTGCCGCTTTGCGTGGATGTATATATAAGTATAGGTCCCAGGATACTTCCTGTTGATGCTGGGTTGAGTTGGTTTCAATTTCTTCAGCATCTGAAGCATATATTACATTGCCTTATACAACCGAATACATGTAGCAATCTAGATTACATCACATGTTTATATTTATTCATAACTATATTGAAGAAAAATGATGCTGATGGGAAATGCATGAAGATTTTAAAATGCTTATGAGCTGCATTCCCCTATATATGTATGATTACTGTATTCTGGGGCTATAGTAGTAGAAACATCATACACCTGCAATTAATCCTTCTTCGGGTTTGCCCAGTGTGTCTTGTCCTCAGCCGAAATCTTTAGCTTCCTCAGGACGATTCTTGGGTTGACTGTACCGAGTCCTGTATTCTCCTATAGTGTACTTGTATATGTTGAGTATATATGTGACTGGCTGAACTGTCCCGCCTACTGTTTCCCCCACCGAACCCCACCCCAACCCGCCCCCTCCTAGAAATTTGCAACAAAGAAAGATGGGTATCCCTGGATAAACACTGAATTGAAGCGCTTCATTAAAAATACAACAGAGACTGTATGTCAAGAAGAAACGATTTGGAGACACAAAAATCCGCAGAAGATTACTCTACTCTAAAATATACGGTGGTAAAACACCAAGCCTACTGGGAATTTATATCGGGAATGTTCTTGGTAATGAGGTCAACGAAGACCAGCCTTATGTTCCGAAAGAGGCGGAAAAAATGGTTTCAAAAGGTCGCTCTTTTAGAGCTGTCTCTAACAAAACTATTCTATATGGAATAATAATATTTCAACAGAACACATTCCCCAGTATCATTTGCGCGATGCGCTTATAATGTAATGTATGCCTATGTGACCTATGACATTGTTTCACGTGCAATTACGTCACAGATTTAAGAACATGGTGTTTTTTTCGTGAATCACTTCCAAACACTTTTCGCAAAATAGCAGATCGAGCGCGTTAACAAAATATATCATTCCATAGGAGAAACACTTCTCTTCTCTGCTAATCTAGCAAAGCGTTCTGGAAGTTTTCCTTATGAAACGCCAGGCAGTTCTCTGGCATGATTTTGGTCCTATATCAAGGACCAGCGCAAAGATCATGGTGGGATTCCTTCACTGAAACTGGATGGTATATGCTCCAATCCAACTCTGCGGATAAGGCCAATATCCTTAAGAATCAATTCCATGAACCTGATAGACTCCGACTTTACAGAGTCCAGTTCGTTCTAACCATCTCATTCTCGAGAACATTGATATCGCAGTGAATGGTGTGGAGAAGCTCCTAAGCAACCTTAATGCATATAAGGTATATGTTCCGGAGCAGATAGTCCCAAGAATACTCAAGTCATTTGCTTCAGAAATAGCACCTATGCTAACCATGATCTATTGTAAAAGTATGCAAATGGCGAGGTTACAGAAGACTGGTGTACTGCACTTGTTTCTTCAGTATACAAGAAAAACTCAATTAAATTCCCAGCAGAAAACTACACAGCAATTTCGCCGACCATGGTTTGTTGTAAGGTAGTGTAACACATCATTGCCAGTAACATCATGAACCATGGCGAGTCAAACAATATATTTTACTCATTACAGCATGGTTTCCGGAAGGGTAGATCCTGTGAAAATCAACCAATTGAATTCACTGTGGAAGCAAACCAATATCTTAGTCATGGATTTCGCAAAAGCATTTTACAAAGTCAGTCATAGCTTACTGAATCTAAAACTGCAACACTATGGCAGTTGTGGAAGTGTTAATACCTGGATCAGTAATTTGGTTGTTGTGGATGGAGAGGTTTCAGGTGCCGTGAATGTCGGATCGTCATCAGAACACGAACCTAGGGCACAAGACACCAAGAGCTAGGAGGCATCGTTTCGCTGCTTGGCAGCAGGTAACTGTTTGAATTGACTTACTCAGAACAAACCTTAGGTTTAATCACTTCCGCTTTTGCCTTTTCCACTTTCGGTTATCTGTTCCCTTCGGTTTACGAAGAGGCAGGCATAGTGGAAATGCAGTCCATTCTTATAGGGCCCATTTACGATTCAATTTCAACTAACTGGTAAAGAGGCGCCTTGCAATATTGTCTGTTAGGTTTTGTCATAATCTTTACTGTCTTGGAAGAGTATTTTGAGAACGCTATTTTGATCAATTAGAAGCAAGTTTCCAGATAGCAGAAATTTACAGATAGCCAGTACTGAGATGTTATTTTGTCCAGTAAATCCTGGGTTTTTGTAGAAGCAAGTTATCGAGTTTGCCGTTTAAATTAGCAGAGAGCCAGCACTGACATATTTCTTGTTGTCCAGTAGATCCTTGTTTCCTGTTGAAGTAAGGTGCAGACAGCAGTCAATTTACAGATAGTCAGCACCGATTTTCTTATTTTTTAGTAGATTCCGCTCTTGATTATAGGAGGTGATTCAAAGTTTTTACAGAATCATTGTTATTGTAATCAGTTTAGAATCGCATCACATAGGCACACTCGTTAACATTAGGACACGCAGAAAATAAATTGTTGATTGTTTTACACTACACTAGGAGATATTTTTCAGTCTTACTTATTGTGCCATAGCCATTTGTAAAGCGCATTGCTGGTGCTAAGAAGGCACTTTCTTGCCTTACCAACGGTTCGAACATTGTGACGTCATAATCTTATAAATTGCCAATATTCGGCTCAGTAATCTTTATCAATTTCTCTAGTCTCTCTAGGAGAGAGAGAGAGAGAGAGAGAGAGAGAGAGAGAGAGAGAGAATTGCAAGATTGGCTATGTTCCACAAGGTCCACAACCATCTTGCTGCAACTGCTATGCCACTGACACCACATCAAAACACCATCCATCTCCTACATTAACCGAAAAGACCCAGGCATACATAATTCATATGTCACCATGCGACTATCATCGTCTATCATTCTTCCCATGCACAGCTAGCGACTGGGACATGAACCGGACATCTTGTAAGAAACCACTCTATTGGCAAAATCCATTGGGACCTACAGAAGTACGCTCCAACTGTCACTGTAGTTCCACCATGTAATTACTAACAAGTCCAG
The DNA here is from genome assembly GCA_034401795.1 of Chaetoderma sp. LZ-2023a. Lineage (NCBI taxonomy): Eukaryota > Metazoa > Mollusca > Caudofoveata > Chaetodermatida > Chaetodermatidae > Chaetoderma > Chaetoderma sp. LZ-2023a. The sequence continues at coordinate 25,861,645 of CM067361.1, read as the reverse complement.
CCATCTCTAGTAGTCTTTGCCTAAGGGGACACTGGTACACGAAACTGAAATGTAACAAGAACAAAAGTTACTTAAGAATACAGCTAAGCAATCAGTGTACGGCACATTCATTACACCTCTTCCCACTTAAACTGAACTGTGTGTGAAACTATATGTCTTGATTGGAATTAAAGAATTTTACTAAGATATATTATTACTAAAAAACTACCACGTAGCAATACCAGTCATTATTTGGACCTAATTGAGTATACTAATTTTATAGTTGATAGTATTGTGGCGGTTGACGCATTCGTTGAGGGTAACGCCTATTTGCTATGATGTTCATATGATTGACCTTATGTTTCGAAGGCCCACGATCAATCTCGTGTTCGCCATTCTCTGCTTCCTCATTCCATCTCCGTTCAGGTGAGAGAGGACGAAGATATTCTGTCTGGTTCGGGATTGGTTTTCATTTACATGTATTGCGGAGTTGTAACTTTGTCTGCTCTACGAGCTGTGATCCGTGATCATAGATGCTGTGTCACTGTATATGGCTAAGGGTCGTATGGTTGCTTTGTGGTGGTCTTGCTCTGCCTGAGAAGCAACTCATCTCTGACCTTCCCTCCATCTTAATATTCTGATACATGTTTTCTTTTATCGAAATGGAATTTAGCTGCTTGTTTCTGCTGACTGTCTCTATCACTGAATGCTTTGTGGATTGTCATGTTTGATTCCACCGACATGTGAACCTTTGTTATCAGTAGATAACTGAACAAGATTTCTATATGAAACACCGATTGTACTGTGTTGTGTAGTGAGAGTGTTCAACAAGAAGTTATAATTTACTACGTTTTTAGGATTCTGATTTTTGGTAATTGCTGTATAAGTAACCTTTACTAACATTCGCAGGAAATTCTCTGCTAATCCATTACTTTCTGGTTGTTATGGTGTTAGAAGTCGATGGCGAAACCCTTCTTTCTTTGCATAGTCTTTTATTTCCTGACTGTAAAACAGTGGTCCATTGCCAGGTTTTCTTACCTCTGGTATACCATGTGTACATAGGATCTGATGAAAATTGGGAATAAGTTAATGTTGACTTAACTACCTCAACTTCCGGGAACCGGATGTATTCGTCTATCAATAGGAAGATGTACAAGATTGAATTGATTGGTCCATTGAAATCTTTAAAATCCATTGCTAATTTCTGCCACAGTCAGTCACGTTGTAGATATGGGATTGTCTTGTGGGAAGTCATGACCCCGCTGGATGTCTTATATGTACGAGTAAGACCTAAATGAAATTCATGTTTGAAAATACCAGGTGAGCTAATGGACCGAATGTCATCATGTACATACTGTTTAGATGCGCATTTGTGCTGTACTGGTTGACATCAACCAGTGCTGCTGATGGACAGTTTCGCAGAAACTAAGTCGAAACTGTAGATAATATATTCATCATTTAAGTGAGGGATGGAATTAAAAGAGATAGGACCAACGGTTCTGAGTTGATGATGTCTGTCAATAGTTGAAGATAAAAGTTGTTGCTGTGGGATCGGCACACACTTTTATAATATTCAGCAGTTGTTTCGACCAGAAGTTTAGAAAATAATAGAGTGAAACGAATCAATGGAATCGTACGTAACAGACTGACATTAGTTGGTAATGGTAGGCATTCCGACTCCCTTAGGAAAGTATAACAACACCAGCTGGCAATGAGTTCATACAGCTACAGGATTATTCATGATAATGGACAGGACAGAGACAGTGTAGCGTCCTGGAGGAATTAATAACACAATCGAAATTTGTCAATCATGGAAAGGCATGCTACAACAACACATTCCATAATGTTGTTAGTTAGCTGACAGATCACATCAAATCAGAACCAGCCAACACCGCTTTGACCCTGTTTCGTAATATCTCCACAGAAGAGAAGCCCAGAGTTTGATTAGTCAGGATGACGTCATAATCAATGAGCATCGATCAAACTCTGTGGCAGAGAAACAGGAAGAACTTCGTTCAAAGTTAAATCGAGAGTTTAGACGATCATGGATTGGTCAGGCAGACCAATAGGAATATATAGAAGATTCTAGGAGGAAATAAGCAGACGTTGATTGGTGGACTGATTATCCAGACCAATCAAGCTGTGCTTATAGCCTACCTAGAAGAATCATTGAAACAGAAACCATGTATTACGATATATATAGATCTATATATCGTGATAGATATAGAACCTAGGAAATGTTAAAATGTATATGAGAGGCACTTTGCCTGTGGAATCTTTAATCTTTCACCATCCGTGATTCTGTATGCACAGTGTTGCTACGTCAGTAGGATAAACATACTAGTTAGTCTAGGAGTAGTCCGTCGGTAGAACAATGTGCTAATTGATTGATAGGCTAGCAGTAGAAGCTAGTGAAACTTAAGTGTTGCATAATTGTTAAGTAATTTCATCATTGAAATATTCATAGTTAGTGTAAAAAGTGTATAGATAGGTAAAATCTAATAAAATCATCGTCTTGCTTAGTTCAAGATACGAGTTTGGTTGTGCTTAAAGTAGGACTCTGAAGAGCAGAGAAACACTGCTCCGAAGCTGAATCTTCTGAAAGTAACAGGCCCGTCTATCATTACAAATATCGTCGACCATCTGACGAGGCGAGTCGATAGGCATCTTCCCCGGTGTCTGCAATAAGAGGTTGTCGCAGCAACCACACATCATAATCTTGTTGCAGGGATTGTGGAATTCATAAGGAACCCCGAAGAAACAGAAAATCTTCAACGTGATGATGTCGGTTTAAGAAGTTCTGTGTGGTGGTTGTTCGATGAAGAGTGGCATGCTACACATGTGGCAATGCATGTCGTTGTCATTTGATCCATTCTGCGAAACCATACTCTAGCTCTTAAATACTGCTTAGTTTTTGTTCAACCATGATACCATATATGTGCGATAGCAATCACGTGCGCTTGTAGTAATGGACCTTTCCAAGTTTATCCATCTAAGATATGACGTCATGTGAGGTCATAATCAACCACGTGACGTGTATGATGACGTCACAATCATGATGTAATTACTGATTCGAAATAATCCGTCTTTAGGGCTTAATAGTCCTACTCGTTGTACGAATTGTATGTCTTTACAATTTAATAAACATTCTGCTGAATATTTTGAAACTAATTTGACAAATTAGTTTCAAAATATTTAACAGTTTACCTGCATAGTTTTCTGGAAATTGATAGTCAGGGAGTTCAGGGATAGATCGATCCCAACACGAGCGAGGTATAGGTATAGATGGGCGGGACATAGCAAAACTGGAAAGGCCCATTGTGGCACTACTATGCGACTGCCTCTCATTACAAGTGATTTTATAACCGAAAGTTTGCCAAATACTTTACTATATGGTTGAACCCCATTTCGATTTGATATTTGTCCTTGAAGAATGTCTACTTTTAACATGGCTAAGCTGTCATCGTTATTGGTTTCTTGTTTCATGACCTTAATGGATAACGCATCTGGTAAATCATACGTGATTGCTGCATTTATGAATAACTCTACACCGTCCTCAATGCCTAAATCATCATCCTCGTCTGGTGTATATTGTGGTAAGGGTAGGGGATGTCGACTGCTAAAAGTACATGGATTAAGTCTACCGGGCTCGTACTGTATTGTAAAGTCACATCCTTGCAGCTTGACATGATGACGATCGACTCTCATTGGTCCATCACGTTTGGGATTGTTATATTTAAAGAGGAACCGGTGATTTGTGATCCGCTACAACTGTAAGATGAATTTTGTTAGAATTTATCCTCGACATGATTGCTAGGCTCTCTTCTTTAATGGCCGAATAATCGTTCTGTGTCTTCATCTTCACACGACTAGTGTAGTCTATTGGGAACCAGTGTCTGGTTTCGGGGCCTTTTTGCATCACTGTTGCTGCGATTCCTGCTGGCCCACAGTCGACGATGAGTTTTGCTTTGTGGATGGGTGAGTATGCGCTCATTACCCCGTGACTGCTTTTTTGCACAGATCAGTCGATTCAAATTTTACGCTTCTGCGCAATACGTTACAGAGGTGCCAGGGGCGGATTTAGAGGGGATGCAGCGGGTGCGCACCCCTTCCTTCTATGGTTTTTTCATTGAAAAAATATGGTGTTTTTTTATACTACTGGGGCTGCGGGAAACGGCTTCTAAGGCCATCTAATTTTTTTTAATCTCCGGGGGGGGGGGTGTGGGGGGGGGTGCGGGCGGTGGGGGGTGCGGGCGGTGAACCACCACACCACCACCAATCACGTCTCGAGACAGGATCCTCCCAGAAGAATGCATTATACTGGCACATTTGTATGAAACTCTTGGTCACCTCGCTAAACGTTTTAGGGTTGGGTGCGTTTTCTTATTGCCCGGACCTTATCGGGATCTGCGGAAATTCCCTTTTTCCGAGAAGACATATCCGAATTACGTTTTTGCTGATTTGTTCACATTTCATATTTGTCTTTCCTAAGAGTGATCACTTTGTCACTGTAGCACGTTACGAAGATGCAAAAATCGTGCTCGGCTTGTGTCTATCCATAGACGATACTGTCATCTTTTATCTTAACGCCCCCCCCCACACACACACACACCCATCGGGTACCAGTCATTCTAGTGTTAAATTTTCAAAAATAGTCGACCTGCAAATAAACATACCTCATGATTACTGCAAAGGCGGTGTTACTATCTTAACAAGTTGACACAAGAGTAGTTAACATGGCCCGATAAATCACAGATCACGTGTCGGAGGTTCTCATGAGATTCCTCACTGACAGGTGAAGCTCCCATTACAAGTCGTTTGAACCGATAGATACCTTGACGTGTTCTGAAGTTTGTCAAATGTATTGAACCTTTGCTGAGTACTATCTGGTGGAAGGCACGATTCTCCTTTTAACTACTTCCTGGACTATATATACTCTAATCTCACATGTGCTCAAAAGCCTGCACACTACACCCAAAGCCAAAGTCTTCAATTTAATGAAGATGCTACTTTTCGGAAGAAGACGTAGAAGAAGAAGGCCAGTGGTGTCAGAGCCGGGGTGGGGGTAGGCGGGGTAGGGGGCGGCTAACCCCCACCCCTAAAATAATTTGGGGTGGGTGCGGGCGGGGGTGCTAATATTAAATCTTTAGCCACCCCACCCCCACCCCTCAATCGTCCTAGTGTACATTTTTTTACCCCGAATTATCACTCAAAATGCAGGAGATGACTTCTAAGAGCATCTATTTTAACCAACTTTCCGGTGATCTTTCTTCTTCTTTTCGTTCGATGATCATACCGCCAGTCCTAAGTGCCTATCGACATGATCATTCCGGTGATGTCCCCGTCACTCCACCCCACGCAGTGTTGTGTGTACTGTGAATATGCATTTCTATGGTACTGTCAGTGTCCACTGACAACGTATTGCTACTGCTCATAAATCTTATATCAACAATATCTAGGAACACATAAGCAGATCACTGATGGCGACAGTCTGCGATATCATTAACCAGGCATTAACACCTTAACTAGACAGACCTTCTGAAATGATCTTGAAAAACGTCGATTTACACACCCTGATTTGAAATTTTGCCATAGCAAAGTAGTCATTCAAGTGTAAGATTTCTAAAATATTCCTTTCATGCTCTGTAAATTGAGGTTTTCTAAGAGAAAAATTCTCATTTTCCTGAGCAATTTAAACCACGAATTATCACTCAGAATGCAGGAGATGGCTTCTCAGAGCATTTAATTTTGACAAATTTCCAGGGGAGGACTCTTGGACCCCCCCAACCCCATATTAGGGAGGGGGAAGCCTCCTCCCTGGCCCACCTCATTCACGCCCGCTCAACACGAAATTCTGCATCCACCCCTAGCCTCCCTCCCCCTGTTGCAGAGCCACTCCACCGCCACTGAAGAAGGTATCGTTTAAGTAAGCTACTGTCCCAATAACCATGGCCGGATTACAGCCCAAGGCCTCGCGTTTTAAACACAAAAAAAAGAGTTACGGTTTTTTTCTACATGCTACGTAACTCAACGAAGAGACAAACTCGGTACCATCTACACAGTCAACACCGCAGTAATACATTCGTCTTGGTCAATGTCCATTTGCAGTACAAGAGTACAAGTACAAGTGTCTTTTTGAAAATTTACGACTCGACTGACTGGCTTGGTAACCGAGCCAGTCTTTCCAGTTGTAAATCTTCAAAAGTTTTCTTCTCTTGGACTGCGAATGGACATTGGCTATGCAAAGACGTGAATCTTTGATGGGCAAACGAATTTTACAGCGATGCTGAGGAATGTGCATTTGCAGGACGAGAGAATGCTATTTTCGTAAATTTCACTGGTAAATTTACAAAAATTGTTTTCTCTTAGCATTCACAAACTATAATTCTCTTGAAAAATCTTGACCAATTAATAATTAACAAAATTATGCCGAATAGGCCTTTATAGATTGCATCTCAGATCGTCTGGATTTAAGAATCGAACCCTCTGGTGCTAGGGCCTCGCGCCAGCTTAAGCAGGTGCTGTCAGTAATCCGCGTTATAATAATCTATCAATGAATCTGTACATATAATCACTATATAAATATTGAACTTAAACTTGATCAGTTCCAGTAGAAACAGACCTGCAAGCGAACATTTTGGGAATAGAATAACTACGGGAAAGATCTAGAGAATCGTGGCGGATTCAGGAGGTCATTTGCTCTGGGTTTGGGTCACCAAAAATGACAGCCCTGCCTGGGGGCTTATGGCTTTCAATCTTGAAATTCTGTCATTTCAATTTCAATAATATATATTCAGGCAAACTGTCGAATATTTCGATACCAATTTTATTGCTGTAACATGTTATTACATCAGGAACAGACATTTGACCATCTTTGTTGTACCTCATATGTTACCCGCATCTCAGCTGAATGTTAGTTTATCTCAGAGCAATATTGAGACAAGTGTGTCCTTTGTTTTCGCAATCACATCCTGGGTTATCTAGGTCTATTATCTTAGCCGTACTATCTAACACATCTATGATCAATTTGTCAATTTTCAATTTCAAGTTTATTCGGTAACTTCTTCAGAAGTGTACGAAACATATACACATGAAATATACATATAATGACGGTTACATATGTTATATACATAACATATATACATCTTGTAGGTTTTTCAACGATCCGTCTCTTCGACAATGCGTAATGTTGGCGTAGCAGTGTGGGCACAAGGGTTAATAGACTAATACTAATAGGTTTATCGATCTCATTGATAAATAACCCTTGAACTACCAGTGTCTCAATTTCAAGACAGCGATACAAGAAGCTGTTGAATATGATGAAAATAATGTGGCTGGAATACGTTGATGCTTTAGGCAGCAATATCTGCCAGTCAAATTAGCTTCAAAATATTGAAAAGAATATCCGTTGGATCTGACATAAATACTTTGTCAATTCCAATCTGTATTGGTTAAATCTTTATCCCTCAATCGAACCAGAAACAGGCTCCGCAGTTGTCTTGTGAGATCGATAAACTCAAGAGATACGTGTATATGGACATTACTCTGATGAGCTGGTCACATGACGCGTATCGGTATCAGGTATTTAGACACATTCAATATACGCCGAGCACGCATGCTGGTATAAACCCCTAACTTCATTAAGCGCACAAGCTGATTAAAAAACTGCTTCTGCATTGGTCTTGAAAAATCTCTATTTGCAAACAAAGACTATTTTTTTTAAATTTACCACTAGTGGGAAATTTTTCAGAAATAGTTTTCTCTTGGCCATTTTATAAGAGAAAATTTAAATTTTCTTTAAAAAATTTAAGCGTTAAAGGGTTTTAAACAGTCGCGTATAGTCTAAGACTATATCATATCCAGCGAGATATATATGTGAGCAGTTAAGACTTTTTTAATATTTGGAAACTTGTTCAAGCATATATAAGGTATGTTAACCGTCTCCCGGCTGACTTTCCGCAGACTACATTTTTGATGTAGTTAAGCCACCAACAACTTTCAATCAAATTGTTTTCAAAAAATTTTCAACATATCCAGAGTTATTGCCCATTGAAATTATTATCTAGTAGCTTGCAGCAGTCGGACAGCTCAAATAATTTTGTTTTATAATGCTCTGTAATTTAATGTTTACATACAGAGAGTTAACTTTCTAAGGGGGCTCTTCCGGGGGTTCAGTATAAAACTGTTTTACATAGAAAATAATAATTTACATATTCAGCCACGCGCTCGAACCATCAAGTTTGATCTGTACGATGTCTGCGATATTATTATCACTACGTTTTTCGAAGAAAAGTCGGGATTATGTCGTGCAACCCATGTGTGTGCGTGCGTGCGTGCACGCGTGCGTGCGTGCACGCGTGCGTACGCACGTGCGCGCGTGCATGTAAGCGAGGATTGATTGAACCGCATCTCCTCCGAAACCTTTGGAGGGAATTCGACCAAATGTGGTATGTATGTTACCCATATCAGTGCGGGATGCAAGATCACATTTACATTTGGCGCTGTCAGCAGGGGTGGGTGGGGTGTGTGTCAGGGGTGAAAAGGTCAAATCGATTTTAACGTAACTCCTCCGAAACCGTTAGACGGAAATGAACCAAAGTTGATCTGTGAGTTACCCATATGATTGCGGAGAGCAAGACGCCATTTACATTTAGCTCTCCCAAGCGTCAAAAGGTCAAATTTTAATGTGCGGAAATTGATTGTAACGCAATTCCTCTGAAACCACTGTACAGGTACATGTATGCCAGTTACCCATATCATTGTGGACTGGCAGAGCACATTTACATTTGGCCCCACCCCAGGCGTGGGTGGAGGATGGGGTTCAATGGTCAAGAAATTTTATATAATGCAAATCCTACGAAACCGTTGGACGGAGTTTAACCAAATTTGGTATGTGAGTTAACCATGCGAATGTGGAATGCATGAGTACATTTAAATTTGTCCCCGTCATGGGGCCAAAAGGTCAAGAAATTGATTGTAATGCAACTCCTCTGATACGACGGGATGAAATTCAACCAAATTTGGTATGTGAGTTATCCATATCAGTGTGGACTAAGTGACCGCATTTACATTTGGCCCGACTCCAGGGTGTGGGTGGTGGTGGAGGAGGGGGGGGGGGGGGTAAAAACGTCATGGAATTGATTGTAATGAAACCCCTCTGACACTGTTGGACAAAATTCAACGAAATTTGATATGTGAGTTACCCATATGATTTCGGAGTAAGAGAGGTCATTTACATTTACTCCGTACATACAATGCAACTTGCGTATCCTTGATGCTGTATCACTGTAACAAATGGATTGCTTCAAATGCAACTCTAGACAAAGTTGATTCCTGCCACCGCAAATGCCTACGGACCATCACTGGCCACCGATGGCCAGACAGCATAATTTCCAATGATGCGCTATGCAAGATGCGCAATACATCGCCGCTGTCCGTAAAAGCCGCCCAGCAAAGACGGTCCATGTTTGGCCACGTGCTAAGCATGCCAGGGGGGGGGGGCACAGCAGCGCAGGAATTCGTCTTAATGGGAGTCAACAAATACAAAGCGAGGAGAGGACGTCATTGCATAAATCTGTTAAGCGTGCTACGAGGTGACCTCAAGAAAGCAGGACTCGGTACAGTCGAATCAAGAATACACCCCAGGAAGCTAAAGATTTCGGATGAGGACAAGACACAGTGGGCAAAATCGAAGAAGGACTGATTGCATCTCTAGGATGGTTCTACTACTACAGCCGCAGAATACAGTAATCAAAAATACTTATAGACCCTGTAACCCAGATATTAGAGGAGTTGGGCTTGCGCTTGAGGACGCTTTAGCCAACCCGAATACGATTGAATTTACCAAATTTGGGGATTGTACCGTCTGGTATTCCAGAGTTATGTACCAAAATGTGTATTCTGGTATACATTTTGTGACCCAGTTACTTAGATATTTGATCTGTTGACATGAAACATTAACTCTTCCCCCCCCCCCACACCCACCCCTCCCTCCCTCCCTCCCTCCATCCCTACCCCCCTCCTCTCTCTCTCTCTCTCTCTCTCCGATCGAGAGGAGGGGGAGGGGTGGATGGAGGGAAGGAGGGAAGGAGGGAGGGATGGAAAGAAGGAGGGAGAGAGAAGCAGGTCACGGGGTTATTAAGTGCATATCGTAGTGAACATATTTGGCTATATTTTGAATGCAAGAGGGTAGAATCCCCAGAATTGACACATGCATGCATATGTTGTCGGCTAGACATAATTCAGATCAAATGATAGAATATCGAGATGACGGGGACATTAGGTTCATTGGCAAAATAGAGCGTAAAAGTGTCAGTCGTCACCTTCTCCTCCCCCTCCTTATCCTTCTTCTCCTCCTTCTTCTCCTCCGCCTTCTTCCCCTTCTCCCCTCCTCATTTCCATTCTTCTCCTTCTGCTACTCCTCCTTCCCCTTCTCCTCTTCCTTCTCCTCCTCCGCCTTCCCTTCTCCTCCTCCTCCACCTCCTTTTTCTCCTCCTCTCCCTTCCTCCTTCTCCTCCTCCTCTTCCTTCTCCTCCTCATTCTCCTCCTCCTACTACTCTTACTCCTTCTCATCCTCGTCCTCCCCCTCCTTCGCCCTCCTCCCCCGTCTCCTCCTTCCCCTTCTCATCCTCCTTCCCCTCCTCCTTCACATTGTCCTTCTCATTCTTCTCCTCCTCCTTCCTCTTCTCCTCCTTCTCCTCCTTCCCCTCCTCCCCTTCTTCTCATCCTCCTCCCCCCCTCCTCCTCCTTCTCCTTCTTCTCCTCTTCCTTCCCCTTTTCCCCTGCCTTCACCTTCTCCTCCAGCTTCTCCTCCTCCTTCTCCTCCTCCCCCCTTCCCCACCTCCTCCTTCTCATGCTGCTCCTACACCCTCCTTCTCCTCCCCCCTTGCATCCTTCTCCTTCCCTCTCCTTCTTGTTCTCCTTCAGGTTCTCCTCCTTACCTCTCATCCTCATTCTTCCTCTCCTTCTCCTCCTTCTTTTCCTCCTTCTCCTCCCCCTCCTTCTTCTCCTCCTCCCTTCCTTCCCCATCTCCTCCTCCCTCCCTTTCTCCTCCTTCTCATCCTCCTTCCACCCTCGTACTCCTTCCCCTCCTCCTCCTTCCCCTTCTCAGCCTTCTCCTTCCCTCTCCTTCATGTTCTCCTCCTTACCTCTCATCCTCATTCTTCCTCTCCTTCTCCTCCTCCTTCTTTTCCTCATTCTCCTCCTCTTCCTTCTTCTCCTCCTCCCTTCCTTCCCCTTCTCCTCCTCCCTCCCTTTCTCCTCCTTCTCATCCTCCTTCCACCCTCCTACTCCTTCCCCTCCTCCTCCTTCCCCATCTCCTCCTCATTCTCCTTCTCCTCTTCCTTCGTCTCCTTGTCCTCCCCTCTTCTCCTCCACATTCTCTTTCTTCTTCTTCTCCTCCTTCCCCTCCTCCTCCTTCTCCTCCTCCTCATTCCATTCTCCTTCTCCTCCCTCCCTTCTCCTCCTCCTTCATCCTCCTCCTCCCCTTCTCATTCTCCTCCTTCTCCTCCACATTCTTCCCCTTCTCCTCCTTCTCCTCCCCCTTCTCCTCTTCCTTCTCTTTCTCCTCCTCCTTCTTCTCCCTCTCATCCCCTTCTCCCTCCTCCCTTTTCCTCCTCCTCCTTCCTCTATGCTCCCTCTCCTCCTTCTCCTCCTCATCATTCTCCTTCTTCTCCTCGTCGTTCTTCTCGCCCTCCTTCTCCAATCCTCCCTTTTTTCCTCCTCCCCCTTGCTATATCCTCCCTCTCCTCCTTCTCCTCCTCCCCCTTCTCCTCCTCCTCCTTCATCTGACCTCCATCTCCTCCTCCTTCTCCTCCTCCTCCCTTTTTTCCTCCTCATCCTCCTTCCTCTATCCTCCCTCTCCTTCTTCTCCTTCCTCCTCATCATCCTCCTTCCACTTCTCCTCCTCCCCCTTCTTCACCTCCTCCTTCTTCTCCCCTCCCTTCTTCTCCTCCTCCTCATTTTTCTCCTCCTGGTGCTCCTCCTCCTTCCTCTTCCCATCTGCCTCATCTTCCTTTTTCTCCTCCTCTTCTTCCTCCTCCTCCTCCTCCTCCTCCTCCTACTACTACTACTACTACTACTACTACTACTAGTACTACTACCCCACCACCACATCTGAGGGATCACAGAAAAATGTAAAAGTAAGATATCTGCTATATACACCATCAAAATTCCAGGTAATTTGTGTGGTTGTGAAACGGCTTGTTGAAAGTCAGTCCGATGAAAGAGGATTGTTGTCCTCTGGATGGTGGTCTGGTGGTGGAGCACTCGCCTCCCAATTGCTAGGCGAAAGTTGTCATAGAATTGCCAGGTTCGAACCCCACTGGTTCAGATGATGAATGAGCTAGATCCTAGTGCCAGTGCGTGGTCAAAGACAGGGTTCATAGAACTAATGCTTGACAATAATAAAAACTATTACTACTACTACTACTACTACTACTACTACTACTTCTACCATTACCAAATGTGTAAAATGCGATAATTGGTTTTTAGGCACTGGGGTTGCTGCCCAGTTAGCCCTTTCCTTAACCCGCCTTTGCATTTATCTACCTTTCGGATTCTGATTCCGGTTAGAAGCCATGATTGCTGAAAGTGATGAGCATGCGCAGACGTTGTCTAAGAGATTATCGGAAGCAATCCTCGAGGACAATATAGAACAAGTGAGAATTTGCATCATCCAAGGTGTGGATTTAACGTTAGAGAGTGTGTTTTATTCACAGGCAAACGGTTATGTGGATGACCATGTTTGCCCTCTTGCACATGCGTGCTGCCTGGGAAATGAGGGGATAATGGGAGAGTTGCTAAGAGCGGGTGCAGATCCTAATCAGGATTCAGGATACTATCGTCAGCCTATCATTACTATGGCAGCATTCGAACATCGCATAACATTATCAATGTTAAAAACTCTCATTACCTACGGAGCCGATGTCAATAAAATAGGGAAAGATTCGGAAACATTTTTGCATTATTTGACTCGCGGGGACTTTAATGATACAGATGACAATTTATTGTCTGCCATTAAGCTCTTGTTGGACAATGGAACCAGTCTCTATGTTAAGGATGATGAGCAGTTGACACCACTACGGTATGCATGCAGATCAGATAATACTGGCATTATTAAATTACTCATAGCTGAAGGAGCTGATCTGAATTTTGACAACAGTACTCTGCTAGAAGATGCGGCATTAATCTGTAATATTGAGACGTTTGACTTGTTGCTGGATGCCGGTGCAAATAGACATCTAACACCTCATGCTCTCATCGAACCATGCCATCAGAATGATCATGCTATGATTGTCAGAATACTGGATACGTGTGACGTGGATATAAATATGGAATTGGACGGAGAAAATATTCTGCACACCATTTGCAGCTGTCATCAGATCAGCAGCGGGACTGTACAGTTATTGCTTGATCATGGAGCAGATGTTAGAGCTTCTGATTCGCAGAGTGGAGACACTGCATTGCATTATGTTGTCAAGGCGTATGACTGTAGTAAGATACGCCAGCTTTTAGCATACAACCCTCTTCTGAACATACATAATACTGCGAATCAGACGCCGTTAGATACACTTTTGCGCGCCTCAACCCATAGCTATGCATGTGGGCGTGAGGGATGGTCTCGGATCAAAGTACTCGCTTTTAAGATGCTTGTTGCCTCTGGCGCAAATGTTACTTCTGATTTTGAATTTGCTCTCAATCAATTATGCATTAATCCAGAGACACAAATATCAGATTATAAAATCAGTTCTACAAGGTCGTTAAAGGAAATGTGTCGCTTGGTAATTCGTGGAACGATTCATGTTCCTGTTTATGCCAGTTTGCACAAGCTCCCCATCCCGAAACTATTACAAGTATATTTGAACTTTGAATTTGATCCATTAGTTGATGAATATTTAAAGATATGTAATACTACTAGTGGGGCAGATAGCTGGGATTCTTCATGGGACTCGTGCACCTGGTGATACAAGCATGAAATTGGACACTTTAGAATACTCTAAACTGGTCACTTCAAAACTACGCTATTGGACATTTAAGAATCCATGATGAAGTGATAGCTGGATGAGAAATGAGGACGAGGGTATGAGTACATTCAAATAATGTAGCGGAGTACTGAGACCAAGTTACTATCTCTACCAATACACCCCTACCGCCCATCATGCAGTAGCCGTTACTGCTTTGCACTACATGATAAAGGCAAAAGCCATGTAACACCAGATTTTTCTCGAGAGCAGGATAAAATGAAAGATTGTGTACCTGAGTGTGCTAAAGCCAGAAGAAAAATCAGTTTTTGCATGCTTTAAAACATAAATCGACACCCAAGTTCACTTAAATTGACCAAATCCATACATTTAAATGTAAATTATGAGTTCTTGTAAATTTGTCTGGCATCTTGAAAAATGTCGAATTTTCAAATGGCCAATCGGGTAGATCGGACAAGTGACATGGGTAGATGAACCATACCAAATTTCACGCTTGTATCACCATTTGCAAGATACTCTATGCTCAGTAGAGAAAGAAGAGAGACTATGCTCAGTAGAGAAAGAAGAGAGTAAGAGAAGCTCCTTTATGGAGAGAAGCAAACGATAAGAGAGGAATACCTTTCTGACATCCCTCCAATGCCGAATAAATTTAAATGGACCTTTCCAGTTTATCCATCCATCATCTGACGCCATAATCAACTAAGTGACGTGTCGGATGACATCATAATTAATTATGGCATAAATGACTCGATTTGGTCCGTCTTAAACGCTTAATAGTCCGACACGTACGAATTGTATGTTTTTACCATTTAATAAAATAATTCCGTTGAATATTTTGAAGCGAATTTTAAAATATTTAACAGCTTACTTGTCTAGTTTTCTGGAAATTGATAGTCAGTGAGTTCAGGAATCGATCGATCGATCACAACAAGAGCAAGGTGTGGGTGGAGCATAGCTAGAGATGGGCGGGGCATAGCTAAAACTCGAAAGGTCCATTGATTCCCTTTGAGGTATTTCTGTGCTACATGTTTTATGCCTGCATACGTGTAGGGTTATCCTACCCTATTAGGTTAGTTGATAGTAGCCATCAAAGAGAGCAGTCTCCCTACTTCCCAAAAGGTGCCAGAGAGCGAACCCTTGCAAGGTGGGGATACTTATAGCAATATTGTTGCAGTGCCAGCTAAACTCCTTATATAAGCTAAGCTAACTATATATTCTTAAGTACAAAATAATGTGGGGTGAGAAACGCCAGGAGAGGAAGGTGACATACGCACATGCATCGCACTGTATGTCATGTGGCTAGGATATTGTCCTGGCAGTAGGGGCATGCAATGTACCAAGGAATTTACTGGTTATGGGTAAATGGATGAGAATGGCTACATTCATACCAAGGGAGATACTTACCTGATCAACCTAGATCGATAATCTAGCTTTAAGATAAACAATGTAACACGTCAATACTGTTTGAACACCTGGTCTAACTAAGATTATTATTAAACCATTTCTGTCTATTGATAACCTACCACTCTATCCTAACCAGGGCCGAGCCGAGTAACCGACTGGCCGACCGACGAACAATGAACAATCTCTCTACATTCATTCCACATCATTTAAATATATTAGTTACTTCTTTGCACCTGTCCAATCATGTAAGAACAAGCGTGTGTTGGCCTAAGACTACTCAAATTAATACAAGGCATAAGTTACCGATTAGTCAATAAATAAACAGATACTTAACAGTACAGGAACATATATGTAGGTTCCAGGTATTATACATTTTGATAATAAAGTTATATGAATAATTAAATTACAGGTTCGCCATTAATGTTTGTGTTCATTTCACACAATCCAATTAAAGTGTTGGTTAGTTTGTATCCAAGTAATACGAACGCGGCTCAATCGAAAATTCAAAATTGAAAACTCGACTTCTAAATTCAAAACATGACTTCGAAATTCAAATCTTAAATCAGCCAATCACGACCCATTTTACATTTATGTAAATTTATGCTAGCCAATCGGATTTCTAGGTCATGCTAGGGTACATTTATACTAGTTTACGTTTCTGCTAAACGTCTGTATGTTTGAAACAATCATGGTGTCGATGAAGAGTGTTGTTTCGGAAAGAGATGGAAAGATATGTGTGTTCTTCGTGGATGAAACTTTATCGCTTGAACAACTCGGTTTCTCAGCTATTCCTGTTGCTGATATGTGTTGGCCTATATACCTATTTGCCTATATACCTACTTCGTAGGTAGTTAGTGCCAGGATATAGGTCACACTTGACCAAGGCTACCTCTATTGCTGAGGCATTCCATCCCGGGTCTAAAAATAGCATCATGGCCTGTTTGCTAAGAAGAAACTTAATGCGTACGAATGTAAGCATCTGTGGATCGAATCTAGACATAATAACATTAATTAATACCATCGGCCCTTGCTCTAAAATTCGGGGAGGCTCCACTACTCCGACAACCCAATAGTCCGACAGTTTTACCCACTAGACCGCCAGCCCAATAGTCCAACAATTATAGCCAGTTAGTCAGGCAAACCAGCACAAGGGGCTCACACGCACACCAACCTATCTCACCCGCCCGTACATCATCATCATCGTCGCTTCCAGAATCAGTAGCAGCAGCAGCACGACCACCCCCACCACGACCACTACAACCGCCACCACCACCGCCACAAGCAGCAGCAGCCCACCACCACCGTCATTGTAGCCACCACTTCCTTCGATCAAAATGAGCAAGAATATAATCCACATACACATTTCCACAACAAATGGTGGTTTATCTCTGCATGCCCTAGAAATCTGATTGGCTAGCATAAATTTACATAATTGTAAGACGGCTTATTTAAGATTTGAATTTCGAAGTCAAGTTCTGAATTTCGAAGCCGAGTTTTGAATTTCAAACTCAGAATCTATTCCAATCCATTCCTACAACTCTTCTAGGTATCCAATAAGCACACTTTGATTGGCCGAACAATAAAGTCACCAATAAACCTCTGCTTATTTCTTCCTAGAAGGTCTAACCTGATAACTGATTGATCCTTTCAGCCAATCAGTGACTCCTCCCTCTCTTGCCTGGCACACACATCTATTCTGTATAACTCTTTGCTGCAGATTCTGATCGATCCCGATTGGTTATGACGTCATTCCAACCGATTCTATTCTATCCAATTCTTCCATGAAGATTGCGCCTCACACAGACAAAGCAGTGGGGACTGGTTCTGATTTGATGTGATCTGTCAGCTAACTAACAACATTATGGTATGGGTTGTTGTTGCATACCATAAAATGAGTGGCATATAGTTTCTCAATAAATTTCGATTCTGTTATGAATTCCTAAAGGACGCTATAATTTCCATGTCCTGTCCATTGGGTACTAATGGAGAAGTCTCAAGAATCATAGGGTGCTAGGCTATATAATTTCCATGTCCTGTCCATTGGGTACTAATGGAGAAGTCTCAAGAATCATAGGGTGCTAGGCACACGTGCTGGATGATTCATTACCAGATGGTGTTGTTCTAGCCCACGGTTAAATACTAGAATGCTTACATCATCAACTATGTCAGTCAGTCACGTTCAATTTATTCTCATAATTCATGATCCCAACACTTGCCACTAAACATTGATTATTGCCAAAACTACAACTATCAACAACTGCTGAATAACATAACAGTGAATGCCAGCTAAGCAGCAACAACTTTTATCTAAACCATTTTCAAATACATCAACTCATATGAATGAGTTACCATAGAATCATTTCCAGTTAATTCATCCATTTCCAACATTATCATACTAATCTTATCTGCTGGTTATGTAACGCTATAAACAGCATCCTATCCATTTAACATTAGTGCACTTCTATTACATACAAAGAGCTGACCTGGCTGGCTCGACTTTCCACCGTCCCAATGATTGACACATATTTATAAACAGGTGATCGACTCAGCCACGGTACAATTAGTCATCATAACTTTCCCGTTTTGAATTGTATGTTATAAATACTCTTGATGCAATGCTACAGCATCCATCTTTAGCTCACCTGGACTTTTAGCTGGCATTTTCAAAACATAATTTCTTTTTGGGTCTTACATGAATTATAAGATATCCTGCGGGGTCATGACTTCCCACAAGACAATCCCATATTTACACATGCCCACCAACCAAAGTTAATTTACCATCTCTTAAGCACTTAAGGGAGCATTGATTAACTCGTTGTGTACCATCTACAACCAAACACACACCTATACCCAGATGAAATCTGCTAAACAAAATACAGCATTAACCAACCAAAAGAAATTAATAATCAACGATACAGTAATAAATCTACGAAAAGAACAATAACTAGCAATACGATAGCAATCAAAATTCAAACAACGCAATATTACTTAGTAATTAAACAACAATAAATTGAAAGAAAACAGTAACTAAAACAATACAGACAATTAAACGTAATAGCACGGCGCACTGATTCGCGCTATACACAACAATACCTATATACAGAATGTCCACCTAGATAATATAAGGAATAAAATAAACTGACAATGTTCAAATTGGGATTTCAGAGAGATCTGGAATGGCCTCCATACCTGCCTGGTAAGACACCGTGGGTGACGTCGTGCCTCTGGTTATGGTTGGCTGGTCCCCGGCATTAGGCATCGCCACTGGTCATTGTGACCAACGAGCCCAGGCAGATCCGAATCGCAGAACCCTGGCCATGGGTGGCTTTCGTGAGATACACATCCACAAACGGTTCAGAATTCCACACTTGTATGAAACACACGTTAGCACTATTAGTGCGGAAGCAGAAGCCACCAAATATAATAACAAGGATCCGGTACTGATGCTTTCGACCATCACTGGGTCGATCTCGGATAATGGCACTAAAGGAACACACTTCGTTTTCTGTAAATGGTTCCACTTTTCCACCTTTAAGTGGGTCACTATTAACGATTGATTCAGTACACCGGCCACATCCAATCTTGGTACACCAATGGCCAAAACTGATCCGAGCATACGACTATCTATAGGTCCGTATGGGTCCGAATTTCCATCCAGCACCACTGTAATCACACTTACTTGACATTAACGCATACACACCATTCGTTAATTCACGCCTCTCAGTCAATTGTCCACCACAATGTACTTCCACAAGTTCCGAATGTCTGCAATACCACTCCAATCCCTTTATGAGCAAACTAGCAGTGTCATTAGATTGTGACAACTTAACTGTGCACGTACTATCAGTCAAATTGGTTAACAAACTCACAATACACGGTACGTGAGTCTTATCGACTCGTAACTGTCTGTGACATACCCGAGGATCAACTCCTTGACATTCAGATGGAGGGCAATACCAACCAGTCTTAGTGTCTAGCCCAATACTGGTTCAAGCAATTATTACCTGCATGTAATGTCCTACTATACTTAAAGGTTCGGACGAATGCATGCCATATTCAATGTAATTTCCACTGTCAATTAACGGTAAAGTAGCAACATAATGTAACTGGGAGTTATCCTTCCACAATGGAGACACAATGACGTTTCGGTATTACCACTGATATGGTTTAATCAACTCAAATCCTACACTAACCTGTTTTGCAACTTCTGATAAATCGGATGGACTAAAAAATTCTTCGGTTAGTCTCCCCAATTCGAGGGAAGCAGTCTGCCTATGAAATTGCACAGAAAGCTTCTGATAACTGTACACAACATTCTCAGCTGAATCGATTATATGTCCCAAACGTACTAATGCGCATAAATCGGCCTGACGTGATGCTTGTTGACTAAGTAACTTACTCACATTCTTGGTCAAGCTGACCAAACCATCTGTGACTTCATTAATCCTATTAGTGTTGACGTTAATCTCCTAGAAAGCATATTTCACATGAGATGATAAGTCAATAGAAAAGTGAACTAGTCAATTCATATGCTTCATAGCCCTTTTGACAACATTCTTAAGTGCCTCGATGTCGCTACTCCAAACAAGGATGACGCAACATCACCAACAAAGCTGAAGAGTCCTCACTTTTGTCGTCCACCTATACGATGTAACATTGTCCGTTGTGTCTTGACAGCAATCTTCTTAATGATGCTGATTCGATGTTGAAGTCCAAAAATGTCATTATTACTAAGTGAAGTTTTACTGCCTATGTCAGCAACAAATACACGAAATTGATCTAACCAGTTAATAAAGTTAGGCGGTAGGTAGGGATGGTTGATAGATACTACTACCATCCATTCGGTTCATACTACTGAAATTCGTTGATGATTGGTGATCATCACACCATACTGTAATTTATGAATATTCGAATTTTTACAAAGTCCAAAAATAATATTAATCAACACTATCACTACACAGAAACGTAAAGTATACATGATTTATAATTGGCAATTACGATGTTATTACTAAGAGTACCAAACAGCGACTAATGCTTTTTCATACTATGTCGACTTATAATGGCTTCAACACATCTAACAATGTCAGCGAATTTCGACCAGCCAAATGCGCCAATCCTAGCGTGTTTATTAGCTGATGACTCAGAATAAGAGTTATGACTGCACTTGCGCAGATTATAAGAGTGCGATGGTTGCGCTTCCATTGGTTCACTGGCAGGCTCGGGTATATTCTCTGATGTATCTATTGGCGAGTCATCACCGAGAGTCTCTGACGTATCCATCGGCGACTGATTGTTTAGGATCACTACTTCTTCTTCTTCTTTTCATTCGCTGATCATACCGCCAGTCCTGTAAGTGACTATCGACATGATCATATGCTCACTACTCATACCCGGCTGATCCACATTTATGTCAACTTCCGTATGTACGTCCGGTACCGTTGCAGGTACTGGTCGCATCTTACGGGCTACCTTATTAGGCGCTGGTGTAAATTCAGGTAGACCCGGTACCTTTGCAGGTACTGATTTAGACTCCGGTAGAGGTTTTATTCTCGGAGGATGACTTGCTTTAGTACCTTTAACAGGGTTTCTAATAGGGCATGTCTCACCTTGTCCAAGCACATTTCTGAGTCGACTACGCATAGTTTTGAGATGTTTAGAATGCGTACCTTTCCAGACCTTTGATGTCGGACATGAGCCATGGGTCCGTTAATTTGGAAAATTTCGTACCCAGGGTCACTGCAAGAGGCCAACTTCATCCTCTTCTCAGCTTTTACAACCACTGAGTCGCCAACCTTGTACTCACCAGCATTTGAATGCTTATTAATTTGTTCACGATGATGTTCTCGTGATTTGGCTGTCTCTTCGCGAGCACGCAATAAGGCGTTGTTAAGACATGTAAGTCTTTCACCTAAGTCTTGCACCGCATCAAGTGAAATAGCTAACGGAAGTCTCGCTCGTCAACCATATGTCAGATAGAATGGTGTATATCCGGTTGTAGCATGGCGAGTGTTGCGGTACACTGTTAAAGCTGCACCCAACTCGTCTTCCCATGCTCGAGACTCATTATTGACACCTTTTTGTATCAAGTCTTTCAATGTTCTGTTGAATCTTTCTGTCCATCCGTTTGTCTGTGGATGATACGGACTTGTTCATCAATGGTCAATACCATGCTCTGCATACCTTTGCTCAAGTGAGTTCGAACAAAACTCCTTTCCTTAATCAATAATGAGTATTTCCAGTATGCCGTGACGAGCTACGTATTCGTTGAAGAATTTGTCTTCCACATTCTGTGATGTCTTAGCTGAAATCGGGTATGCTTCTGCCCACGCAGAACAATGATCAACAATCGTCATTATATAGACGTTACCTTTGTTGGACTCCAAAAGTGGACTGATTAGATCTATTCCAATTATCTGACCGCGATAATTGGCCATATGCATTTCTGTATACCTGGGTCGGGTCGTGACAGGTTGGTTGACCTGGCAGGTTGTACACCTATCTAACATATAGACAACATCCTTTCTCAAGGATGGCCAAACAAAGGAATCTCTTATCATTCCTATGGTTTTCTTAAGACCTTGGTGACCAGCTTGCTCATGAGCCTTCCGGAGTACTTGCTCACGGAACTTACCAGGTAACAATATCCTTGGATATTCAGCATCCAATGCTGAGGGTGGAATTAAAGAATACAAAATACTGTTATTAAACATATACTCCTCCGGTGTGTTCTTAAACAATTCCGGGAATTCCTTGGTCTGCTCGGTACATAATTCGGCATAAGGCATGTCGTATACCTCTAGAGGAACATGAGGTAAGACATCCTCTTCCACTTCCATAATGATGTAGTCACCAGTATCTAACATGGCGACTTCAACAGGATGATGTAACCTGGACAACATGTCTGCACGAATATTCTTGGAACCCTGGATGTACTCTATCTTACATCTGTATTCAGCAATCAATACTGCCCAGCGCTGCACTTTTGTATTCTTGACCTCGCCCACAAACAAACTCTTACGAGGTTTGTGGTTGGTATACACAGTTAACTCAGTGCCAAATAGATAAGGACGAAGCTTTTTCAATGCATAAATCACAGCGTAAGCCTCCTTTTCTATTATGGGCCAATTTAACTGACTATCTTTCAAGGTTGAGCTGACATATTGAATGCACGATGTACCCTGGATGTACCCTGGATGTACATCCTTGTATATATTGAATTGAATATTCTTGCACACGCTCAATACCATTATCGTCAACTTGTACTAAAATCGCACCTATCGCATAACTCGATGCGTCCGTGTACAGTTTATATGGTTTATTCAAGTTTGGATAAGTCAGAACGGTCTCACTACACAGCAAGTTCTTCAATTTCTCAAATGCTTGCTTTTCATGTTTTCCCCATTCGAACCTTTTATACTTCTTGGTTAATTCTATTAAAGGTTTAGCAATTTTGGCATAACCTTTACGCAAGATCGATAATAGCCAGTAGCTCCGAGAAAACTCCTGACTTCACCCACATCACGTGGTGATGACATTTCTCATATGACTCTGACCTTTTGACTTTGAGGAGCTACTCCTTGGCTTGAAATGTGATAGCCTAATAAGTCCATGGACTTGCTTGCAAAGTCACATTTCTTTTTCTTCAATTGCAAATTATACTCTTGAATTTTGCTCATAACCAGACGTAAATGATGTGCATGTTCAGTCGGACTCCGTGAATATACGACTATATCATCGACGAAAACATGCATGAATTTTCCTACAAAATCACGGGAAATATCGTTCATCGCACGTTGAAATACTGCACCTGAGTTGCAAAAACCAAAGGGCATCCGAATCCATTTGAAAAGCCCTTCCGTGCAGACGAACGCCGTCCTCTCAATGTCTTGGCTAGCCATTGGTATCTGCCAATAGCCAGACTTCAAGTCCATTGTAGAAAATAGTGTCGCTCCTTTCATTGAATCAAAAATATCGGAGATATTGGGCAAAGGATAACTTTCCTTACGACACACAGAATTTAATTTCCTAAAATCTACACAGAAACGTGTATCACCATCCTTTTAAGGAAATAAGGTGATAGGTGACGCCCAAGGAGATGACGATGGTCTTATGACGCCAGCTGCTAGCAATTCTTTGACTTGATTTTTGACCAACTATGCTTTTGCTAAAGGTATCCTGTACGCTTTCTGTCAAATAGGAGGGTGGTCTCCCATCGGAATTGTACACTTTACCTGGAGCATACGTCCGAGAGTGTTGGGATGAGCCGTATCGAAATTATTGGCAAAGTCACTTAATACTTTGTCAATAACTACATATCCGGTCATTTCTTTACAGCTAGCATAAACATAATCATTTTGAGATCTAAATGGTATTCTAAAGGGATATTTCTTTCCAAACCATATTACTTCTTGTGTCCCATAATCGATCCTTACTTTTCCCATATGCAAAGCATCAGCACCAATCAAACATTCATGCATTCCACAATCATACTTGGAATTGGCCTGGCATCTTTAAACTTAATCTGTGTTTCTCCTACAGCTAACAAAGTCTTAGCCTTTTTCAATGGACGAGTATTCAAGATACTCCTCCATATATCCTTCCTCACAAGGAAAGTACTAGCACCAGTATCAATTAAAGCATCTAGGTACCCACCCTTGTCGTTTCTTTGACCACTTGCTTCGATTTCGAGTCGGATAAGGAACCGTTCGGTCACTGGCTCCCTCTGAACTCGTTTAACGAGCGTCTCCGCATGTCCACAGCTTTGGCGTATGATCGCCGACATCCTTCACCTGACGAGGCTCCTCCGTAACCATATGAATAATGGTCATACTCGTCGGTGTGCGAATCTGTCAATACGAACCCGTCACAATTTTCATAGTCGCGGTTCATGTGGTTTACCATGTCCCTCCGCGTATTCCCTGAATATGCACGCATGGTCGTTCCCTGTCACGAATCATAGGAATCACAGTCATCGAAATCGGAATATCGCTGACTCACCTCATCGACCTGCATCAGTGTTTCGTTGCGATAACTGTTGTTATCGGCTGACGCGGTCACTTCATCGCTCGTCTTGGTTGACTAGACTGCTGATTTAATGGGCAGTCACTCTGGTAATGTCCAGTCTTTTGACATCTATAACAAGTCGCAGTGCGCTTAGGTGGGCTAGGCGCGTTTGGTCCAGTGTAGCACTCGGACGCCATGTGTCCAAGCTTGCCACAGTTGAAACCAGTGATAGGCAGTCTCGGTGCACGTGGCGTACATGGTGCACGTTGGGCTGACTGATGGTTCGGCGCTGGTTGAAATGCTTGGGTTCAGTCCCACTTCTTATGCCCCTTGCGTCCGCAATTGAAACACGTCACTGCCTCTCGCTTCTTAAGTGCTGCTTTTGGTGCGGCTTTGGCACGCAGTTGTTTTGGCTGTGGAACTGGCATAGACTGCAGTCCTTCTATCACGGAACACAGTTTCTCAATCATCCGGCTTTGTTGTGTGATTTACTTCCGCATATCCCGAATAATCGACCAGATATCTTTTCCTTCATCTTGGGAGATCATGTCAATCTCCATGTCCCGTCGTTGTCGGACAGGGATCTTCATAGACTGCAACAAGTCATTGCAGCTCTCCTCATCTTCAGTGATAGCCATTGCTTCATCCATTGACTTGGCCTTCTTTCGCACGATCCTCCTTCCCATACCCTGATCGTATAATGCCTGTATGTATGCCGAAAGCACTATCCGGTGGTGTCCTCATTCATGGTAGGGTATGTTCGCTTCGATAACTTGCGGTAACGATGATCAAATGAAATAATCGTCTCGCTGGACCGCTGCTTTACTGCATCCAAGTCGTACTTGATTCGCTCCTTTTTGTTCGCTGAAATAAAATTCAGCGTTACAAACTGCTCAATCTGGGCATACGTAACATCATTCTTAACTTTCCCTAGCATGAATTGATCGACTGCTTTACTCAAGGGTCCTCTTGAGGCCCGGGTCATAATATAGACCAGTGTTCCCTCTATGTCCCCTTCCGTTGCTTGCCAGACCCTACGGGTCTCGTCTAAGAACTGACGCACCTCCCCCGTATAAGTCCATCGCATGGCTCGATGTGTTTGACTAGTTCACGCACCTCTTGACGATGCATGCATTCCCTCTCTCGTCTATCCTCCTTTTTGGCCACTACATTGGCAATTTGTAGTCCAATAGTTTGCATTGCATCCACAGAGGCTTCGGATGGATTTACTGCTGCTACGTGGGTCGCCATCTTGTAGTCTTTACTGCTCATGTAATTTCGATGATACTACTGATAATATAACTGTACCACCATGTGTTTTAAACGAGGTTTGTCTCCACAATGCACGTCAGTTGTAATTCTGATGAGACTGTTCTCGCGATATTCGCGATTCTGAACCACCTTAGGGCTGTCTGATAATTTAGCTAGATCAATGAAATATGTTATTCTGTCATTTAAATCATTCAATACTGAATTTACTGGCCGTTCTAATGGAGTTTTCATGATTAAGCGTACTTACATGATTCACAGTTCTGCACTTAGTGCGAAAATGAATTTATAATGACTCTACTGATGAATCTAAGATGAATCAAGGATCCTGGCAGGCTCGCCATTGAAGATTTTGGGATGGGCGTGGCCTCTTCAAGAATCTGTGGATCGCTTAGTAAGATCTCTTTTCGCCGATGAATGACGACTCCCGCTTCACTACCGGAAACCTTTATAGTGCTGCTGCGACAGCATCACCGGTGGTGATGAAAGAGTAACTGCAGTCGGCTCGCCTCATCTGACAGATGGTGAAATAGACGATATTTGATTTCTGACTGCTGGGCCTAATCTGACTCGCTAAGATCCTGGTAAGGACTGGGTGTTGCTCCCAGCTCAGCTAGATTCCTAATCAACTAACAAACGACTTGTCTTACATATACGTAAGATGAAAACTTTATTTACAGATAGAAGTTTGAAATACTAGAGCAAGATCGCTCACAAAGAAACACTTAGTACAATTCATTGTACAAAATTCCTAGCTAAATTAATCTAAGTCCTAATCCTATTCTAACCTATCAAAGCTACCTTAGACGTAAGAGCCACAGCTTCATGAACTAAGCAAGCGAGATGCTTAGTGAATCAGAGATGGTGGTTGATTGATTTATTCTGAGAGAAGTACCTTCTTTTATAGCTCCAATTTGGACTCCCTGCATTTCGCAGAAATATACAACTTCTCTCAGAATCTATTCCAATCCATTCCTACAACTCTTCTAGGTATCCAATAAGCACACTTTGATTGGCCGAACAATAAAGTCACCAATCAACCTCTGCTTATTTCTTCTTAGAAGTTCTAACCTGAAAACTGATTGGTCCTTTCAGCCAATCAGTGATTCCTCCCTCACTTGCATGGCGCACAAATCTATTCTTTATAACTGTTTACTGCAGATTCTGATCGATCCAGATTGGTTATGACGTCATTACAACCAATCCTATTCTATCCAATTCTTCCATGAAGATTGCGCGTCACACAGACAAAGCAGTGGGGACCGGTTCTGGTTTGATGTGATCTGTCAGCTAACTAACAACGTTATGGTATGTGGTGTTGTTGCATACCATAAAATGAGTGGCATATAGTTTCTCAATAAATTTCGATTCTGTTATGAATTCCTAAGGGACGCTATAATTTCCATGTCCTGTCCATTGCGCACTACTGGAGAAGTCTCAAGAATCATAGGGTGCTAGGCACATGTGCTGGATGATTCATTACCAGATGTTGTTCTAGCCCATGGTTAAATACTAGAATGCTTATATCATCAACTATGTCAGTCAGTCACGTTCAACTTATTCTCATAATTCATGATCCCAACACTTGCCACTAAACATTAATTATTTCCAAAACTACAACTATCAAGAACTGCTGAATAGTGAATGCCGGCTAAGCAGCAACAACTTTTATCAAAACCATTTTCAAATACACATCAACTCAGAACCATAGAATCATTTCCAGTTAATTCATCCATTTTCAACATTATCATACTAATCTTATCTGCTGGTTATGTAACGCTATAGCATCCTATCCATTTAACATTAGTGCACTTCTATTACATACAAAGAGCTGATCTGGCTGGTTTGACGTTCCACCATCCCAATGATTGACATATTTATAAATAACAGGTGGTGGACTCAGCCACGGTACACTTAGTCATCATCTTTCCCGTTTTGAATTGTATGTTATAAATACTCTTGATGCAATGCTACAGCATTCATCTTTAGCTCACCTGGTATTTTCAAAAACAATTTCTTTTTGGGTCTTACATGAATTATAAGATATCCTGCGGGGTCATGACTTCCCACAAGACAATCCCATATTTACAGAATGTTTATCGCTATTCGAGGTGACACGTGTGCATGTCCAAACTGTATGAATATTCATGTGTTGATTACTATTCCATGGGTGTGTATCCCGTCCATATGCATTATGGGTATTCTCCTCGGCATGAGCGTAATCCTTGTTAGGCCACAGTGTGTGTGCGTGCATGCGTGCATGCGTGTGTATGTGTGTGGGTTCGTCCATCTATGCATTAGGTTGAGCATAGTTAGTTGGAGTTTGGTGTTGGGCGTAGTTTTGGATGGTTGGTCCCATTCCACGAAGTGAATATCAAACTCTGAATTGTCGCCAATTGTGTAACCGAGTCATAATGAGTGTACCAGCGTAAACCATATTTTAATAATTGTGTCTCGAAGTATCTAGTGCCGCCGTACTCGTATTTAATGGCTTGATTCTTCCGGTGTGGGTCTAGACATCTCTCGATGGCTTTCACAATAGGTGCATCTACTACTTGCTCAGGTAGACTATTCCATGGGCCAGCTATTCAGGTAGTAAAGCGGCTTTGTCTGAGGCCACTTTTTCCCTCATCTTAAAGATCTTAAGACCGTGGCCACTTGTGATCAATTCTGTAAGCCGTATCTTAGTCTCTATATCAAGATTAATAAATAATCTGCGGCTTAGTCCCATAATTTTGGTTCCTTTGTTTACCTTTTCATTGATGTGGTCTTCAAAAGTCAACTTATTATCAATGCTGATGACTAGCTGCTCCGTTTTCACCCATACAAATGTATGATGACTCTAGGAAGGGCACACGAGGCAAATTATAAACAGCATTTCATGAGAGGGAACAGTTCAGAAGATCCACAACATATGTTGGCAAATGTGATGAAAGTGAAAGATCTTGGTATCACCAACATATGTTGTGGATCATCTGAACTCTTCCCTCTCATGAAATGCTGTTTATAATTTGCCTCGTGTGCCCTTCCTAGAGTCATCATACATTTGTCCGGGTGAAAACGGAGCAGCTAGTCATCTGACCAATCTTGGAGTATGTACAAGCCCTTCTGCAGTTCTCCGTCATCTTCTTTACACTTGATTTTATGTGAAACCTATGTCATCCGCATACATGTATGTATCTGAAGTTAACAGATCAGGCAGATCATTTTCATTAAAGAAAACAAAAAGTACGGGACCGAGCTCTCCATTATGGAATACCACTCAGCACATCTGCTCATGGTGATGCTGCACTATTCAGAATTACTCTGCTTTCCACAATCCACTCCAGCTTTTCCTTTTATTCTGTAGCCAGATACTTTCTTCAGAAGGCGCTTATGTGGTAAGCCTCTACAGTATCAAATGCTTTCATAAAATCTAAATAAATTACATCCAAGTTGCTGCCATCATCCAACTGTTCTGTTCAATTGTCCAACACCTTCAGGAGCTGCAGCGACGTAGACCTTCCGGCTATGAAACTGAACTGCTTATTGCTAGAGGGAGTTTTTCTTCTCTTCATATGACCAAATGCTGTTACCTCTGATTATTGATCCTAGCCCCTTGCTTAGGATACTTGTCAGGCTTACAGGTCTTTAATAGCTTGCCATCTCCAAACTTCTTTTTTTAAAGATTGCTGTGATATTAGCTGCCTTCCATTCTTCTGCTATCTTACTACTACTTAGTGGTGTTGAAAATCATTGACAGTGGCTTACTTATTACCTACTAAGTCTTTAAGCAATCTTGGATGAACTCTATCAGGGCCTGACGATTTGTCAATTTTTAACTTTGAGAGCTTTTTCTTTACTGAATCTTCCCTGATTTTTCCATCTCGGGCTCAATGAACCTTTCCCATTTTAGCTATGCCCCGCTCATCTTTAGCTAAGCTCCAGTCACACCTCGCTCGTGTTAGGATCGAACATCGGCCAGTCAAATTAGTTTCAAAATATTCAACAGCATTTTTATTAAATAGCAAAGAATTACAAAGACATACAATTCATACGTGTCAGACTGTTCGAGATCTGATGACGGTCTATATGGAATCCTTTGTGACATAATAATTGTGATGTCATCATACATGCGCTGAGATGATTATGACATCATACGAAGTCAGATGATGGATGGATACTCTGGAAAGGTGAATTGTGAACATACTTGAGTCTGATAACACTTTGGCCTCCTCTTCATCTGTTGCCGTTAGTGTTTCTTTCTCTGCAATACTTATTTTAACCAGATCTGCGAGTGTAGTGTGTGTCTTGAGCTGGTTCCAGAACTGTTTCGGGTTGGACTTAGCATCTCTTGCTATTGACCTCTCATAATTTTTCTGGATTTTCCTTGTCATTGCGCTTACTTTATTGAGTTGCTTTGTGTATGCTCTGCATTCCTCTCTGAATGTAACGTTGCCAGCTTCGCCTTTTCTTTCTTTATTGCATCTAGGGTGGCGGTGTCATGGGGAGGTCTAAATTTCTTTGCCTGGGGTGGTGTTAGTTTTTCTGGGTACATGCTTTGCCTCGGCTTTGTGTAGGGCGTTTAAGAATGTTTTCGATTATACAACATCATTGTTGTCAATTGATACGTTATCTTCCCAGTCTATGTCTAATTCTTCTTTCATTCTGGCATAGTTTCCCTTATCATAGAAAAACCTTGTGTTCTGGTAACCATTGCTGTAGCAGTTGAAAGTGAAGTTGAGGATACAGTGATCACTGTTCCCTAGTGGTGACTGGTGAGACATGTATGTGCTATCTCACCAACCAGATGAAAGCTTGTGGTGCATAGGAAAACTAATCGGTAGGGCTTCACGGTATTAGAAAAATGAATACCGGTATCGATATCAATTTCCATACTGGTATACCTTTAATTTCGGTATTATTGCTACCGGCAAAATAGTGAGGCTTGGGTAGTATAACTTCTTCAACGTATATCAACGTTCCTGAAATAGTTGCTGAACTTATGAAACAAAGAAATTACACGAATCCTGATATTAAACGCTAAATTATAACCGTCTTCAATTAAATCATATCCCAAAACGGCTTAAATAATCCCCAAATCAACCCTACAAATGATTAGAATTTGCCACGAAATTACACCTATTTCCGCTATCTCCGCAGACGCGCCTGCGTGGAGATCGCCCGATAACCAGTGACCATATAAAACTCGCGTATTGAGACTGCAAACAGCTAAACCTGTTGATATTTGAATGACAATCAATGCTATCAGTACAAAACGTTGGATAATGGATGTAAACCTGTTTTACAAATTTTCTTGGCTACTTGTATAGAAATACGCCAGAATAATAAATACACATTCTATGAAGACCTGTGATAAATGTGACGAATTTGCAATGGGACGAAACCACAAGAATCATAGCGATTTCTGCGCATGCGTACAACTGAGCCATTATGCACTTACTAAATAGACCACCATATATGCTGCGAATATAGTCATACACTCGCTCCCGTTAGAGTAGCTTGTATTGATTGATATCTAGCAACCCGCCAACATTTGTTTTTCTCATATCGTGGGGCCCTCTTTACTTGGGCCATTTGAGTCACTACAAATTTGTACAATTCCGCAAAATCTCTAACCAGGCTGTAGCAATTGAGAATTGAAATAAAATGACGCAAAACATTCATTTGAAATTGTGATTTTCTAGCAAACGGGCCGAAATTATAAAATATTAGCGCAAGAAGACATACCTCCTGTTCTGAGGTTAATTAAAATAAGGTTTACTTATTCTATTTTTTTAACGAGAATTGCATTCTTATAGCCAATTTTCGTGGCAGTAATCGTTAATTTATCAATTTCTCGAGCCTAACAACATTTTGACAGATCCAGGTAAATAAGAGAATGTTAAGGGTGGTCGCTAAATAGTTAAAACATCATTTTCCTATACCAGAGCAGTCGCCGATATGACGCAAAATATTCAGTTGAAATTGTGATTTTTTGCTGCGCAAGAAAAGATATTTTTAACCATCCCCTGTCCTGAGGTTAATTAAAATAAGTTATATTCTATTTTTTTTACGAGAAGCGCATTCTTATAAATAGCCAATTTTCATGGCAGTAATCGTTAATTTATCAATTTCTCGAGCCTCCAAACAACATTTTGACAGATCCACATAAATAAGAGAATGTTAAGTGTGGTCGCTAAATAGTTAAAACATCATTTTCCTATACCAAGAGCCGTCACCTATCTGATTAGACAGATATACTATTGAACTTTGCTAATGGACACCACATTTTTTATGTTATATCTCGATATTTCGGTTACAACAAAATCATATCGGTATGACTAACGGTATAGTAATGATACTGCTATTTGATATAATATCTGTCTCTCATGAAGCCCTACTAATCGGTATGAAACTACAACACTAAGAGTACGGAGTAGTGGCTTTCATCGGGTTGTGGTTAGCCTTCTCTCAGCAGTTTCCCTATAGCTCCTTAACCCTTGCCACTCTGATGTCAAATATTCTATATTTTACTGTGTCAATATCAAAGAAACTGGTGAACATTTTCCAACAATTTTGCTGTCTACGACAGCACCATCTCCCACCAAATTTGTTGAAAAATGAACACCAGTTCATCTTTTATTTTAATTTGAAAATCTAAAATTTTAACACCAGAGTGGCAAGGGTTAATATACAAGAGGCCCAAGGGCTTGTAACTTGGGCCTGTAGCACTCACCTGGACCATTAGGAATGTGAAGCATTTGCATTTAAATAGACATGACGGATAATTTGTAAAAATCCCAGATGGCCACCAAAGAAACTGATCAAACTAAATTCTTGTTTGGTATGTTGAAGCCTCACACCATAGAATCATTCCCCTCATGTTTCATATTAGGGCATTAATTAAGTAGTAGCATTTTAAATGGTTTGGGAAAATGTTCAAAATTCCAAGATAGCCGCCAAAATAAAATAGACCATCTAAAATTCTGAATAGAAGTTCTAGAGTCTGCCACGATAAAATCGCTCCAGCCAAATTAAGTTGAAATTCAACAAGCGTTTAATCAGGAGTAGCGTTTTGACAATTCCCATTAATGTTTTCATAAAATCTAAGATTTTCACTCCAAAAATTGATCAATTGAAATTCTGAAATATGGTCTGGAGCTACCCATATAGGGTCCGTCTAGCCAAGCATCAGTCAAGCGGTTAGTGATGAGTAGAAAATTTCTGTTACATTTTTCATAAAATAAAGATTTTCACCAAAAAAACTTGATGAATCAAAATTCCGAATGGCAGTTCTGGAGTCTACGACGATAGGGCGCCATGGCATAAGCTCACTTGGCCCTTCGGGCCAGGTAAGCTAATAAACCCTAAGATTTCACAACAAAAAATTGAAGAATTAAAATTCTGAATGGAGTTCTAGAGCCCATCACCACAGGACTCTTTCAGCTAAATTTGTTTTAAAATCGCTCAGAATGGTAAGAAGCAATTTGACCGTTTCCAGTACATTTTTCATAAAACAAGATCTACACCCAAATATTTCTGAAAAAGTTGGTCCCGGTCCCAGGATGATTTATAATAAGGAAAAATTAGTTACTTCTCCGGGATGTAGAAATTGTTTGAGTGATAAACTGACCACAGATGAACGCTCTGGAGTCATCTACAAGATCGAATGTGACCAATGTGAGGGGACATACATAGGCGAAACCAAAAGGCCTCTCAGCACCAGAGTCAAAGAACATCTTAAAATCAATTCCAACTCGGCTGTGGCAGAGCATACAGAATCCACTGGCCACGTCATCCCCGCCAGCAGTGCCTCGGTCATCAACATTGAGACCAACTTATTCAAACGGAAGGTTAGAGGCCATAGAAATCTACAAGCATCAACCAACCATGAACAGAGACGAGGGCTACCGTATACCAGTCCATTCTGTTACGTGACTCCACAAGAACTGACCAGAGTGACGTTGCCAGCAACCGTCAGTTAGTGCTGAAGAAGTGACCGAGATGGTCACGAAAGCTACCCTCAAACAATTTCTACATCCCGGAGAGGTAACTAATTTCTCCTTATTATACTATACACCCAAATAATTGATGAATTAAAATTCTGAATGCAAGTTCTGGAGCCTAACACCATAGAATCCATCTAACTAAATTTGGTTGAAATATGTCAAGCAGCTATGGAGGAGTAGCATTTTGACCATTTCCTGTAAACTTTTCATAAAATAAGATTTTCAAAAATAATTGACGAATCAAAATTCTGTATGGAAGTCTAATACCAACCGAATTTGGTTAAAAAAATCGGTAAAAAATCAACCAAGTGCTTAATGAGTAGTGTTTTAAAGCAAAAGCTCACTGACAACAGACGGAGGGTCGCCGCGGCATAAGCTCACTTGCCTCGAAGGGCCAGGTGAACTAAAAATTTATCAATCAAAATTCTGAATAGAACTTATAGAACCTATCACTGTAGAATCTATCTAGTCAAATTTGGTTGAAATATGTCAAGCCGGGTCCTGGATTACGTTCTCAGGTGTCATCGCAAAAGATTTCAAGTTAATGTGGCATCCTGTATGGGCCTTATACATGTTGGCACCTACCACTGCAAATTTTATTCCAGCGTCAATACTCTGGTAATCCACTCCGCAGCTCGTGATGTCATTCACATGAGTTTAGTTCTAAGACGTGGCTGAAAGGTTTGTAACAGTCCAACATGTAAATGTAATCCTTTTCACAAAGCACCATTGTCGAAGTACAATTTGGTAGCATTCTTAACTCACCTGACCTACTAGGCCATGTGACCTTATGCCACGGCGTCCGTCGACCGTGCGTCAAATCGCTTAATAATTTGATCAATTTCAAACAGATTTGGCTGGGAGGATCCTATGCTGATACCCTGCAGACATTTTTTTCGAATTTTCGTCAATTTTTGGGGGTGAAAACTAAATTATTTACTGGAAATGGTCAAAACGTCACTCCATAGACTAGAGTCTAAATGGTCTCCGGATGCTAGCAGTGGACAGCACACAGCGGAGCAGGCTGAAGAACTGATTGCAGACGAAAGAGATACAATACACAAGTCGTACACTTTAGTTTGCACTTAATTTTTCGCAACAGACTTTTGTCATTTTGATTGTGACAGCAGTTAATATGAGAGATTTGATTAACAGATCTAATCCATTTATTTAATAAAGTTCTAATGTATCAACCTACCCATGACCTTTCATTACCAAATTCCAGTGTAGTTTTCAAATGATGACAGATTGCAGACATAAACATCGTCAGCAATATATGTATGTACAGACCCAAAAAAGAGAGAGAGAGAGAGAGAGAGAGAGAGAGAGAGAGAGAGAGAGAGAGAGAGAGAGAGAGAGAGAGAGAGAGAGAGAGACTCAAAAGATGGTAGGCCAGAGAGACTGAGGCAAAGGTTGCCGAGGGCATAAGGGCAGAGACAAGAGGTTCAAGGGGCCTCTATAGCTCACCTGGCCCATAGGCATTTCAACCAGAATGGTCATTAACAATAAGGAGAACTCTAATGAGTTGAGCAGACTTGTAACAAGAAAACATAGGCCATGTTTCTTTATGTATCAACTTCTCTTGAACAAACTTTAATGTCCCGTAGTCACCAATATTAGATCCAAAATTTCCGCCCAATCCGTTCAGTGGCTCTGGAGACTAAGTTGCTTTCATGAAAACCAGGTCATCCAAGATGGCCGCCCAACCATTTGGCCAATCAAGTTCCCTTGAACAAACTTGGTTCAGCTCGTGCCCTAAATATATTTTATGCGTTTTGAATCAATCGCTCAAACAGTTTCGGCAAAGATTTTAAGGCATTTCTAAAAATCAGCCAAAATCAGATGGCCACCGGCCAAATTGGCCGATTGACTTCGTTTGAAAAAACTTGAATCTCTACAACCTAAGGATGCTTCCTGCCAAATACAAGAGGCCCAATGGGCCTGTATCGCTCACCTGGAACATTGGCATATCAACTAATCTTACTTAAGTTTTACATCTATCGGTGTCACTTCCAATGACTTTCAGTCAAATGATTTAGTTTTCGAGATATTGACAACAATCTCTGGACTGGTTTTTTTGCATTAGTGATTTTGAACAATGTTTAAGTGAAAATAGATGATATCGGCGCTAACAACAGCTGGTTTCTTAACTGTCTCACTGCTGCAAGCCAGTGCAGCCAATAATTTCAATTTTCAAAAGCTCTTGACTTGTTGAATATTTTGAAAACAATTCGACTGAAAGTTGTTGGTGGCTTAGCCACCAACAACTTTCAGTCCAATTTTTTTCAAAATATTTATCACGTTCAGAGATATAACCGTTGGAATATGTCGTCTGCAAAAACTCAGTCAGACGGTTACTAGAGGGGTTTAAATACAATTTGAAGAAAATGGTCTCTAAAGGCAGGTAGGTGGTCTTTATAGCAGGCTATTCCCCACCACCACACACTCCATTTAACACATACACATCTGGCTGAATCACTGAGTTAGCAGCAGGGGTAGGGTGAGCTGGAGTTGATTTAGAAAATAATTTGACTGAAATCATTGCTGCCTTAGGCAGCAACAAATTTCAATCAAATACATTTCAAATATTTTTAAGAGCATAGATGTCAGAGCACATAATACATATCTTAAATATTTCTGCAGTATTGGAAAGGTTAATCTGTTAATTGGAATTTAATATCTAGTTTGGCAATAAAATCTGACATGGTGATAAGACGGTGGGAACAAACCATTTGCACTATGAAAGTGAGACTGCAAATATTTAAGGAGTTATAACTCTGGCATTTGACATCCTATTAGTTTCATTTTCACAACACATATATTAGATGCCATCCTTAACATTGTGACCAAGTTTGGTGTCAATCCGTCAAGAAATAACAAAATGAGCCGTCATTGTTGGTGATGGACAAACAGATGGATGGACGGACATACAGAAGATGGATAGGGTTATCGCTATACGATAGCTGACTGACAAGTAAGCGGAGTTAAGAACACCAATTTCGGCTTCACAATCCATGAAATAAAAAAATTGAATATGGCAGCCAAACACGCTAAAATTTGATTGGTCCACGGCGGCCATGTTTTTTTACCTATTAACTTCCCATGAACAAACTTTAATGGCCCTTAGTCCATAATCATATCCCCAAAATTTCAGCCCGATCAGTTCAGCGGATCTGCAGAATAAGTCGTTTTTACGAAAACTAAGTCATCCAAGATGGCCGCCGAACCATTTGGCCAATCAAGTTCCTTTGAACAAACTTGGTTCATTTCTTGCCCTATATATTTAGTGAGTTTTGAATCAATCCACCAAGCGGTTTCGGAGATGATTTTTAAAGCCATTTCCTAAAATCGGCCAAAATCCAAGATGGCCACCGCCAAAATCGGCTTTGTTTGAACAAACTTGGATCCCTATGCCCATAGGATACTTCCTGCCAAATATAATTGAAATCGGCCCATGGTTATTGAGAAGTCGTTTAAAGGAAAAAGTTGACGGACGGACGGATGCCATGGCATAAGCTCACTTGGCCATTCTGGCCAGGTGAGCTAATAATTGAAATCGGCCCAGTAGTTCTCGAAGACATTTTAAATTTCACATTGCTTTAGTATTAGATCTTTTGGCGGGAAAATGATCCACGACGGCTGCCAAAACAGTTATACGACAGCTTCAAAAACTGCAATTTTGAGATCAGAATACCGAAAAACACATAAAACCAATTTCAGCCTCAAAATCCCTCAAATAAAAAAAATCCAATATGGCCCTCAAACAAACTATTTTGATTGGCACAAGGCGGCCATGTTTTTTAATGGATCAACTTCCCTTGAACAAACTTTAATGACCCTAGTCCCTAATCATATGTCAAATTTCCCTTCAGCGGTTCTGGTGGTCGTTTTAGCTAAAACTAGGTCAACCAAGATGGCCACCAAACCATGAGACCAATAAACTTGGTTCAGCTCTTGCCTTAGATCGTATTTCATGGGGTTTGCTTCAATCCAGCAAGCGGTTTCGGAGATTTTTAGACGTTTCAAACAATCTGCCAAAATCCAAGATGGCCACCAGGTAAATTGGCCGATCGGCTTTGTTTGAACAAACTTGAATCTCTACACGCTAAGGATGCTGCCAAATCAGCCCAGTAGTCCTCAAGAAGACATTTTAAATTTCCCATTGCTTTAGGATGGGAGCTTTTGGCGGGAAATGTAATGATCCAAGATGACCACGAAACCGTTTCTTCGAGTTTGGAAAATTGAAAATTTCAGATCAGAATACACAAAAACATAAAACCAATTTCAGCATCAAAATCCATTAAATAAAAAAAATCCAATATGGCCACCAAACACTATTTTGATTGGCCCATGGCAGCCATCTTTTTTTACGAATCACCTTCCCATGAACAAACTTGGCCCGAAGTCCCTAATCATATCTGCCAAATTTCGGCCCGATCCCGTCAGCAGTTCTGGAGGTCATTTTCGCTAAAACTAGGTCAACCAAAATGGCCGCCAAACCAAGTTCCCTTGAACTAACTTGGTTCACCTCTAGCCCTAGATCATATTTCATGGGGTTTGCTTCAATCCCATCAAGTGGTTTCTGAGCTATTTTTTTTAGACGTTTCTAAAAATCGGCCAAAATCCAAGATGACCCGCCGGCCAAATTTGCCAATCGGCTTCATTTGAACAAACTTGGATCCCTATGCCCTAAGGATGCTTCCTGCCAAACATAATTGAAATCGGCCTACTGGTTCTTGAGAAGTCGATTAGAGGAAAAGTTGATTGACGACGGACGGTCTCCACGGCATAAGCTCACTTGGCCTTTCAGGTCAGGTGAGCTAATAATGGACCAAAAGCTGGCGGAGAGAAAGAATGCCAAGAGTTGGCATGGGCATAAGGCCCGAGATAACGGCCCAAAAGTTGGTGAGGGTGTAAGGCCACAGAATGACCCAATCGTTGGCAAGGGTGTAAGGACATAAACTGACGCAAAAGTTGGCGAGGGTATAAGGCCACAGATACTGACCCAAAAGTTATTAAAACAAACGCGTGATTAGAAGAGAGAAGACAGACTTTAATTTGAGACATGTGTATATAATTCAGGTTGGTCAAAACATTTCTATAAAGTCTGCTGCCAAAGTAACCAGTTAATGGTTCAATTTAATCAATAAAATCTAAATATTTGCTTACTTAACGCAGTCAAAGACTACTTTTTTACATTTACCACTGCAAATTGCAATTACTGGGTCTATTATAGAACCAATCATTTTAGTGGTAAATCTTCTCCTGGTGTGTAAATGGACTTAAGAGGCAGTTTTTTTGCCATCAGTGTTAAGCTTGTAACTATCCGCACATTCCAATCAATTATTTTAACTAATGGACAGTCAGGAAACAAATATTTTGCGAGCTTGATCATTAGAATGATTCCGATAATTTTGTCACTAACGCTTAATTTCTGAGACTAAGCCTTGTTGTACAAATTGTATGTCTTTACTATTTAACAACTTGCTGTTGAATATTTTGTAATTCATTTGACTGGGCGCTGTTGCTGCGATAGACTATCGAGCCATTCATTTCAGCAGTAAATTTTCAGTCTTCTTTTTATTTGCAAATGAAAATTTCCAAGATCACTGCAAAAGCCATTTTTGGTTGCCTTCAGTGTTCACAAGTTTACAAAGCCACTAGCTGAATATTTTGAAAACAATTTGAATGAATCCGTAAAATTGTTTTCAAAATATTCAGCACATTCAACGTTAAATAAACACTATGTAAAATTTAGTCTGCAGAAATTCAGCAGGCAGCCAGTTAAAGGGAGTTGACCAGTACCAAGTGGTCACCTTCTGATACTCATGTTAGGTATATGTTCATCATGAAAACATCAGTCAATGTAAGGTCGGAAAACCTAACTGGGGTTACTTTTAAACAATTTAGTGGCCAAGCCTGTTAAACAACTTGAGAAATGGCGATTCGCAGAACATTTTTAAGCATTAATACCGCAATGTCTGACAGAGCCAGTTAAATTTTCAAAAAAATAACCCTATACATGAAAATTTCCTGAGAAAATTTAATTTTTGGCCACTGGAACAAGTGAAGGATAATGGTAAAGATACATTTTTTAAATGTTTTGCTCAACCTGAATTATAGAACATTGAGAATCCTACTTGTTCACCAAATACATACTTACGCATGCATAATATATGCGGATCAACTTAATAACAAAGTAAATATTCTTAATAAGATAAACAAAGCTTTCAGAATTGTTTGGATCATAATGTCATTTCCAAAAACTAAAACACTGTCCGTTATTGAGTGTCAGTTCGGATAGGCACCATTATCAAAATATATACAGGTTTTATTGTGACATTTAGTACACCTTTTGTATTTTAGTTGCGACTTGCCGGTTTGTCTGTCTGTCTCATGCGACTTACAACCAGGTCGGACTATTTTTCTAATTTGTGACATTACTGACGAAGCTGACTATGTCGCATCCATCGCGTGTTCGCAGTTATTCCCAAGTATTATGGCTGATCTAGTGCATTAGAAAATGCTCATTTGCAGGCCAAGATAAGACTACATTTGGAAATTTATCACCGGAATGACTGGCGCGGTTATCGAGCCAGTCATTCCAGTGGTAAATTTTCTAAGTTCTATTTTCAAAAATAGTATTCTCTTGTTTGCAAATGGACATAGTCAGGTACACCAGAATCTGGGTGACTGGTGCCCAGCGCCATCCAGCTAACATTTAGTCGAGTCAAGTGTGCGAAATTGTTTACATGTCTGATAAAATTGCTTACATTGTAATTATAGCATATTTCATACAAAATTCCAATAGTATAAATGTCATGAGCCTTGATAATGCTGGTTACTGGGCCACATGTGAGCTAATACTGGGACATACTGGCCAAGTAACGAGCATTATTAGGGAGAAAATCTAAATGTTTTGGCAAAATTCTACACCAAACCGGCAGTAATTATTTGCTCTAGGAAATGACACATGACCAACATAAAGACAAGTAAGTCATTGTTGACAGGTAGTAGTAGTAGCGAGCACAGGTGTACAGCCAGAAAAAAACATGGCTGCTACCACCCGCGCCTATATCAGAAGAAACAGTGTATAATAATAAACATGTATAATAGTTCCGCCCACCAACCCGCTATTGTTTTTTTTGGGTAATCAATCGTCAAATATGATATCAAAAATAATAACAAATTTCCCACTTTTGATATTATCTATATATAGGTAGAGGATATTCGCGTTCAATAATACATGGACAGCGAGTAATCTAATGTCCAATACAACTTACCCCTCCCTCTGCATCTTCTAGGGATTGAAACTACTGCTATACCATGGCTAGTACAAAAGAGCGATTCATTTCTAGCTATGCTCCACCCATCTTTGGCCTATGTTGGAATCGATTTATATACTTTGATCTCTCAATTCTCAGAATCCTATTCGCAAAGTAAAATACACAGGCAAGGTGCTGAATAATTTTGAAACTAATTTTACTGAGTGTACAGAAAATCAAAAATTCTGTCACGAATTACGAATAGCATGTCTTTGATGAATTTTGAATTTTAATGAACATTGTGATATTTTAAAACTAATTTCACTGGTAGCGGTTGCTATCAACATCCCACAGTGAAATTAGTTTCAAAATATTCAACAGCTTAACAGTCGTCGGTATATGTATAGTTAGCTTGAAAATCAGTTTCTGAGAATCCAGGTAGCAAGTTTCAAATCGATTCCATCACACATAACAAGTGGATGTGGCATAGCTAGAAATGAATCCCTCAAATCTAATAACCCTTTAACACTAATATCAGCCAAAAATGGCTTCTGCAGTGGTCTTGAGAAACGACCATTTCCAGACCGAGTATTTTTTTAAATTTACCATTGTAATGACTGGCTCGATAACCGAGCCAGTCATTACAATGGTAAATTAATAAAAAATACTCTTCTTTTGGTCTGCAATTGGACAATTTCTGCGAAAATTGAAATTTTCTTAAACAATTTTGAGTGTTAAAGGGTTAAGATAGGAAGATTTGTCATAACTTTTTATCATAGACTAGAGAAAGCCTGCCTGTCGTGCCCGCCATGTGAAAGTCGAGCAGCTTTGTGTTTCGGCAGCATGCTACCACTCTCTTCCATGACATTTGCATGTCCGAGTTATCCTTTGTTTTAAGCAGGAATTGACATAAGTGGAGAAAAAAGCCTTTAACACTTCAATTTGTTTTTAAAAATTTGATTTTCTTATAGAAGATGACCATTTGCAGACCAAGAGAAGACTGTTTGAGAATTTATGACTGGAATGACTGGCTTGGTTATCGAACTAGTCATTCCAGTTGTAAATTTAAAAAACTAGTCTTCTCTTGGGCTTCAAATGGACATTTCTCAAGACCACTGCAGAAGCCATTTTTGGCTGACATGGTGGTTAAAAGGTTAAGAGTGTACTTATTCCATTTACACAAAGAATAACATAATATGAAAATAGGGGCCCGATGTACCGATGTCTTACTGCATGACTGAGGACCAAGGTAGGGTTGGAACAGAATGACATGGTGGTTAGACGAGTTTAACACTAATGGTCAAGATTTTTTAAGAATTTTTTTTTGCTGTTTGAATGCTCATTTGCAGACCAAGACAAGACAATTTTTGAAAATTTACCACCGGAATGACTGGCTCGATTATCGAGACAGTCATTTCAGTGGTAAATTATCAAAAATTGTCTTATCTGGACCTACAAATGGACACTCCTCAAGATCACTGCAGAGGCATGTTTTGGTAGACTTGACCATAAAACGGTTAACATTAATGGCTAAGAAAATCTAAATCCTTCGTTTAGTGAATGAATATTTGCTGGCAAAGAAAACTTTGAAACATTAACCCTGCAATGACTACAGAGGATTATTTTGGCCGGCATAAACATTAACCGCTTAATGGTCAAGCCGGTCAAAAACACTTCTACCAGTGGTGTTGTGGAATAGCCATTTGCCGGTCAAAAGACAACACGTTGAAAATTTGACCACTGGAATTTTTGGTTCAATAACCAAGCCAGTCATATTAGGTTAATTTTCAAAAATACTCCTCTCATATGGCAAATGGACATTTTCACGGAGAAAAATCAAAATTTTCTTCACCCAATTAAACCACTAACCCTCTCATGACGAAGCTAAAAACGGCACATGCAACGGTCTAGAGGAATGTTCAGTTAGACTATTTTTGAAAATTTACCACTGGACTGGGTAAATCTTCAAAAAATCTCTTAGCCTGCAAATGGGTGTTTTCAATGAGATAATATACTTTCCGGACCAAATTTGACGATTAAATGGTTAATAGCCATGCATATGAATATACCAGATCATCGGCACACATCTACTTATATTACTATTGGGGAAAGTTTGCGAGGATTTTGTTATTAAGTTATTTATTTTCGAAACATGCAATGCAGGAAATTTTTTTAAATGTTACATTTTGAGATCATTGCGAGCGAGCGAAGCGACTGCTCCCAAAGCTCTACAGCAAGGCTCCGTACTGTATGACAATAATTATAGATAAGTTTTAGTGATATGGCTGTGATCTCCTGCACTGCATGCTTCTCTATCGTACACAAAAAGCCCCGTTAGTTAATCAATTAATGCTCACGCATGGGAAGGAAGATAACTCCTTGTAAAAGAAGTCGAGTGGGCATTTATCTCGTTAATGGACAAGATCAGGTCAAGTTTCCGCGAGACTGTTTCATTTGTAGGGTAATAGAGGACTTTTCAAAATTTACCACAGGACTGGCTGGCTTGATAACCAATCCAGTCACCTTGATGGTAAATTTTCAAAAATCGCTTCTTATCCTGCAAAATGATATTCGCCTAAATATTTGCGAATTTC
This sequence comes from Chaetoderma sp. LZ-2023a, assembly GCA_034401795.1. Taxonomy (NCBI): domain Eukaryota; kingdom Metazoa; phylum Mollusca; class Caudofoveata; order Chaetodermatida; family Chaetodermatidae; genus Chaetoderma; species Chaetoderma sp. LZ-2023a. Next base: position 25,818,158 of record CM067361.1, on the reverse strand, counting down.
TTGCTCATTAAGAGATAAAAAGGGGATTGGAAACTTACTATTAATCCAATAATGCATCGGATATATAAATAGAGAATTTTAACACGTTCACTAACTTTCTAATTTAAATTATTTGTTACAAAAAACTAAGTAGCGCAACTAATACATAAATGGATGTTTAAAATCATTTGACATGCTGATTCTTGTCAAATCATTTTAAAAATACACATATTCAAGGCAATAGTTCCTTTTTGGTAGACGTTTTCTATTTGTTTTGCCTGTGATGAAGGTATAAAAGGAAAACATGAAAAAGAAATTGGCTTGACTGAGTCACTATTAAAGAAGGCAATAGAAATTTGCCAATGCCGAGGAGCAGCCACCATTTCGAGTTAAGACTCTTATCATCCAAAAACGGCTTCTGTAGCACTCTTGAGAAATGACGTTTTGTGGACCAAGAGACTAATTTTGAAAATTTACCAATGGAATGACTGGCTCGGTAACCGAGCCAGTCATTCCAGTGGTAAATTATCGAAAATTTTCTTTTCTTGAACAAATTCGAGAGTTAAAGGGTTAAACCTGAAAGCGTACAGGCCTTAACCCATTTACCATCAAATTCATTCAAAGCAAATTTAAATTTTCTTATAAAAAAGTCCATTTGCAGACAAACAAAGATTACTTTTGAAATTTTATCAATAGAATGACTGGTTCGGTTATCGAGCCAGTCATTCCAGTTGTTAATTTTCTAAAATTGTCTTCTCTTAGTCTGCAAATGGACATTTCTCAAGAGCACTGCAGAACCTGTTTTTGGTCGATGTGAGGGTTAATGAAGTAGTGTCAAACACTACATTATTCAGTATTACTATGAAGAAACGTTAAAAAAAAAATTTCTCATACATATCCGATGCACTTCGGGGTTCGTTATCCATGTAGGAAAGCTAAGAGTATAAAAACTAAAATTGTACTCGATATTATATTAAAACACAGCCATATTTTCAATAATTTCCAAAATGAATTCCGGAAAAAGGAAAGTCATTGCATTAATTCAATACAACAGCAATAACAATTTTCATCATAATAATTGTTTCGTTAAGATCGATTGTGACAATTTGGAATTAACAATTCACTTCTGTTGCAAATAATATAACCTATCAACCCTTTAATCCTCAAGCCGGCGAAAACTGCCTTCTGCAGTTGTCTTGAGAAATATCAATTTGCAGACCAAGACAAGAGTATTGTTGAAAATTTACCACTGGAATGTCTGGCTCGATAATCGAGCCAGTCATTCCAGTGGTAAAATTTCAAAAAAACAGTCTACTGTAGGTCTCTAAATCGACATTCGCTATGAGAAATTAAAATTTTCTTGAACAAATTTGAGGGTTAAAGGGTTAATTACTGTATCTTCTGATCAATAGTCATGGTAACGCTGCATGTATTTGCAATATACATATACAACAGTAACCAGCAAGATTTCCAAGGTCACTAACTCTGTTATAATTCTGAAATCATTTCAATGCAGCACAGTTTCTTTACGACGACGCATTAACTAGCGTTAGACAATTAACTTTCACAGTTACAGAACATTTATATTCTTCGAGTGTTCTTCAATTCTGGATTCTGTTTTAATTAACATTTTTCAATGATCACACATACATATGTTGACCACAAAACAGATTTGGGTAACCTAATAGGTTATCTCATTTTTACTTCATCTGCAATGTGCGCCTAAGTAAATGCTCCTAAGACTCCATTCATTCACAATCCGCTTAAGCAATCAAGTCTTGTTCTATTTTCAATATGACCATTTTCATGTCTGCATAAATCACGCCCTTTGCAGTACGCATAATTAATCCATTTCAGAGACGGTAAAAGTTCATTTCCCCCGCCCCCTTTTTCTTGTGCCTTATGTTAAGTCTGGAATATACAGGTGCAAACTATCAATTGCGTGTATTCACAATCTTGGAATTCATTTTATTCTTTTTTTAAACTACAGTTAAATACCTCGAAATGTTGAAAATGGATTAAAAATTGCGGACCACTAATGCATGAATGGATATGGGGAAAACGCATAACGGATTGCGAATGAATAGAGCCGCCTTTAACCCTTAGATGGTCATACCGGCCAAACCCGGCCTCTGCTATGGTCTTGTGGAATGGCTATTTAAAGGGAAAGAGAATACAATTTTTTTTAATTTACCACTGGAATGACTGGCTCGATAGCCGAGCCCGTCATTCCAGTGATAAATTTACCAAAAACTATTCTCTCAGCCTGTAAATGGACATTCAATAGCAAAACATTAATATTTTCTTGACCAAATTTGATCATTAAAGGGCTAAGTATTCAAAGAATGGATTTAGTATTTCAAACACCCGACACCTCGCTTACTATGATTACAATTTCGGCATGTGAGAATACTGATAATTACCTCACTATTGTAATCTGGGAATTTTACATCTATTGCTGTGGCTAGATCGAGTTGCTCTTCAATAATTAATAAATTAACAGGTAAATATTAATAACATTACAAGATACAGGTGAAAACACAAGTCTTAATTCACATGATCCTGCCATATGTCTGATGATCTTCCTGTGATTAAGCAAAGTTACCTTTGGTACAGGTGTGTTCATTTTGACAAAGGCGATTATTGCAGGATACTAGGAATAGTTAACACACACACAAATACAGTATTTCAGACAATTTCAGATCACTACTTAAACTATTATTTCTTATGAATTTATTTATAGAATAATTTAAATCTAATGTTAGATTTTGATGACACACATTTGTGATTTATGCAAACATAAAAAAGATTTAGTTTGACTTTTGCCATTCGAAGAATTTCACAATTGCATGAGTTGACCGTATACAGCAATTCCGATCAGTTTGCTGGTTCCGGATCATTTTAACTCAGTTTGATGACTATGAATATTTTTAAACCAATCCTTTCTTATTGTTACGTTTTGATAAAGCCGAAAACAAGAATGTGAAAACCATCGAAAACATACAAACGTGCTGTTAATCGCTCCAGGACATTTATTATTATGGATTAAAAGCTGGAAATCTGACAATTGAGATGCACATTTGTATGTTTCTTGGTTGTCTATAAACTGAAGTTACGAACAAACATAGAAAAGTATTAAATTAAAGCCTAATTCCAAGGAACTTGCTTGATGATTAAGATAGTGATCTTAAACTGCCGATGATCTTGGAACTGCAGTACCACCTGTACTGATGATTTTCATGATTGGTATCATTCAGCATTCAGTCTAATGAATTTGTTCAGCAATTTTTTTACTATCTTTGTAAACAGTTCACGCTTCTTTAATCACTTAATGGTTAAGTGGGCCGAAATTGGCCTTTGCAGTGGCATCGAGTTGTTTTTACAATACAATTTACGACAATCTATCCAGTCATTCCGGCGATAAATTTTCAAAAAACGTCTCCGGCCATGCCAAAAATTCCCTGACCAATCTTAACCCTTTAAACACTCGAATTTGTTCAATTTTCTCAGACATTTCCCATTTGCAGACCAAGAGAACTATTTTTGAAAACTTACCACTGGAATGAGTGGCTCGGTTATCGAGCCAGTCATCCCAGTGATAAATTAAAAAAATTGTCTTCCCTTGGTCTGCAAATGGACATATCACACGACCATTGCAGAACGGGTTTTTTCATGATAAGAGTAATAAAGGGTTAATCATTAAATGACTAAAAAGTGTAGTTATTTTGAGGTTATGTGCCTTTAAATTTTTTTTTTTTTTGCTAAACGTAAGAATTTTCAACTCAATTTGCTAAATCCTAGGTCTTTTCATAACCCTTGACCATCTGTCAAAATTTTAATTTTTCATGTTAAATTAAAAGATGAACACATGTGTTTTTCAACAAATTAGGTGGAAGACATTGCTGTCGTAATGGTTAAGTGCCTAGAAAAATAAACGTTAAATTCAAGGACAGTCAAAGATCACTATGAACACTTTCATTGATAGGGATGTTAACACGAGCATAGCAGGAAGACAAATCACATCTTAAATACGATCTATCCCTCGACTCCAGGAGGATACAGCTCGCTACAATAGTAATCAGATCCTGTCTGCGTTGGTGTGTAAAATTGTTCACACACACACGCACCTTAGAATTGACCTTATTGACACAAAATGCAGTTTTATTGGCAACCTCTTAAAACAGTAAATTTACAATACTTCTGGAGACTTAAATCTAGGTATTTTCAATGAGGAGGCAATTCAGTTCCCTACCATGGCAAGGCACTTTGATTAGGAGAGGGTACTATTGTTACGACATTTATATGCGACTGTGCTGTTATCGTATTATGTCAACAATAACATTAACAAGACAACTATGTTAAATGTGCGTGTTCACACCAGAATGTTTGAAAATAAAATTGTTTAAATTGTCAAGTTTTAGCTTGCGTAGAGGCTTAACCCATGTGCCTAGGTGTAATGCCACCATAAAACTTTTTTAACAAATGATGATTTTATTCCATACTAATTAATAAAATGCTATAAGTTGTGAAATTGAATTAGACACACGAGTCCCTAATTCAAATTGACAAATTAAAAAAAATAATTTATGCAGAATGAAATCATGCGTTAAGATTTATTTTGTTGCATTGCACCTAGGCACCAGGGTTTAAGTCTCTGAAAGTATAAAATTTTAATAATTTTGTTTTCAAGCATTCTCGTGTGAATAGGCACCTCTAACAATGATACAAAGACAAGCCAAAGTAATAATGAAATGGCAACTAACCAGAACTAAGAGGACTGAGCCTGCATATAGAGCTGCGCGGACGTTCTTAAATAACTACAGTTCAACTCAGAAATAACCTAACGTGTAAGGTGCTATTTGGATTGCAGCGTCAAGCAATCTCTGCTTCACACAGGCCTCGACACACTCTCAACGTCACTAATAAACTGTGTGATTGGCACAACTATGTTTTCACCATGACAACAGCAGCATTATATAAAAAGCAAAACAGTAACCACTTGAGAGCCATTTAATCCGTTTGATGTGGTTTCATTGCTGGTACTGAACTCTCAACCCCTTAATAATCAAATTTTTTCAAGAAAAATTAAATTTTCAAATAGAAAATGTCCATTTGCATACCAAGGTTATTTATGAAAATCTATCACTGGAATAACTGGCTCACTTATAAGTGAGCCAGTCATTCCAGTGGTCAATTTTCAAAAATGTTTTACCTATAGAATGACTCGGTTGCAGAAGACATTTTTGCCTGATGAGTGTTAAAAGGGTTAATCATTAAATTTCCTCATGAAAATATTAATTTTCTCAAACCAAATGTCTATTTATAGACGAAAATACGACTATTTTAGAAACGTTATCACTGGAATGACTGGCTCGGTTACCAGCACCATTATAGCGTATCAGCTACGAATGCTCATGCACCCAGAATGCATCAGTCATTTTTACTGGCAATCTGCATTGTGCATTTCGACCACTGCATTAATAGTTAACCCTTTCACACATGACTTCCCCATATCTCACTTTCAATGCAACCATACTTGAAAACTTATTTGAATAATTTGAAATTAATTTGACTGGAAGCCATTGCTGCCTTAATTTCAAAATTCTCAAGAAAATTAGTTTTATATAGTAAATAATTTACTTTTTCAGGGATTTGACAGTGAAATGGTTAACACTTTAACAGTGCTATCAGCCAAAACTGGATTCTGCCGTGGTCTTGCAGATAACAGAGCCAGTCATTCCTGCGGTTAAATTTTGAAAATAGTCTACTTGGTCTGAAAATTGACATTTTCTTAGAGAAAATAGAAATTTTCTTGAACAAATTAAGGGCCGACATCTTTTGTCACTAAGACTATGTGACCGCTATAGACAAACTTTATAAAATGCAGAGATCAGTATCATTTATTTCTATGTAGGCTATACACATGACAGATGACAAAAAAAAATCACCCACTCAAAAGCAGCCATCACACAAACTTCAAATGAGATGGTGATTTCTTTAGAAGCACAAAAAACAACCCATTTATTTGCTTCCATCGCTATGACTAGAATTAATCTTTAAGTGGAGCCGTTTAATTTATTTCATATTCTCGTGACAACGTTCATATACGATGATACTACTCGCAAATCATGCATCAGTTGTCAGTTGACATTTTCATCTGTACAGTACACATCATCAATAACTTAGTTTCGAAAACAAAAACATATTAGTTAGTATTAGAAAGGTTCTGTTGAATATTCTGAATATAATTAGATTGTCTTACAATACAATTGAGGTACGTTCAAAATATTCAACGGACGTTTTACTTTGTTTTGGAATCATTCAAAGCTATTTCTGAGGTGAACTGTAGGTCAGAAGACAACTCATTAACACTTTACTGACGAAGCTGCCCAAAAACTGGCATGTGCCGTGTCTTGAGGAATGTCCATTTGCAGGCCAAGCAGGCTTTTTTGAAAAATTTACCACTGGAGTGATTGGCTCGATAACCGAGCCAGTCATTCCAGTGGTAAATTTCCCAAGATAATCTTCAGTTGGCCTGCGAATTGGCATTCAATAAGAAAATCTTTAGACAATTAGTAATTAAAGGGTTAATCGCCAGAATTGGCAAAGAAAATCAGATCCATCAGGAGGTTAGTGGAAGTATTTTAGAAAAACCATTGCAATGACAAACACCAATCATTCATTCCATGTCTTCGAAAGCATGGAACACTGACGGAAATGTACCAATCTGTACCAATGCTAAATGGCACAGAAATATGTTCCTGTAACTCCTATACTGCTTCACTCCCACAAGCAAGCACTCAGTCATCCACACAGTATACAAGCACATTACGTATAAAATATATTAGACATACAACACTTAAACACAATTCATGAATATTCATTATGTCATAAATATTCAAAATAAACAACTGGCCAATAACCATTAGATTGTACTCAGTATTACCTTATGAATATTCATAGGACATTTATATTCTTATTCAAAATTCTTCCTCGAGCATTTGTTTTAACTTTGTTATGCCTTACATGTACGTATTGAAAACAAACAACTAGCTAATAAACCATTGAACCATACTCTGTATTACTTAATAGTATATTCATAGGACTTTACTTTTATTCATGAATATTCAAAATTCCTCATGAATATTCATAACAGTATTAATATTACTGTCGCTTTCCCATAGAAATTCAAAACCAACTGGCCAATAGATCATTACATCACACGCTCAGTATTACTTCATTAATATTCATACAACATTGCTGTTATTCATATTCAAAATTCTTCATGAATATTCAGAGTATTAGTATTAACATTGCTTCGGCATTACATCACACACAGTATTAATTCATGAATATTCATATGACATTACTTTTAATTCTTATCTAAAATTCTTCATGAATATTCATAGAGTATTGCTTTTGCAACTTGCTTAAAATGAACATAAAACCTGCATTCACACCACACTATTTTCCTTATTTTAACCACGCCATAAATAAAAAGCGTAACTACTTTTTCTTCTTATTCAAAATTCTTCATGAATATTCATAAAGCATTACGAACTCATTCAAAACCGAACCAATTAATAGCACATAATTGGATTGGAAAATAATGCTGCCGCCTTAGGCAACAATGTTTTCCAATCCAATTATGTTCAAAATATTCACCAGTGCATGTCAAGTTATTTTTAAGCTGTACTATAAAACATGTAATGATTTCACAGGCATTCATACGCGGAAGCAATCCTTTTCTACTCATACACAAAATACGTCATGACTATTCAAATAACATTATAACCGGTTATTCCCTCATGAATATGCATGACGATCATCGCATCTCTCTTTGCTAGTCATTTATATGATCTGTCACTTTATAAATATTAATGAGCACATACTGGTACTTCACGAATATTCATATAATCACTATAACTGCTTGGTTGGTCCCTCATAAATATATCTACGAGGTTTATCGCATAGCTTTATTTTTTATAATTATTTATACGAAAGGTTTTTGATACAGCATTTCATTCAATGTTTGTGCTTTCAATGCCAGTATCAACTAAGCGATATTGAGAATAGCATGATGGTATGATAAACAACACATATCACCACCGCGGTTTTCACTCTTTCATTCGATGTTTATGCTTTCAATGCCAGTATCAACTAAGCGATATTGAGAATAGCATGATGGTATGATAAACAACACATATCACCACCGCGGTTTTCACTCTTTCATTCGATGTTTATGCTTTCAATGCCAGTATCAACTAAGCGATATTGAGAATAGCATGATGGTATGATAAACAACACATATCACCACCGCGGTTTTCACTCTTTCATTCGATGTTTATGCTTTCAATGCCAGTATCAACTAAGCGATATTGAGAATAGCATGATGGTATGATAAACAACACATATCACCACCGCGGTTTTCACTCTTTCATTTGATAATTATGTTAACCTCCTTTAACTCTCAAATCTCATTAACAAAATTACAAATTTTTCATAAAAAATGTCCATTTGCAGACTAAGAAAGCACTTAAATTTACCACTGAAATGACTGGCTCGGTTATCTTCCCTTGGTCTGCCAATGGACATTTCTCAAGACCACAGCATAAGTGGGTTTTTTGGTCGAATCAAGCGCTAAAAGGTTAAACGATGGCATTATTTACACTATGCATGTACAAATCCACACACACCTGATCGTACGTTTTACAACTTATTCAGACCCTGTAACACACACCTCTCCGCATTAACATGGGCAAAGATGGATGAATTATTTTGAGAAAGGATTTTGCTTAAGTCATCCACAGCAATACTACATGTGCATTTGTGTAAATCATAGCAACTCATCTACCAGTTTTAACCTGTAACTTGGATTAACAAATACAAAATCTTTGACAATTCAATCAATATTCTATTGATTATTTTAAAACTAATTCGACTTGGAGATGTTTAGATGTCCGGTTCAGTATCGGATTAGTTTTAAAATAATCGACAGAATACTCGACACCGTATGATGTCTTTGAATTTGAGAATCTTGAACTTCAATGGATGAAGCGATAATAAAATCCTAATTACTGGCGCAGTACATGAATGTAGGGTTAAAATAGTCTGATGTAGCATATAAAGTTAGTCTCGCGTTGGTAGCCATTACAGGTTCCTATGCATGACGACGAACGCAATAATCAGAGTCACGTTCACAGAAACATAGCCACCAATAAATGAGCATTATACTAATGTACTATAGTGGTCCATTGTTTTACAGAATATTGTCATCGCGTCCAATTACACTCCTCTGCGAATACGTGTAACGTTTTATACACACGCATGGATAAAATCATTTATCCGTTCTTCTGAAAGAAAAATTCGGCAACAAGTCCCTATTTCTTCTATCACCGACACACCATAGCTTTTAACCCTTTAACACTAATATCTGCCATAAACAGCTTCCATAGTCGTCGTGAGAAATGTCCATTTGCTAACCAAGAAGATTAATTTTGAAAATTTACCACTGGAATGACTGACTCGATAACCTAGCCAGTCATTCCAGTGGTAATTTTCAAAAATAGTCTTCTGGTCTGCAAATGGACATTTTCTGAGAAAATTGAAATTTTCTTGTACAAATTCAATGGTTAAAGGGTTAATATGTAACATTATATCCAGTTCAACAATCGTCACTTTTCTTAACATCAGTACATATACACACACACGAATAGGACAGATGATCAATATGATGATTGATGACGGTGACTACAAATCAATCACTGGACACGAGTCTAATGCACTTAAAAAACTCCTCATACATATTTTTCTTAGTTTTTTTGGAAGCACATGAGACCCCAGCCTTTCTTTTAGTAATAGTCAATCTCCGCGTAATATATCACTTACGAATGGCATACGATTAAGTGCATCTTCCATAACATCCACCATATACATGTAAGTCAGTCATTTTCGCCTTGGATATTCACCTACGAATGGCACACAGCTAAGCGCATCTTCAATAATGACCACCGTAGGCACCATATATAAGTCATCTCTAAAGTCACATGGTTGAGTAACACGGGTCCGTATCCATTGGAAACATTTTTTGGAGGGTATTCAAAGATATCAAACCTCAATTCAATTTCAAGAAAACTATACAGGTAAACACTTGAGAATATTTTTAAAACTAATTTTACAGAAACGCACCAACAGCTCCTAGTCAAATTAGTTTCAAAATATTCTCAACAGAACGGTTCTTGCATTGTGAATGATTTTTTTTTGGTATTTGGTTTTCCTGCTTCAAAGGGTTAAGGCATGCAGACTTTTAACCATTTGTCTTACTTAACCCTTTCACTGAGAAATCCCCCAAAAGGTATATTTCTTACGATATAAAACTTATTCTGCTGAATATTTAGCAATTAATTTGACTCGAAGCCGTTGCTGCCTTAGGCAGCAATGGATTCGAGTCAAATTAATTTCTACGTTTTCATGTATTGTTGGCTTGAAAATGTGATATGGGATCCAAAAATCAGTTATTCCGTGGCGCCACAAGTCAGTGGTCTTGACAGAATATTTATCCGCAATACTATTTTTTTGTCCGTATCTAATGTGGATTAATTCTTCGTCAAGTAACCAACACTTCTAATTCAGTTAACTACCTCGTTGTGTTAGGAAATTAACTGTTGTGACCGTCTTGGTAACAATATCCGCTCGTTCGGAAATGGAATTTTGTCGTGACTTTCGTAGCAACAGCATCAAACTCCTCGCTGCTGTCCGAACGAGTCTGTTGGATATCACATCAAACATTGTGTACATAACATCGTTACTTTATATTGTAACATCCTCATAGATGCTATAACGTAAATTATTATCATTAGAAATTGTCATTATTCAGATATCCCACATCTGACGCACTTTAATTGAAACAAAATTAAAGTTGCCATAGAAACGTTATGATGCTTTACCACGGAAACGTCTTTGTTGCGTGCTGGAATCCTCATCGGAAAACACACGCAGTATTTCACGTAGGCAACTATTTCCATGTCACTTTTGATTCATACAAAAATAGTCTCCTATTAAGTGACCAACTTTATATCTCCTAATAGACCCCAAGCAGCAGCAGTTATATCCAGACATTGTAGCTGCTCTACAGTACTGAGCCGAAATTACTTTTTATGTATTCCAAGACAATATAAACCGGTGTTGAATATTTTGAACATATATGGAATAGAAAACGTTGCTGGCTAAGGCAGCGCGATTGTCTTCCAAACCAACTATGTTAAAAAATATTCACCTGAACATTTCTTACATAACAGCATATTCAAACTTGTACTCGGAATATGTCAATTTAACCCTTTAACACTCATATCAGCACAAAATGACTTCTGCAGACGTCTTGGGAAATGTCCATTTGCAGACCACGAAAAGTATTTTTTGAAAAGTTACCACTGGAATGACTGGCTCGATAACTGAGCCAGCATTCCAGTGGTAAATTTTCTTAAGTAGTCCTCTTTTGGTCTGCAAATGGAAATTTTCTATGAGAAAACTTAAATTTTCTTGAACAAATTCGAGGGTTAAAAGTTAATTTAACCCTTTCATTGCCACAATTACAGTACTAGTTTAGGTTTAACCATTTAAGTTTAATGGTTAATTATGATCGAGAAATTTTTCTTATATTTTCTTATTGAATGTCCATTTACAGGCCACGAGAACACTGGAATGACTGGCTCGGGTATCGAGCCAGTACTGGTAAATTTTCTCTTGACCTGTAAATGGACATTACACATGAACATAGCAGAAGCCGGATTTGGCCATGCAGAGGCCGGATTTGGCCGTGCAGAGGCCGGTATGATAATTAAAGAGCTAACCGTAAATATAACTCGATATTCATAATCACAAGAGTTAACTCCCTTATTATCAGAATCGCTTAAGATGCATATTATCAAAAGCAGTTTAGCACAACAAATAATTCCCTTTATCAAAGTTTCACGCCGCTTTTACCGCTGCTACGGAGCAGATTACTCATCTATAAAGTTGATCACCCACAGAATCTTTACGAAACATAAAGCTAGTAATATTATTAATTAATTATTTACATGCAATAATTAACAAACTTATTCATCACAATATCTTAAAGCATCTCTGAAGGTGGACTATGAGGAAGTGGAAACTGTTGATACACTACAGTGCAGATATAAGCTAACATGTTTCTAAAAAAAAACCAAAAACATAGTGACTCAGTCTTTCAATCAAATTGTGTTCAAAATAGTTAATAGAACATTTCTTAATCCATGTTCAAAATTTCCTTAACTAACATGGTGTAAACGAAGGGTCACGAGGCCATACAGATTAAACAGCTTAATCCAAACATGAACAAGAGACAAGGGACTAGAACTGCCACCGATTTATGACACACTCCTGATCGAGTTCTCGCCGCTTATCCGAATGAACTGGACCCACCAGAGATCAGTGGGCTTGATGAAGCTAGCTTCGAGTCATTTAAGTGTCTTAAACGGTTTTGGTTTTGGAAACATGTTAACTTATTATGAACTATATGGTAATGACGATGACAATGATGATGATGATGATGATGTTATAGAAACCAGTCAAATAATAAGAGTAAACATCTGTGCTGCTAAGCAGACCACTCACCCATTAAAACCGTTTAATTCTCATCTTTTCTCAAGAGAATTTAAATTTTCTCAGATAATGCACATCTAGACCAACAGAAACTATTTTTGAAAATCTACCAGTGGAATTATAGCTCGGTTATCGAGCCAATCATTCCAGTGGTAGATTTTCAAAAATAGTCTTCTCTCATTCTGGAAATGGGCATTTCTCAAGATCAATGCCAGTATTAAAGGGTCTACACAAACTGTTGTTGACACTCCCGATCAACTCGTACATCTAGATTCATTCGCACGCACGCACGCATACATACACACCATCAACTAATATACATTTTACCCACAAAATTTATTTAAATAAATAACGAGAATGACGTTAACACCACAATCACACTAAATGTTTTACTGCCAACAACAGACGCTTCAATTATAACAAGCACAGATAGTTTTCTTGCATAGATCTGCTCCTAGACTCCAGACAAATGTCTAAACATCCTTACGGTAAACACTGGAATCAGTAGTTCAAATTTCATGTTAAATGGTCCTGTAACAAATCGGGTTCAATAACATTGCAAGATGATCGCTTAACACGCCAGACGCCCTACATAAAAATCCGTAAAATGCAAGAAAGATTTTATAAAATACCCTGAAACTAGTTTGACTGATAGGTTCCAGTCAAGGACGTTTCAAAATATTCAACAGCCTACATTATAATTGTGGAGAATTTGCCACAATTATTGACCTGATATTAATTTCTTCACAATTCACACTTTAATGGCAAAATTTTGTGAATAAAATAACAAATTTTGCTTTTTGAATATCCATTTACAGGCCTAGAAGACTATTTTTGATAAATTTCCACTGGAATGACTATGGCTCTGTTATCGAGCCAGTCATTCCAGTGATAAATTTTCAAAGATAGCCTTTTGACCTGCAAATGGACATTCCTTAGGACCACTGCAGAGGCCCGATATGGCAGGCGTCGTCATAAAAGATCTAATCCGTTTACATAAAACCAGCGTGACTAATTATTAACTTTGGCATCAACATATTGCTTAATGAATGACAGACTTCCTCCTAGACCAGACTCAGACAATGGTATCTTTTGAAATATTTACACATATTTACAAATATTTATTTACAAATATATACACCTGACATTAGTAATAAGAAACGATATAATGACTGTTTCGCAATGATACAACTTTAGGTTAGTAGTTAAGATTTTTTATCCAAACAGTTATGTATTTCGCAACTGTTAATCGGTAAAATTTTTCTTTTTATCACATCTGACATTCAACTATGAAAAGCCTGAGTGATCATATATAAACTTTTATTTGCGACCATAGTATGTCACTTGTAATTTTCTTTTTTGCTTAGGATTGGATTCAATTTCAATGAATTTAATTTAACAAAATTTTCACAGCAGTATTTATCTGGCTATTATCAATGTTCAAATAATTCAATGGTTAGCGATTCCTTTTAGAACTAACTTAATAGATTTTGGCATGCTTTTGTACATAAATGCATAGTATTTATTATAGGGGCCATACATAGAACCCTGTAATTATGAAATGAACAAAATCATCTGGCCAGTAGGGTCCTATGCCACCTTATTTTTCACGGGCATTCAGTTGAAACAAACACCAATGGTGGCCCATTACTAACTATAGATCAAATATGAACAATTCTTATTGCTTCATTCAGAAAAACATTTTGAAACAAATTTGACTAAACTATCGCTGCCCTTGGCCATTTCTTGACAAGGTTTGGTGTCGACTAGTTTTCTCAAACACTCCTATGTTTGGGAGTGGATGATAGGTTTTATTATAATTTTCTCATGTCCCCCACCTCTTCAATCCTTGGGTCTACTTTTCCCGATGTCAGAAATTCAGAATGAACAAGTTTTATCCGTTCAAAATTTCTGTACAAAAGCATATAAACAAACATTTAGGCTCAAAAGATACCATCGCTACCCATTTAACCGGCACATTTTTTCCAGAAGACAATTTTCACACAGAAAATGTCTATTTCCAGACCAAGAAAGGCTATTTTTTAAAATCTACCACTGGAATGACTGACTCAGTTATTGAATCAGGCATTCCAGTGTAAATTTTCAAATATACTCTTCTCTTGGTCTGGCTAATGGACATATCTCAAGACCACTGCAGAAGCCGTTTTTGGCTGATATGAGTGTTATAGGGTTAACGCGTACTAACAAGAAATGACATTATGTACGGAACATTCTGTTAAATAATTTGAAACTAATTTGACTGTGTGCTGTTGTTGCCTATGGCAGCAAAATCTCTCTCCGTCAATTTGTTTCAAGACTCTGTCAAATTAGTAGTCGTATTAAAAATCGCCAATCTGAAATTTCACTGGTAAGTAAGAACAAAAACTAGATAATATTGCTATGAGAAAATTATTTAAAACTAAATTAAAATTTTATTATATTACAGATGTTAAATTCAACTTATCTTTTGCTTGTAATCAGTCGTTTATGTTTGCATATTACTATCATACAGGCATGTTTTATTTACAATGTACAGAAGAATGGAGCATCTCGTTCGACCTAAGAATCGGTTTATCGAATATTTCATTGGCCAATGAAAATAACTGACCAATAACATCGCGATAAACTCTTCCATGCCATCAAAATTTCCCAGACAAATGGAGCTACGGCCAATTTATGTATGTACAACAGGCCTGGTTTGGTCAGAACATTTTATTTAATGCACTAGCACTTTATGTTGTGTTATATCTACAATGTTGTTTGTACAGAGTTCCGATAATGAACAGTCATCTTTAAGAAAAACTTCCTTTGAGCAATGGTGTTTATAATATAATGACACGAATGATGACAAAGATTATGACATACATGGCGCTATGTTATCGACACATGGCAAAATTCTATAGGTAAATTTTCACGTTATCAGTTTCTGGTATGCTCAGCTGTAATACTGAGTGAACTCTAGAATCTACTTAGGCCTTACCATTCTGATGTCAATATTCTATCTTTTACTGTATCAATAGCAAAACTAGTGCACATTTCTCAACAATTTTTGTGGAAGATGTTGCTGTCTACACCATCTATCACCAAATTTGTTGGAAAATGAACACCAGTTCATCTTTTAATTTAATTTGAACATTTAAAGTTTTGACATCAAAATAGTAAGAGTCAAACAGTAAACTGTTAAAGGTTAACTAATCCCATCTCTTGATAGCTATTTAGGTGATCTAACATGCTGGTCATAAACTACCCAGGTAATTTTAAGCTTTTTACCACGCCGCTAAGGAAAGATATTCAGGATTTAGTAGTTAAATGTTGGTATATTTCTACACACTATGATGGCTGTCATGATTTACTTTTCAACCAATCAGAAAAACCCTAGTGTGTCTTCTTCGGTATATACGCTCAGTCATAGAGGTGCCAGCTATAGTTTGGCAATGTGGTATAAAAGCAATCCTACAGGTAAGCTGTTGAATATTTTGAAACCAATTTGATTGGAAGTTGCAGCAACAACTTCCAGTCAAATTAGTTTCAAAATATTCAATGGGATGAGCATTACATAATAAAGAATGTGATGCATTGGAGTTTACATGACATCACACGCAATAGCTGGAGAAGACCAAATGGCGTTGATCACTGTTCAACATTTAATCGATATTACAAAACAGATAATTGCGATACAGATCAGGGAATGTGACAGGATATGAATGATATGGAATCTATAAACCATATTCTATCGGTGCAATACAACATTTGAGATGAGATTAGCATCGCTTTAAATATTTCCTAAGTAATTTGACTGGAATCGGTTGATGCTATAATTTATATCAGTATTCGCATAGAATGTCCTCAATTCAGTTTGGATGATCTTATAGTTTGTTCAACCCATAGATAAATTTGGGCCCCTCGCCTAGCGGGGTCAGCTGATTAACTATAGTCGTACATGTTAAATTTACCGTAATTTGATGTAAAAATATGATATTCCTTGTAACTTGTGCACCAACATTCTCCAAGAAAATTGTTTACAAGTTTTTAGTTGAAACTCACAACTAGCATGTGTGGCCATCAAATCTTTTGACATTTCTGGCCAAGTGGCCTAAGTCACCCATAGTATGTTCGCAACTAACATTGACATTATCTCCACAAGCCATCTTAATTATGACAACGTTGATATGGCAAATGAGGATGATAATGACTTATGCTGCTATGATTGTGATTGCATCAATGATTCAAACAGATGAATATTTCGGAAATTTTACTTAAAGATGGCTGCGCAGAACAGTAACTGCTTTTAAAGGAAAAATAACAGCTTGGACAACAGAAGTCATTGTTTGAATTACTAGGGGGGGGGAGGGGAACGGAAAGTTCCTAATTAATGAAGTTTTAAATCTGAATTTGATTTAGTTCAATAATTCCCAAAAACACGTTTTTTCCTATATTTATCCACAAATTTTCTTACGTCTAGTATTATACATGAAATTTAACGGTCAAATTTGGTCAAGAAAATGTTAATTTTCCAATCTCATAGAAAATCTTCATCTGACGGCCACAAAACTATTTTTTTAAATGTAGCACTGGAGTGACTGGCTAGCTTATTGAGACAATCACTCCGTTAGTACATTTCCAAAATCTTCTCTTGCCGTGCAAATGAAGTCCTCTAACCCTTTTAACCATCAAATTTATTCAAGAAAATATCAATTTTCTCATAGAAAATGTTCAGTCATTGCAGTGGGAAAATTTTTATCAAAACAACTGCAGCTGGTTTTTTGGGCTGATATGAGTGTTAAAGGGTTAATTAAGATGGAAATTAAGTTATGCACCACTAGAATATTGTAGCCAACTGGCATTTATTTACTCTCCTCCCTCGTGTCGCAAGCCTAGTGGAACTAGTTTGTGCATTTGTTTATCTGCCCAGCTATCATATAACTAGGGTTCTACTGGATGGATTGGCTTGAAACTTATTGATGTTACGGTCAAAAGGGTAAGGTCGTTGAAAAGGCTAAAATGTTGGGGGGGGGGGGGTGTGTGTGTCCTAAAGGTCAGCTAAAATGGAAGGATGGTAAGACTACTTGGAACCCTCATTAATATCATGCCCCATACAGGCTGTTACCCTAAAGCTCAGAAAAAATGTAATACTTCCCCAAAAATATATATATATAACTTACAATTGACTATTTCGAACATAATTGGATTGGAAGTCATTGCCAGCCTTAGGCCTTATGTTCAAAATAGCCAACAGCATTTCTTAACATGTTTCCTGTTTTTATTTTGTAAACTTGGTTAAATTTGGTCAAGAAATTTAAATATCTGCCTATTGAATATCCATTTACAGGCCAAGAGAATACATATTTTGAATATTTATCACTGGAATGACTGGCTCGGTTATCGAGCCAGTCATTCCAGTGATAAATATTCAAAATATGTATTGTATTACCCTGTAAATGGCCATTCCACAAGACCACTACAGAGGGTGGTTTTAGCCAGCTTGACCATTAAATGGTTAACTTGCTTCGACAAAAGTACGGGAACGTTATATATATATATTGACCCAGAAAAAAAAAAAAATTCTAAGTAAGTCACAGACGCTCAACGATTTATATACTGCTTGATTTCATGAATGATATAAAATAAGAACATAAATACATAAAAATAATGTTTTCAGCGATATTTAGAAATTCCAAAAGTTGCTATATCATAACTTTTTGATACATTGTACGTCCGGTTTAAACACATTTTCCTTATTATATTGTCTGTTTTTTTATTTATTGAACAAAATTTAGACACGTTCACCAGAAGAACGGTTGAATTACCTTTAATTAATTATGCCTTTTCTATTACCATGACAACTGTCGATATTTTCATAATAGAATTTCTGCCACCGTCTATGATACCAACTTTTAGAAAGACCATTGTCAAAATAACGTGCCAGTTCTCTAACTACATGTACCTCTTGGTGATTGCTAACAGATGAAATGTAAGTTCTCACACACACACACACACACACACACACATGCAAACCTAAACACACAGTCAAAACCACACACCACACATCAGGCAAACCTTAGCACACACTCAAAACCTCACACCACACATCAGGCAAGGCTCAGCATACACACAAAATCGCAATGTCAATGGGCTAAACAGATGGGATGAACTAACAAAATTTGTCAGTACCTTCTTTCACATTCACATATGGCCGATATCGAGTTATTTTATTCTTATTTTAACATAACATTTTCACTTCAAACTATTTTCTTATAACAACAGAATCATTTTAATACAAGGAATATAATTATCACTAGGCTTGCGCGATTACGTGATTAAATGGAAAATCGCAATTATTTTTTAAATCGTGAATTTATGATTAAATATTAAATAATCGTGAATAATTCCACAGCATAAAATATTTCAAAACCTACCTTTTGCTCAGCGAATGTATGGATGGCATTTGCAGGCCAAGATAAGACTATTTTTGAAAATGCATTGCATTTTTAGTCTTCTCTTGGCTTGCAAATGGACTTTTCTCAACACCATTTGCAGCTTTCACCATTGATATGCTTTTTTGCTGTTATAACTGGGTTACTTTGTACTCGTACTGATTAATCACGATTATTATTAACTAATCGATCGTGATTACTGAAAGAATAATTGCGCAAGCCTAATTAGCACTAGTATGATGATAATTTTGCTGATGCCGCTAAGATCGGAGCTCTTTGATACGCTCACTTCTTAGCAGTCCCTGAGAGTTGATTAAGCGATGGCGGTAGCGGTGGAGGAGGAACCGAGGTGACTGTCTTTATCATATTTGGAGACATTGTTGCTGCCATGGCTGTGGCTTTGTTAGCTTCCCTGGCCTTCGCGTGTTGCTGCTGGCGTTCCTCTTCCTCTTCCACGAACTGAAACTCAGCCACGTACAGTTGCTTATCGATCTCCTTCGGAATTGGTTTAATTTCTGTGCCCAATTCTTGCTCGATACGATGTAGCACAAACCTGATAGAAAGGAGAGATATACATTAGCATTTTCAGCAGCACTGAATAGAGGTATCAACTTCTAGTCTTTCTCATAACCCATAAATTTGAGGTACCAGGGACACTAACACCCGCAAATCTGGGGTTGGGGTGGGGTGGTGGGCACCAACTGAAACCTTCAGGTCCCAATTTCAAATCTGCTATTTCACATGCAGTTTTTATTTTCGTGACAAAGCTTTGTCATTGACATTGTGACGTCAACCAATAAGTGACGTATGTAACTACTATGAATTTAGATACTTGAGTGAAAGATCAGACCTCGCCATTGTATGATCAATACATCTTATTCACTCAGTTACTGACAAGGAACTGTTACTACTGTTACCCCGGTTACCTACCTATCATCATAAGTGATCAGATTGATGGCGATACCCAAGTGACCATAGCGACCAGATCGTCCAATCCTGTGCAAGTAAGTTTCGGCGTGCCTCGGGAAGTCAAAGTTAATGACAACATTAACAGCCTGGATGTCAATTCCTCTCGTGAATAAATCTGCAAACCAATAAGATCGGTTAGAAAGAGAAAACTATAAACTAGGACTTCTTAAATTAATGGAGAATTCCAGTTTATCCATCAATCATATGACATCATTTATCAACTACATTACGTGTAGGGCTTTAAATTACGTCATGAATGATGTAGATAAGTTCGCCACCAACGCTTAATTGACGACTGACTAAGCGTTGGTGTATGAATTCTATGTCTACTGCCTAATAAATATGCCGTTTCAGTATGTTGAAACTAATTTGACTGGGCGGGCCATAGGCAGCAACAGCACCAAGTTAAATTAGTTTCAAAATATTCCAACAACTTACCTGCATAGTTTTCTGGAAATTGAGATATTCAATTAGTTAGGGAAACAAGCTCCCTCTGGTTTAATTCTCAAAAATCGCCATCTATAGGCGTACATTTCTCAAAACCACTGCAAATGTAATTTTTTACCAGCTTGACAAAAACAGATTAATCTTTTAAAATCAGGTTGATATCGTTTGAAATTCAGACATAAAAGCGTTATTAACCCTTATCACTGATGTCAAAATTTTCAATTTTCAAATTAAATTAAAAGATGAACTGGTGTTCATTTGTCTACAAATTTGGTGGAACACGGTGCTGTCATGGACACCAACATTATACACCAAAATTGTTGAAAAATGTACACCAGTTTCTCTTCTATTGACACAGTGAAAGATAGAATATTGACATCAGTGTGGTAAGGACTAAGCTTTGGAGGCTCAAGCTCTTTGCATGACAATTTCAAGTTTCTCCATTTGCAGCCCAAGACAAGACTTTTTGCTCTACAAGATTAACGAATAAACGGTTAAGATGCCAGTTTAATGGATACCACCAGATACCAGCTTTTGCCAAATGTCCATTTGAAGGCAGACATTATTATTTTTAAATTGACCACTGAAATTGAGAACTGAAGCAGTCCCACTGATAAATTTTCAAAAACATACTTCTCGTGGTCTGCATTGAATTGAATTTATAGTATATGATTCCAAGATATTTACCTGAACAGACGAGATTTCTACACAGTCCGTGTCTAAAGTCGTGAAAGACGCGATTTCTATGTTGCTGGTTCATACGTGCATGGATATAGAAACATGAGTAGCCGAGCTCCGTGATTTTCTTAGCGAGTAGTTCCACTCGTTGCGTCGAATTGCAGAAGATTATAGACTGGTTTATTTGTAACTGAAAAAACAATCATTCATTTAAACTTTTTAATCCTCGAATTTGTTCAAGAAAATTAAAATCTCATGTTCCATACATGTACACGCAGAACCTGAAATTTTTTTTTTAACTTACCACTGGCATATCTATTGTAGAATATTTGGAGAATAATCTCACTGGCAGATGTAGTAACAATTTCCAATAGTGTTTCAAAATATACAACAGCTTATCTGTATAACTGATTTTCCGGAATTTCTCGTCTAGTCTTGTGCGATTATTGCTTTCAGTAATCACGATCAATTATTTAATAATCATCGCGACTACTTGATTAATCAGCTGGAGTACAAATTACCCAGCTATAACAGCATATATATGATGAAAGCTGCAATGGTGTTGAGAAAGGTTGATATGCAGGTCAAGAGGTCGATATGCAGGTCAAGAGGTCGATATGCAGGTCAATAAGACTTTGAAACTGTGTCACTGGAATCATTCCAGTGATACATTTTCAAATACCGTTAAAACTCGACTAAAGGACGCAGTTTTTTGGTCAAAACACATGTACTAGAAAGGGGGGTGCGTACTATAATCGAGAACATTCCTTCCACACATTTTTGGGTCGAAATTTTTCTTAAAAAGTTACAGATTATACCACGGAAATTGAACTAAATGTTACCCTAGCCAATTCGCGCCGCCTGACGACTATGTTTAATGTATACTACAAAAACACCAAGCGGAAGTGAAATTATTAAATTGGGGCGCCTAAATATTGCTTATTCTTTAATACATATCACTTATTACATCAAAATTAATCCAGAATTTGACATAAAATGGCGTCGAGAAAAGATACGTGTATAAATCACGTGATTCGCCTCCAATCGCAAAAGATCTTTATTCTAATTAGAGCGAGTACTCGGATATAAATATTCTGGACTCGGAACTCGGAAATTGCTATATATCATCATTGCGCGATAGGTACTGAATGTTCCCGTACCTGTTTGATAACCAACTCCCGTTAGCACATAAGATTACACAGCGCCTCCAATCACAAAAGAGCCAGATAACCAACTCCCGTTAGCGCATAAGATCACACAGCGCCTCCAAACGCAAAAGAGCCATTACAATCTGTTTCTATCACACGATTTCGATGTTTTCAAGGAGACATTTTATGCCAAAATTAGATTGATTTTGATGTAATAAACAATCTTTATCGAAGATACACGATATTTAGGCGGTCCTATTTAATAATTTCTCTAACATCATGACAATTTTTAGTCATGCATTAAACATGACCGGATTGATGGTTATTTTTTATACCAATTTTCGATTTTTTAAAGGTACGTTTTTTCTAAATCTAACAGCGTCTTATACTTGAATACAAGAGTTTTTTGGGCGGATTTTGGTCAAATTTGGGACAGCGTCCTATATTCGAGGGCGGCCTTTAGTCGAGAAATTACGGTAGTCTTCTCTTGGCCTGCAAATGGATATGCATTCGCTGAGCAAAATGTAAATTTCTGTGACCATCGCATTAAACAGTAATTAAAAGATCGGTTTTGAAATATTTTATGCTGTAGAATTATTCACGATTATTCGATTTAATTTTTAATCATAAATTCACGATTTAAAACATAATCACGATTTTCGATTTAATCACGTAATCACGCAAGCCTAGCTTATCTGTATAACTGATTTTCCAGAATTTCTCTTCCGTTATCGAAATTCTCAGATACTGAATCTCAGAATTTGGATCAAGGCCAGAATTCATGATTTCCTGGACTCATAGGAATATTAAATTAATCCCTTTGATGTCCAGTGCCAGAATTTCAGCACAACTATATAGGGAAGCTGTTGAATATTTTGAAACTAATTTGACTGGAACATGTTGCTGCCTATATTGCTGTCATAGTCTATAAGCTACGGTACATTAGATGCCAGTCAGATCAGTTTCAAAATATTCAACACAATATGCTCAATACATTAAGAACTTGTTGTTTTGGATCTTCTAGGATTAAAGGGTTAACCCTTAACTTTGGTCAAGATGGCTTCTGCAGTTCTTGGAAAATTTCCATTTGTATATCAAGACTTTAAATTTAACACTTACTTACTTTGAGTTACTGGCTTGATAATTTAGCTAGAAATTCCAGTGGTAACCGTTCAAAAATAGTCTTCATGATCTGCTAGTCAACATTTTCTTCACGAAATTTTCATTTTCTTGAGCATATTTAGGGGTTACCACTGGGCTAAGTTTAACATTTTCATATCATAGAAATTTGAAATAAAAATGTGTTCATGATTATGTAGTGAAATATTTTGACATTTTTTATTAGATGTCGGTGCAGGCTTAAACCATTTAAACGTTAAATTTGTTAATTGATAAAATATCCATTTGCAGACAAGACTATTTTTCGAAATTCATCACTGGAATAACTGGCTCGGTTATCGAGCCGGTCATTCCAGCTCTAAATTTAAAAAAAAAAATTTTCACTTGGTTTGCAAATGGATATTTGCAAATTTCTCGAAATGACAGAGGACGATTTTAGTATTAATTTCAAACAATTTTTCCAAAATTCCAAGGGGCCTGGATAATTCACCTGGGCCATAGGCATTTCAACTAGAATGGTCATTAACAAGAAAACAGAGGCCATGTTTCTTTATGTATCAACTTCTCTTGAACAAACTTTAATGGCCCTTAGTCATTAATATCAATTCTCTCAAATTTTGGCCCAATCCGTTCAGTGGCTCTGGAGATGAAGTCGCTTTAATGAAAACAAGGCCATCTTGGATGGCCGCCCAACCATTTGGCAAATCAAGATCCCTTGAACAAACTTGGTTCAGCTTGTGCCCTATATGATATTTTATGAGTTTTGCATCAATCGCTCACAGTTTCGGCGAAGATTTTTAGACATTTCTAAAAATCGATAAAATCCATGACGGCCACCGGTCAATTGTCCAAATTGGCCGATCGGCTTTGTTTGAAGAAACTTAAATCTCCATGCCCTAAGGATGTTGCCTGCCAAATATAATTGAAATCGGCCCAGCAGTACTCGAGAAGACATTTTTAATTTCCCAATGTATGAGAGCTTTTTGCGGGAAAATTATCCAAGACGGCCAGCAACCCGTGCATCCGAGTTTCGAAAATTGCAAATTTGAGATCAGAATGCCCAAAAACATATATAAAACCAATTTTGGCCTCAAAATCCATCAAACAAAAAAATCCAATATGGCCACCAAACACGCTACTTTTTGATTGGTCCACGACGGCCATATTTTTTGACGGCTCAACTTCCCTTGAACAAACTTTAATGGCCCTTAGGCCCTAATCATATCCTCCAAATTTTGGCCGGGAAAACTAGGTCATCCAAGATGGCCGTCGAACCATTCGGTCAATCAAGTCCTCTTGAACAAACGTGGCTAACCCTTTCCCTAGGTGTCCCATGAGTTTTAAATCAATTCCCACGTGATTTCGGAGAAGATATTTAGACGCTTTCAAAAATCGGCCAAAATCCAAGATGGCCGCCAGCAAAATTGGCCGATCGGCTTCGTTTGAACAAACTTGGATACCTATGCCCTAAGGATGCTTCCTGCCAAGTATAATTGAAATCGGCAAAGTGGATCTTGAGAAGTTGTTTAAAGGAAAAGTTGACGGACAGACGGTCGCCATGGCATAAGCTCATGAGCTAAAAACGTGCTCATGATTATATAGTGAAATATTTCTACATTGTTTCTTAGATGTTACTGTCGCTTAAACCCTTTAACCCTCAAATTTGTTAATTGATAAAATATCCATTTGCAGACCAAGCATGCCAAGAGACTAATTTTCGAAATTTATCACGAATGACTGGCTTGGTTATCGAGCCAGTCATTTCAGCATTAAATTTCCAAAAATTGTTTTCTCTTGGTCTGCAAATAGATTTTTGCAAATTTCTCAAGACGACTGCAGAGGCCGTTTTTGGCCGATTTAAGTATTAATTTGAAATGAATTAAAATATTTATTATAAAATGGTGTCAACTACAGGTGACATTATATCTAATGTTGACGGGTTGAATTTTTCAGCCTGCTTTCGCTAATTTCTAATCACCAACCATATTCCTAGCCTGTTGTTACCTTTGAGAATAGTGTATTGAGACAGTGGACCTTTTGTCTCTCTTGTACGAATGCATAATACTGTGTCACACCCTTCAGTGTCAACTCGTCCATCAAGTTTATTTCATACGGAGATTTCAAATGTCGCTCCTGTCAAGAAAACAAGAAAACAGCCCATACATATTACATCCCATACCTGGACACACATCAAACCAGGCTGTTCGCCAGAGACCAGTTCACCCGTCTTTTGGACGGGTAACTTCCATTTTGGACAGGCAGAAAAAGATCTTGAATTAACAGGGACAAGTTAAAATTTACAAGAATTTAACCAATTTAACCAGGAAATTTGAAATGTTCAAACTTGGCGAATTATAAGACTTATTATATTCATTGTCTGTGGACACCCTATTTTCAATTCCTGGCTAACAGCCTGCATCAAACAAGTGCCATCAGAGATTGCAGACCATCGCCATCACATTTTTGTCACATTGTAGACGTTTTCAGATTTGGGGGATTTTGTCAGATGATACAGTTGCATTTCAACGGATTTTCCAGATTTATTTGGATCACATGCAAAGCTGTGGAATCATAGTTCATATATACTAACCATTCATGTGACAGAATCTGCCACCCATAATCCATCCCTGACATTTTAGCTTTTTATCATGCCGATTATCCAAGATATTCAGATTTTAGTAGCTAAATGTTGATACATTTCTACAGGATATAATGGCTATCATGATTTACCTTTCAAGCAATCAGAAAAATCCTAGCGCGTCTGCCTCGGTATATACGCCGAGTCAGAGGTGCCAGCTATAGTTTGGCGGTGTGGTACAGACCAAATCATACAGGTAAGCTGTTGAATATTTGGAAACTAATTTGACTGAAAGGTGTTGCTGCCTGCAAAGGCAGCAACACCTTTCAGTCAAATTAGTTTCCAAATACTCAACGGGATGAGTATTACATAATAAAGAATGTAGTGCATTGGCACATACATGACATCTCACATTGGCACACACATGACATCACACACTATCGCTTGAGAAGTCAATGGTGGCGATCACTGCTCCACATTTACGCAATATTACAAAACAGATACATTTGTAATTGTGATACAGATGAAGAGATGTGACAGGATATGAAATTCATAAACCATAATCTATCGGTGCAAATGTCCAATACAACATTTGAGATGAGATTAGCATCCATTTAAAATTTCAGCCACCATCAGGCATGTAGTTTCTTAGATATACCCAGACACAGAATTTGATCAGATACATGTATGGGTTCTTTCAGGGATCGAAATGTTCATTTGCCCTGTTGGCCGGGGCAACTTGATTTTCAAAAGGGAAACTAAACTTTGGATGTTAATGGTACACAGGGCAACCATGACGACGATTAGTATTATACTGTGTTTTTGATACTTACTGACTAACTCTTCGTTTTAAGGCATTTATTTAATTATTAGAAAGAGTAACTAGTATGCTTAATGACATTTATCAATAATTGTGACCATTCTTCAGTATTTACTTGACAAAGCAATAGTTATTCAAATTTTCTTTGTCATTTTGCTTAACATATACGGGCAAACTCAAAATGCATGAAATGGCATCATTTACTTCTAAACCTGGTTCTTTTATTAGGATCATGTTCAGTCTGGAAATCCTCTTACTAGCAAGTTCCTTGTTAAAATCTAAGCCGAATCTGATATGTTTTTTAGATACAGCTACGGAAAAACCTGAGGCGAAGGTAACTACCATGATCTTTGATCTTGTAAATAGGAAATTTTGGGGGGGGGGGGGGGGGGGAGAATTCATTGGCAATATTCGTGCATGAGAACTAGCTTTTCCATGTTTTTACAAGTAATTATCATAATATCAAGTCATATTATTCAGAATTAACCCTTTAGCCCTCGAATTCATTCAAGAAAATTTCAATTTCCCCATAGAAAATGTCTATTTGCAGACCAAGAAGACTATTTTTGAAAATTTACCACTGGAATGACTGGCTTGGTTATCGAGCCAGTCATTCCAGCAGTAAATTTTCTACTCTTGGTCTACATTTCTTGGCCGATATGAAGGAAAAAGGGTTAACAGATAGACTCTTCAGTGGTAGTTTGAATGGGTTCCGAGGTCTCAAACGACCTACATTGTATTTCGGCTATGCTGATGAGCATTTCAAACAATACTGCTAACTTTGTCTTTGCCATGTTGTGATATTTCAACATTTGACATTTTCCGCTTCACAATATTGCCGATTCCGCTTCGCTTACGTTTCACAAACTTAAATCATCTAAACTGCACAATTTTACGCGAGGATCTCACACATTCAGGAGAAAAATGTCTTTAACCCTTTAGTGCTCAAATTTGGTCAAGAAAATTCACAGATTTTCTTATTAAATCTCCATTTACAGGTCAAGACAATACAATTTTCGAAAATTTAACACTGGAATGACTGGCTCAGTTATCGAGTCAGTCATTTGTGGTAAATTTTCAAAAACTGCATATAAGCAGACATTCCACAACATCATAGTAGAGGCCTATGACCATTAAAGGGTCAACATGTTATTTCCACTTGAATATCACATTTCTATTTCAAATTACAAATATTTTGAATATAACCTTTCCGTCTCAAATTACAGATTCCGTGAATCCCACTCATTTCCCATTTTCTCGGAAAACCAGTCGCTCAGTAATAACAGTAGATTTATTTTAGATGTGAACTGAGATTTATTTTAGCCGTGAACTGAGATTTATTTTAGGTGTTAACTGAATGGACCTTTCCATTTTTAGTTATGCCCCGCCCATCACTAGTTAAGCGCCACCCACACATCGCCATGAATGGGATTGATCTATCCCCAAATTCCCTAGCTATCAATTTCCTGAAAACTATACAGGGAAGCTGTTGAATATTTTGTAACTAATTTGACTGGGTTGCCTATGGCAGCAACAGCGCCCAGTCAAATTAGTTTCAAAATATTCAACAAAATATTTATTAAATAGTAAAAGCAAACAACGCATAGACCGTCTTCAAATATGCGTTCGTGACATACTTATCGACATCATTCAGTATGATGTCATTCTACACATCACGCAGTTCATTATGACATCATATGATGGGTGGGTACTCTGGAAAGGTGCATTGCCATTCACATTCTGTACTAGCGCCTGATTATTATTATTATCAAACGTAATTCAATGTCCCTTCAAAAATTATCAATGACTGCAATGAATTATGGTCAAGATGGCCAAATTGATGGTCAAGCTGGCCGAACAGGGATTTGCAGTGGTCTTGAGTAATGTCCATTTGAATGCCGAGACGATTTTTGAAAATTCACCACCAGAATGAATAGCTCAGTAAAGGAGCCAACCATTCAAGTGGTAAATTTTCATAAATAGCCTCTTCGCCTGCAAATGGGCATTCCTGAAGATGATTATATATAGTTGTTTCTACACAGTGTGCACATTAAACATTTTAACCCTTTCACATTCAACCAAAAACGGCTTCTGCTGTGGGGGTCTTCAGAAATGTTCATTTGCAGACCAAAAAACACACCATTTTTTTTTAAATTTACCACTGGAATGACTGGCCCGATACCAGAGCCAGTAATTCTAGTGCTAAATTTTCAGTCTTCTGATCTGCAAATGGACATTTTCTATGAGTAAATTGAAAACATTTTGACCAAATCGGCTGATTAAAATGTCTGGTGACTTGGCAGAACACTGTACACTGATAATGCAGGTTATTGGGCCAATACTGGGCCATATTAGTCCTGCATCGGCGCAGTAACCTGCGTTATCTGGTGTAGAGTGGAAGCTCTTCAAAACAAGCGCTTTATAGAAGTTTCCGTTTGGCGATAGTTCACTGTATCTTACCATGAAGTCTTGCACCGTGTATGGAAATGTAGCGGAGTAAAGAAGGATCTGCCTGTTGCGTGGTAAATGTGTGATGATCTGGTCTAGCATTCCCTTAAAATCTTGTGACAGCAGTTTGTCAGCCTGAAGGGACAAAAACACATGATCATTGCATATGACACAAATTAAGCTCGTCAGCCATTACATAATTAACCATCAAATCTTAAAAAGTTCAATTTCCCCACAAAAAACGTCCATTTTCAGACCATGAAGACTATTTTTGAAATTTTAGTGCTTCAATGACTGGCTCGGTTATCGTGCCAGTCATTCCAGTGGTAAATTTTCAGTCTTCTCATGGTCTGCAAATGGACATTTCCCAAGACTACTGCAGAAGCCGTTTTTGGCTGATATGCATGTTAAAGGGTTAAAACCTCGTCAGCCTGAGGCGGCAAACACAGATGACTGCTATACACCCAAACCCGTACAAACCAAAATAACCATCCTTACCCTGTGCATAGTCTGTCTAGCAGATATTTCGTCCCTAAAAAGGACTTTTCATGGCCACCATTTCAAGATTCTCAAGGGCCCCGATACCAGCCTGGAGACAAGGTGGTAGATGATTGGAGAGGCCTGGGATGTGGAATCCCTGCCAACACAACTCATAAGGAGTTCCGACAGACTGCTAATGCCAAAGTTTTAATATTATATACGCTGAGAAGGCAATTCCTTCATTTTGACTGATGATTTATGACAACAATTTTATACTCAAATGAAAAAAATCTTGACTGAAATGTTTAAATTCAAGGCCTTAGAGCAATTTCAAGTACTTTTCAAGAGACTTCTCAAATTCAAAGCTTTTCAAGGAACATATCATAATTCAAGAACCTTTCAAGCTTGTATGAACCCTGTGTACACATGTCCAGTATGCTTTACCCTAGCTACACACCCTAAAAAATCTACTTTTCTTTTTTTAGGGATTTGCCATTGACAGGGTGGGGTGTCAACAACAAATCCCTAAAAAAAATAATTCTTTGAGGTATAGCATATTTTGTGGAACATTTTTAAACTAATATGACTGAAAGCCATTGCTGCATAAGACATGAATGGTTGAGTTGTTAATCTCAAAACATTCAACAGCTTTCAGGTTGTTTGCCCTGAGATTGAGATACCAACCCTTACAGTATCACTCCAATGTCAATATTCTATCTTTTACTGTCAGTTTCAAAGAAACTGGTGTACATTTTTCAACACTTTTGGTGGACGATGTCGATGTTGCTGTCTATGAGTTCATCTTTTAATGCGATTTGAAAATTTTTGGTATCAGAGTGGCAAGAGCTAAGAATTGATCAATGAATGGATTAAAGGTAAACAAGAGCCATCAGACTAAACTGTAGGAGTTGCGTTGACAAGAAATGATTGGCAATACAGTTTATGCATCAGCTTTAAGATATTTAAAGGGGTATAACTCTGTAATGAACAATTTTTCGGTTGCGAAAAAAGCACATGCACATGATACTATGTGGACAAAATTTTAAGTTAATCCACTGAGACCTCTAGGAGTTGCGTTGACCAGATGCCGACAGATGGCCATGCTGCTCGCTATATTCACACCCCACCTCACACCCCGGGAAGACTATTGTTGAGAATTTCCCACTGAAATCACTGGTCTTCTGACCACAAACACATGACACATTTTGTAATATTGAAAACTTGGCAAAAGGGATACAGAAATTATTACATTGAAGATTCATCTCTTGTTTCATTGTTAATGACCCGAATGCAGCGGTCATGAGAAACCTGTCAAATTCATTCTCAGATTAGTTAAGCATCAGTCACTCATTAATTCAGTAGCAGAACTGTACAAGACAATCATCACAGAATGAACACCTGTCCGTGCACAAATATTGAAAACAACTGAATGGTCGATTCTTTAACCTGAGAAAAACTGTTCCAAATTTTGATGTTACCCAACTACTAAAATGTGTTGACACCATTTGGCGGGCATATTGGATTTAGTTATTTGATGGATTTTGAGGCCAAAATTAGTTTTATATGTTTTTGGGTATCCTGATCTCAAATTTGCCATTTTCAAAACCGTCGGATAAACGGTTTGGCGGCCATCTTGGATTATTTTCCCGCCAAAAGCTTCCATACTAAAGCAATGGAAAATTAAACCGGTCGTCTTGAAAACCAATGGGCCAATATCAATTATATTTGGCAGGAACAATCATTACGGCATAAGAGATTAGTTTGTTCAAACGATGCCGAACAGCCAATTTGGCTGGTGGCCATCTTGTTCCAGTAGTCATCTCGTTTTGTTTGGTACATGTACATTTAGTTTGTGGCCAATAATTCTTTTGCCTTTGGGCCTGCTTTGGATGCAGGACCTCAAAAATAATTTTTACACCACTCCCCCAAAAAATAGTTTCACCGCCAAAAAATGGCTGCAGCGCCAAAATGGTTTGAATAGGCAAAAAATGCCTGCACTGCCAAAAAATTGCACCGCCCCCAAAAATATTTTATACTGCCCAAAAAGTGCACTGCCAGAAATTTTCCATGCACCGCCAAAAAGGTGCACACAGTGTTGCCCACAACATCTGATTTTTGGGGGTCCCAAGGACCCGCACACTCAGATTTGGGGGTTTCACTGTAAAATCTGGGGGTCCCATGGGGTCCTCATCTGAAATATGAGGGTCCCATGTTTTTTTCTTAAAATAAACACTACATTGATATAATTATAAAGCACTTTATTGAACATGTTGAAAGCACTAGTTATGGCATTGTGTAAATACAGTTAATGTATATATATATATAGAGAATATTAACTATGCATAGTTTATTAACCTTTAACACTTTTGGCCACTATTGTAGATTACCAAAATACCTATTTTTGAAAGTTTAACACTGGAATGACTGGCTCTAAACAGTGCCAGTCATTCCAGTGGTAAATTTTCAAAAATAGGTATTCGTGATCTACAATGGTGGCTAAAATTGATCTATTGAAATGGCCAGTGTATATTTAACTAATAACATTTGAACTGCATGCCAATAAACAATAACCTAAAGCACTCTACTTGTCTGTTCTCTGATAAACCAACCAACCTACATTGACAACCTTGTATGATTAACATTTCCAAAGACCACTACATTAGTAATTAGCAAAGACCACTGCATTAGTTTTTCTATAAAACCCTAACTTGACTTTGGACGAATTGAAAAATTACGCGTCTCTGGGGCGAATTTGCTCAAGGACGACTTGACCTACTTCGATATAATGCGCACATATTTTTTATAATGTAACTGGAATGACTAAATATAGTAGAATACATAGGCTAAGATCAGACAAAACAATAATTTATCAAAAATAATCTGTATAAATCAGATTAAAATGTGTAATTAGTGAAAATATATCAGCAAATAACCGGATATGTCTAATGCATAGGGAGTAACTATGTAACGCAATTGCTGATTGGTTAAAGCATAGATAAATTATTAGCGTGTATCGAATAAGGACGCTTGTATCGGGGAGCTTTGAGCTTTACACTGTTTGGAAAAAATCAATATTTTAACGTATGCCTACCTGTAGATAGACAATATCGTTGAACATCGATGCTGGGATGAGCTTTTTAGTTGAGAAACTGGGAACACCTAATGATCGAGTATTGTTAAACACTATAAACACTAATCCATCAGTCAATCAATCAGCCGCTATTGCTAAATAAAAGACGGCTTATAGCGTGTATTAATACCGTTATTCAAACAGCAATACAAAGACACCGCCGCTAATCCATCAAATGACCATTCAAATGTAAAAGATATCACAATATCTTCCATATATTCCTTCATCCATTTAGATATTTTGATAAGTAAATAGAAAAGTATTTTGCCTTTAAGTCGGTGCTGTTTTAGGCAAGTAGGCATGCACAAATTAATTTCAAAATATTCAGCAGATTAGTGATAACAACTCTGTGATCTGTCCAATGTTCTGAGCTGTGAAAGGGTTAAGATGCCCAGACACGTGTGTACACCCTTGATCAGTTGCATTGGATTTCTCAAGCGTGAGTTCCTCGAGAGGGAGATTCCGCTGTTATCCAATCAAATACTGACACGTCACACTGACGTTTAGCACAACAGACAAACATGGCGGGTATTTTTGCAATTTGTAGGCCAAACAAGGCGACTAACATCGGCCTTGTAAACTCATTATTTATAAAAATTAGATCAAATGGAATACTAAGGATGATTTGGGGATTGTTTCCAATTAAATGTGGTGGTTGAATCTGATTTATGGGCATTAAAGTAAAAACATGCACAAATAAATATACACACACGAAAATATAATCGATAATTAAGCACACGCAGTTACCAGTTTCCGTTACACTTTTTCACTGCGTCCCTCATGCGTCCGCGTACATACACGCAAAAGGACGCATAAGGGCAACTCTGGGTGCACAACTCCAAAAAAAAATTCCTGCACAGCCATTACGTGGTGCACCGCCAAAAGGGCTGTCAATCCAATAAACTATGTTGTTAGTACCACTTTAATCACCAATGAGTTCTACAACCACAAAGAAGCCAGGCCCAGAAAAGGAGGTAGTAGTGGCCACCATCTTACCAGCATGAACCACGGACTCTGTAGGCTACTCCTTGCACCGTCCAATACGGACACTAGCACTGTCAGGGTCACCAAAACAAGGGAGTGACCAAGCAAGTGGTCATAACACCGCCAGTTCATCAGCAGTGGATCATACACCGCAGAGGATAGCGGGCCACTAAATGGCGCCACACAGACGAACCAGTAGCACCGACAACCTCTACCCATAGCATCGGCCTACCCAGAACAGGCTCTGAAACCGACAACCTCTACCCATAGCTTTGGACTAACAAGAACAGGCTCTGAAACCGACAACCTCTACCCATAGCTTCGGACTAACAAGAACAGGCTCTGAAACAATGTCCACTTACGCATGGGCATAATGGTGCACGGATGTGTGGGCATGCAAACGCGTGCACATCTACGCATACCCATAAGCATACCCTAGTGCATCTTGCGTGGGTGTGCACGCGTGTTCACAAGAGCCTGCACCGCCAAAAACCCCATTGGCAGCTGCCTAATCAAGAAACCAAGTCTATCTCCTCACATGCAGCAAATGCCACAAACAATACATAGGAGGAACACCACAGACATTTAAACCATGCATTCAAGAACATAGGCATAGGCACTGACCAGTCCGGCTAGAAAGTTTTCCCCTTTACCTGACACACACCCATCCCCAGCCCGCACCGTCACTACATTGTTAGTACCCTATCTATTAAAATGGCCGACATTTTATATTTCGCAGAAATATTATGTACATAAAACATGGAATAAAAACGTGGACTAATAAAGATAGCATGAAAAATATATGCATTTATACGGCACAAGGCCCACTATAGAGTAAGATTTAAATGGACTCTGGTTACCGTAGTACTGTATTGAAATAAATACGACACTAGTCAGATCTGTTTTATATTGATTTTATTCGTATGTATACAGCTTAGACAACTGACAATATTGCCACTATTCAGAAATCAGACGATAACATCGCGATATTCTCTGTATTATCGGGAAATCGCCCAGCCCTATACCCAACTACTAAAATGTGTTTATTGTCCACCAAAATTGTTGAAAAATGTACACCCGTTCGTCTTTTAATGTGATTTGAAAATTTGACAGAGTGGTAAGAGCTAAGATTTATTAATGAATGTGTTAAAGGTACACAGAAATTATTACACTGAAAATTCATCTCTCGTTTCATTGTCAATGACACGAATGCGGCAAATTCAAATTCATTCTCAGATTAGTTAAGCGTCAGTCACTGATCAAATCAGTAGCAGAACTGTACAAGACAATCATCACAGAATGAACATGTGTTGGTGTAGAAATATTTCCAGAGTAACGACATCATAAGATGTCATAATCAGCTAAGCTGTGTGTAGGATGATGTCATAATCAGCTAAGCTGCGTGTAGGATGACGTCATAATCAGTTAAGTTATAAAAGATGTTATATGGCCCATCTTTAATTCTTAACCCTTTAACACTCATATCAGCCAAAAAAGGGCCTCTGCAGTGGTCTTGGGAAATCTCGATTTGCAGACCAAGAAGACTATTTTTTTTAAATTTATCATTGGAATGTCTGGCTCGATAACCGAGCCAGTCATTCCAGTGGTAAATTTAAAAAAAAAGTTTCTCTTGGTATGCAAATCAATATTTTCTATGAGTAAATGGAAATTTTCTTGAATAAAATCGAGGGTTAAAACCGTTAAAGGGTTAAATCATAAATGATTCTATATTTAATTTAATTTAAATAAATAAATGTCTTTAACTCTTAATAGTTCGACACGTAAGAATTGTGTCTACTTGTACTATTTAATAAACATGCTGTTGAATATTTTGAGGTGGACTCATAAGACTTATTACGCTGCCCATCTCTAGCTAAGCTCCATCCACACCTCGGTCGTGCTGGGATTGATCGATCCCTGAACTCCATGACTATCAAATTCCAGAAAACTATACAGTTACGCTGTTGAATATTTTGAAACTTAATGGGTGCTGTTGCTGCCATAGCCATAAATTTGAGGTCTAAAGGGTTAATCTCCCGGCCATTGAAATTCTAGATTAAGATTACAAAATGGACATTTTCAATTTTATCTATCCCACGCCCACCTACACCTCGCTCATGATGGGATCGATCGATCTCTGAACTCCCTGAGTATCAATTTCAGGAAAACTATACAAGTAAGCTGTTGAATATTTTGAAACTAATTTGACTGGGTGCTCAACAGGGCCCAGTCAAATTAGTTTCAAAATATTCAACAGCATCTTTCTTAAATAGCAAAAACATACAATTCGGACAGGCTTAGTCCAATCATTTATGACGTCAGCATACACGTCGCGTAGTCTAGTATGACATCATATAATTGAGTGAGGAACTGGATTCATGAATTCCATTCCATATCATGTGACAACTGGCATGACTGGTGTTGACATTGGAAACTGCGCCCATTCCCGTGGTAAACTGTCAAAAGTACAAGTATCGTCTTGGTCTGCAAACATGGCAAATGTACCATTCTCGATGTGTGTAAGCAGCTGAAGCCCATGCTTCTGTAACACAGCTTCCAAAATTGTCTTCCCTATGTTCAATTACCAACAGGTGTGATAAGCGTAAAGCTTATGAACACTAACTAAATCATGCAGAAAATTCTCTAAGATCATGTGAGTTAATATAGTACATTTCTATGGATCTAACTAATTTCACTGGGAGCTGTTGTGGCTTATGGGGGGGGGGGGGGGGGGGACAGCAAAAGATTCCAGTCTAATTAGTTTCAAATTATTCAACACCTCTGTTTAGTGAATAGGTAGTTGTCTGGAAATTGAGACACTGGAATTTCAAGGGGTAAATTCATTTTGAAACATTCATTAGGTACAGTTTTCAAGTCTAGTAGCCATGAGATGGCAAAGTAGGAATCCGCGCGAGATAAAGCTGGTTCAAAACAAATTATTACTAAAGTACTCGTGTGTGATAAATGTCTTGTAATAACTCTTTAGTCCTTGAATTTGGTCAAGAAATTTTCAATTTTCTCTTAGAAAATGTCCATCTGCAGTCGAAGAGAAGACTATTTATGAAAATTTCAGTCATTCCAGTGGTTATTTTTCAAAAATAGTCTTCCTTGGTCTGCAAATGCACATTTCCCAAGATCACTCAAGAAGGCGTTTTTGGGTGATACGAGTCTTAAAGGGTTAAGATTGCATCAAGATTTTCAAATGAGCGATGCATGCATGCATGCACGGATCACACGCACAATTATTTACTGGCAAAGGACTCAGTGCTGCAGTCACGAGAATAAAACCTGTCAAATTCATTCTCAGATTTGTTAAACGTCAGTCACTGACCAACTCAGTAGCAGAACTGTACAAGACAATCATCACAGAATGAACGAGAATCTGAATGCACTCGAGTATCTGAATGCACGCGAGTATCTGAATGCACTCGAGAATCTGGATACGCACAAGTATCAGTTTGCGCACGAGTATCTGAATGCACTCGAGTATCTGAATGCACTCGAGAATCTGAATGCGCACAAGTATCTGAATGCACGCGAGTATCTGAATGCACGCGAGTATCTGAATGCACGTGAGTATCCGAATGCACTCAAGAATCTGATTGCACGAGAGTATCTGAATGCACGAGTCGAAAATCCAAATGCACTTGAGAATCCGAAACATTTGCATTCGTTTTGACAATGCACCAAGTGACCCTGTTAACTCGACATTTTAACTTTTGATAGGAAACTAAATTTCGGTTCTAGCCAAACACAGTATGAATGTATCTGTATGTAAGTTACAGATTTGGTGATTTTACCGTGCAGTGTTCTTGGCGAAAATGTGTTTTACGATATGCCGTGTTTTACGATATGCCGTAACCCGAGATGCATGTTCGTGAGTTCTTTCCCTTTTCGAATACACCTAAGGAATGTCTGATTAACACCGACACCCCCCCCCCACCCCCCAAGTGATCCCGTGACCTTGATGTCTGACCTTTTGACCATTAAAGATACCATTGCCCGTCAACAACCAGAGGGTAGACAAATATTTCCATCTATGTTCAGTATGACATGATTAAAATGGAATTTGCCTGGTCCAACAGACTGGTGATCACCTTAAGGCTGTCCTGGATTTCACACAAGTTTTCATTTGAATACACCTAAGGAATGTCTGATTAACCCTTTAACACTAAAATTACAGAAAGCGTGCACTATTTGCAGACCAGAAGTATTTTTTGAAAATTTATCACTAGAATGACTGGCTCGTTTTTTGGCCGGGGTGAATGTTTGTTAATGAACAACATATTGGCTTATCATTGCCCTACATGCACATCACAGTTTGTCAGTTTATCTGTTATCTCAGAGCGCTGTGAAGTTAACGTCACTATGATCAGATTTAGTAAGCAGAATCACTATGTCTCATCATGGAGAACAGAGTACTGACACACGCAGACTGAAGGAAATTTCAATTTCCATTTCTCCGAGATCTAACAATACTCACCATTCTATTACTTCTGATACAAGCTTTCCTGGATAGCTGGCCCTAGGACTAGACTTAGTAAGCTTTACCGACTCCTGGAACCGTGTACTCGGCTCCCAACTGCCGAGTACCCGTTTGCCATGAAGCTCATATTGTTTGCATAGCCACCAAACAAGAGATACCCATGGCTTGCCTCCATGGGGCTGGGAGGCTGGGTCCGTAATAGAATGGTGAGTATTGTTAGATCTCGGAGAAAGGGAAATTGAAATTTCCTTCATTCTCCTTCGATCAATACTCACCATTCTATTACTTCTCATATACACCAGATTTAGACAGTAACCTGGTGGGAAGTGGCAAGCCATCAATTGCTACTTTTGCCCCTTGGAGAAAGAGCTAGACTTAAACTTGATTAATGGAGACCTAAAAGGACCATCAAGTTAACGGAACCGAATCACATTCGCATCACTGACACCCCCCAACCCCCTTTTTCTCATAAGAAAAGGGAGAGAACTCACGAACATGCATCTCGCCTGAAACACAAATATGCTAAGAGGGTTAACTGCTCTTTGCATATATTAGCCTGGGAATGAGCACGAATATATAAAATGAATGAACATGATATATAGACATAATACAAAAACTATCAATCTTGAATTACCTCATGATATTTGGATTTCAGACGTGGAGCCTCCAACCATTCACTTGTTCGGCCATTAGTGACACAATCTGGTTGACATCCTCTCGCTCGACCATGTCTGCTTCTAAATTCTTTCTTACGAATGCCAAAAAAGAGAGAAGACCAGTGTGGTCGTATAACTATCGTTTCAAAACAGCTAAAGCGAGTGGATTGGCGGAGTCTGACACATCCCTCATATAGTAATCCGTTAAAGAAGACTCACAGTGCCATTGTGCAACAGCCATGATGTCTTCTTACGGAACACCATTGTAAAGGGGGTCGAGGAGGCTTTTCCTCTAACATCGTGTGCCCTTGCCCATTGCACCTGGTGCCCAGTCAAATCTCATTGGTAGTCTGAATGCATTCGACTATTCAATGAGATAGAATCCATGGATGCGGCGCCATATGGCAGATCCACAGATGCCTATCATTCGAACATAACGAGTCTGTCCGTCTTTTGTAGTTAGTCAAAGCACGGACTGGGCACCAGACACTAGCATCACGATCAAACCTAGTTAGTTTCGGTATAATGATCGGTTTGCTGGGATATCTCAGATCGATTCTTTGACATGAACTCTGCTCTTGGCAGTAGACGCAGACCCTCTCCGGAGACAGTAAATCGGTCCCTCTCTGCTGAAAGTGCATGGATCTCACTGCGCCTTCTAGCTGAGGAAGCTGCCAATAGAAAGACCGCCTTTAGAGTCAAATGCTTTAGACTAGCCGAACGCAACGGTTCGAAAGGGTGCTTGGCCAGTACATTAAGCACTAAAGATAGACTCCAGGCTGGAATGACTACCGGTTGTCTTGGTCGGAGATTGCTCATTCCCTTCACCATCACATTTAACTGGGCCACCTCTGGACTATCCCTGTTGGCCAGACAAGGGATAACTGATGCCAAAGCTGACTTGTATCCAGCAATTGTGACGGGAGCTAGTCCTGAAAAGAACAGCTCACAGAGAAAGTCTGCTATTTGCTGAATAGTGGATTGAAAGGTATCAATACCCTTTTCTTCACACCAGTCTGCAAATCTGTTAACCTTGTTGTTATATGACTTGAAGGTTGACCTCCTTCTCACAGCTGCGATGAAATCAGCAGCTTGTCGAGAAAAGCCTTCCGACGTGGAACGTTGTTTGATAACATCCACGCAGTCAATTTGAAAATTTCGGGACGCTCGTGTAGTCCCTTGGCCTGGGAGATTATGTTCGGAATCTCGGGCAACTGCACTGGGGTTTCCACCAGCAGATCTAGCAGATCCGTGAACCACGCCCTGCTGGGCCAAACGCCGCTATTAGCAGGACCAGGCACGGTTCCTCTCTGATCTTCACCAATGTCATCGGCAGCGTAAGCGTGCATCCCTCTCCAGCTTATCGCCAGAGCGTCTGTATCGACGGCATTTGGATCTGGAATCGGCGAGACCTAAGTCATGATTTGAGCATTTTCCTTTGTGGTGAACAAGTCCACGTTGGGTTTGCCCCAATGCTCGAAGATCATGTGAAGAACTGGAGGTTTGAGAGACCATTCTGTTGGCAGAATTATCTGTCTGCGAGACAAAGCATCCGCCAGAATGTTCAATCGACCAGGAACGTGAGCTGCTTTCAAAACAACCGAGTAATTCCTACACCATTGAATCAAGTGCCACACTTTCATACATAGTGTGGGTGACTTGGCCCCGCCGTGGCGATTTATGTATGATACTACTGTCGAGTTGTTCGACCGTATCAATATCGCCTTGCCCCTGACTTTTGGAAGAAACTTTTCCAATGCCAGTTCCACTGCCATCATTTCCAACAGATTGATATGCAGCTGGCTCTCTTGGAGAGCCCATGTGCCCAAGACCTGGTGTTCTCCCAGGCAGGCCCCCCAACCCTCCAGCGATGCATCCGTGTACACGGACTGCTGGGGGTGGGGTAGGTGCAGTGAAACCCCTACTAAGAGAATCTGACGCTTTTTCCACCCTACAAGATGCGACATTATTGGCTCCAAAACTGCCACCAGCTTTGACAGGGGTTCCGTTCTCTGTTTCCGCAGTAACATCAGATACAACTGGATAGGTCTTTGCATCAGAGCAGCGTACGGGATTACCTGCTCCATGGAGACCATCATGCCCAGCATCTGAAGAAACCACCTTGCCTGAATGTGGTTTCCCAGTCAAAAACTCTTGAGGATGGCTAACAGACACCACTCTAGGCTCTGACGGGTAAACCCTGCCCTCTTCGAGATCAAATCGCATCCCTAAATAAACGAACTGTTGAGTGGGTGTCAACTCGGAATTCTCCTTGTTGACTATCCAGCCTAGATCTGCACCGTTTATCCAGTAGTTTAAAAAATGGCAAATTTGA
Organism: Chaetoderma sp. LZ-2023a; assembly: GCA_034401795.1. Classification (NCBI taxonomy): domain Eukaryota; kingdom Metazoa; phylum Mollusca; class Caudofoveata; order Chaetodermatida; family Chaetodermatidae; genus Chaetoderma; species Chaetoderma sp. LZ-2023a. Next base: position 25,776,846 of record CM067361.1, on the reverse strand, counting down.
AATCAGAATATTCACAACATATATAAACCCAATTTCGGCCTCAAAATCCATCAAATAAAAACTTAGCTACATGTGCATCATTCATGACATCACCCTACACACATCACATAGTTGATTATGACATCGGATGATTGACGGAGAAACTGGAATCCTCAATATTTTGCATCTTGTTCAAAATTATACCAACATGTTTCCATTCTGGAAACATTCCGACTTATTTATCAGCAAAATTTACCTTGTGTGGCATCTCAATTTGTTACACATATTTAGGCATTTGCTATACAATCTGCAACATGTATAACTGTATCTGCTTTGCAAAATTTGTACGCAATTACAATTTATTATTGATTTTCTTATGTTCTATTAACACTTTCAACGACAAATCCCTGAAAAAGTAGATTCTTTATTATGCATAGCATATTCTGTTGAATATTTTGAAATTAATATGACTGCAAAATATCCAACAGCTTTCCTGTTTGTTTGCTCCGAGACTGATATACAGGGAATTTATCCGTGAGAGTTAATTGCTATACATTTTTGACGACAAGGATACAATTTATAATTTGCATAGCAATACATGCTATGCGCTATGCAAATATCAAATTCTAAATTAGGTTCTGCGGTAGCCGATGAAATAACAACGGCAGCAACAACTTTATGCTCCATCAAAATCTTTCGGGAGCATAATACAAGCATCAGCCGTAGGCATTCTCAGAGTGATACAATGTCAGTCACTGTTCAATTCAGAAGCAGAACTGTTCTTACAAATCATCATAGAATGCAGGAAATGTCAATTTCCCTTTCTCCGAGATCTAACAATACTCACCATTCTGTTACTTCGGATATACAGCTGGCCTTGACAGCGGCTCTAGGATTATAGACTTAGAAAGCTTTACCGACTCCTGGGAACCGGGTACCCGGCTCCCCACTGCCGAGTACCCGTTTACCATAGAGCTCATATTGTTTGCATAGCCACCAAACAAGAGAAAACTATGGCTTGCCTCCGTGGGGCTGGGAGGCTGGGTCCGTAACAGAATGGTGAGTATTGTTAGATCTCGGAGAAAGGGAAATTGACATTTCCTGCATTCTCCTTCGATCAATACTCACCATTCTGTTACTTCTGATATACACCAGATTTGATCAGTCACCTGGTGGGAAGGGGCAAGCCATACATGCTAATTTTGCCCCTTGGAGAAAGATTTTAGACTTCAAACTTGACTAACGGAGACCTAAAAGGACCGTCAAGTTTACGGAACCGAATCACATTCGCGTCACAGCCCCCCCCCCTTTTTCCTCCTAAGAAAAGGGAGAGAACTAACGAACATGTATCTCGCCTGAAACACCAATATGCCAAGAGGGTTAACTACTCCCTGCATATCGCTTGTATTAGCCTGGAATGAGCATGAATATATAAGATGAATGAACATGATACATATACATAATACAAAAAACTCTCACTTGTTGAATTACCTTATGATAACAGGACTTCAGACGTACCGCCTACAACCATTCACCGGTTCGGCCATCAGTGACACAATCTGGTTGACATCCTCTCGCTTGACCATGCCTGCTTTAGGTTCTTTTCTTACCAAAGTGAAAAAAGGGGAAAAGCAGTGTGGTCACTAACTATCGTTTCAAAACAGCTAAAGCGAGTGGATTGGCTGAGTCTGACACATCCCTCATATAGTAATCCGTAAATGAGGACTCACAGTGCCATTGTGCAACGGCCATGATGTCCTCTAACGGAACACCATTGTAAAGGGCGGTCGAGGCGGCTATTCCTCTAACATCGTGTGCCCTTACGCCCTGCACCTGGTGCCCAGTCGCCATCTCATGAGTAGTCTGAATGCATTCGACCACCCAACGAGAGATAGTATCCATGGATGCGGCGCCATAAGGCTTTTTATGGCAGATCCACAGATGTCTATCGTTCGACCGTAACGAGTCAGTCCGTTTCTTGTACTTAGTCAAAGCACGGACCGGGCACCAGACACTGGCATCACGATCAAACCTGGTTAACTTCGGTATAATGATCGGTTTGCCGGGATATCTCAAAGATTGGTTCTTTGACATAAATTCTGCTCTTGGCAGAAGACGCAGACCTTCTCCAGAAACAATAAATCGGTTCCTCTCTGCCGAAAGCGCATGGATCTCACTGCGCCTTCTAGCTGAGGAAGCTGCCAATAGAAAGACCGCCTTTAGAGTCAAATGCTTTAGACTAGCCGAACGCAACGGTTCGAATGGGTGCTTGGCCAGTACATTAAGCACTAAAGATAGACTCCAGGCTGGAATGACTACCGGTTGTCTCGGGCGGAGATTGCTCATTCCCTTCAACATCACGTTTAACTGGGCCACCTCTGGACTATCCCTGTTGGCTAGACAAGGGATAACTGATGCCAAAGCTGACTTGTATCCAGCAATTGTGACGGGAGCTAGTCCTGTAAAGAACAGCTCACAGAGAAAGTCTGCTATTTGCTGAATAGTGGATTGAAAGGTATCAATACCCTTTTCTTCACACCAGTCTGCAAATCTGTTAACCTTGTTGTTATATGACTTGAAGGTTGACCTCCTTCTCGCAGCCGCGATGAAATCAGCAGCCTGTCGAGAAAAGCCTTCCGACGTGGAACGTTGTTTGACAACATCCACGCAGTCAATTTGAACATTTCGGGACGCTCGTGTAGGAAGCGTCCCTTGGCCTGGGAGATTATGTTCGGAATCTCGGGCAACTGCACAGGATTTTCCACCAGCAGATCTAGAAGATCCGTGAACCACGCCCTGCTCGGCCAATACGGCGCTATTAGCAGGACCAGACACGGTTCCTCCCTGACCTTCACCAATACCTTCGGTAGAAGAATGGTGGGTGGATACGCGTAAGCGTGCATCCCTCTCCAGCTTATCGCCAGAGCGTCTGTATCGACGGCATTTGGATCTGGAATCGGCGAGACATATGTCATGATTTGAGCATTTTCCTTTGTGGCGAACAAGTCCACGTTGGGTTTGCCCCAATGCTCGAAGATCCGTCGTAGAACTGGAGGGTTGAGGGACCATTCTGTTGGCAGGATTCTCTGTCTGCGAGACAAAGCATCCGCCAGAATGTTCAATCGGCCAGGAATATGAGCTGCTTTCAAAACAACCGAGTAATTCCTGCACCATTGAATCAAGTGCCACACCCTGATGCACAGGGTGGGCGACCTGGTCCCTCCTTGGCGATTTATATATGATACTACTGTCGAATTGTCCGACCGTATCAATATCACCTTGCCCCTGATCATCGGAAGGAATTCTTCCAACGCCAGTTCCACTGCCATCATTTCCAACAGATTGATATGCAGCTGACTCTCCGGGAGAGTCCATGTGCCCGAGACCTGGTGTTCTCCCAGGCAGGCACCCCACCCTTCCAGCGATGCATCCGTGTAAACGGACAGCTGGGGGTGGGGTAGGTGCAGCGAAACCCCTATTAGGAGATTCTGACGCTGTTTCCACCATAGAAGATGCGATATTATCGGCTCCAAAACTGGCACCAGTTTTGACAGGGGTTCTGTTCTCTGTTTCCACAGAGACATCAGATACAACTGGATAGGTCTTCGCATTAGAGCAGCGTACGGGATAACCTGCTCCATGGAGACCATCATGCCCAGCATCTGAAGGAACCGCCTCGCCTGAATGTGGTTTCCCACTCGAAAACTCCCGAGGATGGCTAACAGAGACACCACTCTGGGCTCTGACGGGTAAACCCTGCCCTCCTCGAGGTCGAATCGCATCCCCAAATAAACGAAATGTTGAGTGGGTGTCAACTCGGATTTCTCCTCGTTGACTAACCAGCCTAGATCTGAAAGTAACTTCAGAGTCAGAGCAGTATCCACGTTCAACCTGGCTGCCGAGTCTGCCTTGAGCAGCCAGTCGTCTATGTAGGTGTGTAGCGCCACGTTCTCTTTTCTGAGAAACGCTGTCACCGCAAGGACCACTCTTGTGAAAACCCTCGGAGCTGTCGACAGGCCAAACGGGAGAACTGTAAACTCCCATACTTGATTCTGAAACGCAAATCTCAGAAACCTGTGCCAACTCCGATTGATCGGAATGTGGAAATATGCATCTTTCAGATCGATCGATACACACCACATTCCTTTCCTCAATCCCGCCATTACCGACCTCGGTGTTTCCATCTGGAACCGAGGCGTATGGATAAACCAATTTAATGGCCTGAGATTGAGTATGGGTCTCCATCCCCCCGTGCTCTTGGGGACAAGGAACATGTTTGAATAGAAGCCTGGAGTGTTCCGGTTTGCTGGTTTTATTGCTCCCTTCAGAAGCAAACCCGACACTTCCTTTTGAACGGCTTCTAACTTGTCTGGCTCCCTTGGTACGGGTGTCCAGACTGGTGCCAAAGACAGATTTTGTGGCGGAAAGTCCCACCACTCCGGCATGTAACCCTGGGATAACCATCCCAGGACCAGACTGTCTGACGTCACACCTCGCCAAGCCTCGACGAAACGCATGAGCCTTCCACCCACCATAGACGCCTCGACGTCTAACGGGGTTGTCCGGCTCGCAGTCCGCCCCCCCCCCTTTCTTAACGAGAGAGAGTGAGAACCATTTCGTTCTAGGCACGACGGGTATAACTGGCACCGCTGTTCCTGTCGCACAGGTGCGGTCCAGGCGGATATGAAGGGAGCTTGCGTACCCTCAGGTACGCTTCGGCCCCTTCTGTCCGCCCTTTGAGGCCTTACCCTTACCCTTCCCCTTGCCCTTACCACCTCTAGGGCGGTCCGGAGCAACATTGGGGAGGGTAGGCGCCTCTACAGCCTTCCTGGGTTTCTTCGCCGGCGGCGGCTCCGAAAACCCAGCCGAAACAGACGTCGCAATAGGCCTGGCTTTCGCCTTGCCCTTATGCTTTTTCTGTTTCTTTGAAGGCTGTACTGTTAGCGGCTTACCCACAGCCCCTAGTGCGTGCGCTTGCCGCACTAGCTCTAGCTGTAGATTTACCGCTAACCGATTCTGCGCAATACTGGCGGTGTCCTCTAAGATGGCCCGCGCTTGGCCACCAAAGATGCTAGGCCCTGTCAGGGGCGTCCCAAGAAGACGCTCCTTGACTGCCGTAGCCGGACGCATATGGTCAATGACCATTTGCCTCCTGGACTTCGTCACACGCGCTTGCACCCTTGCCAATGCGTCCATTGACAGCACCAAGCCGTCATTAACGCACGATAGCGCCACAGGTGGCACAGGGTGGCCTGCCCCCGCTTCAGCCCACACCGACTGAAGTAGACGATAGGAGTGATTGACAGCGCTCATGGCTGCCCTCACCCCTTCATCGCATAGGGCCAGGACTTCTTCCTGGTGTACCTGGGCCTTATCCACTAGTGCCGGACCGGGACCACCCGAACCGGCACTTTGGACGCCCAGTACCCATCGGTCATCCTCCGTGACCGACGGGACTACACCATACCTGTCGTATTCACCCCGCGGAATACGGCACCTTGCCCGCACCTCCCTGGAGGCCGCAGGGAGCTGACCCTTGGTCATTAGTTGTTTGCTATAAATAGCATCCAACAAATCAATGAACCGTGGATCCAGTCCCACTGACTGGATCCGGGCCGCGGGCAAAATCCCCGTCCTAATCGACGCAACCGACGGACGGGGCGCATCTTCATCGGCCGTGGCCGAAACCACAGACGGGTCAACTCTGGCTAGCCACGCCAGAGCATCAGACCAGTCTAACTCCGAAGAAGATACTCCCGCAAACACGTCACCCGTTGACATGTTTACGGGTCTGCCAGCCATGGCCTCCCGGCCAGGAGCCACGGCTGACACGCCAGGCACTCCGCTACCACATGGTTCCGCCGCCACCCCATGAAACACTCCGGTCCATGGGGTAGGTCCGCACGGAAAACCGTACGGACCCGTAACCGTCGCGGAACCATAGCCGGCCACGGGCGCCAACGGCACCCCATGTCCGGCTGCCAGACCAGGCGAGATAGGTGAGTACCACGCCTGGCCCGGCACACCGGTTCCCCTGACGGCTGGTGACAAACCAAGCCGCGCGGAACCGGTGCACGGTAACGGATTGGCCTCAGCTGCAGGTGGAGCCGCTGACCTGGCTTGCGCCAAACCAGACAAATGGAGGCCGGTTCCGTCCAGGACGGAATCAACCTCCATATTCTCCACCTGCGGCTTCACGGGCCGCAGCAACCTCTCCTCCTCGGCCTCATCGTCTTCAGACTCCGAAGAGCCGTCACTAGACGAATAAACCGTGGAGCGGACGGCTGGCGGACGGCTCCCACACCTGACGGACCGGCCACCGCTACTGGACCACCCGGAGGTGGCCGCAGAGAGACAGAACCCGTCTGGCCGAAGCCAGACGGACCCGCCAGGGGGCCGTACGAGACGGCCCCCTCGGTAACCAGTCCAGAATCCTGTCCGAAGACAGGATCCGTACCAGGCATGGGGAGAAACTGCCCCCCAACCTTTGGTAGCAGGGACGACACCAGCGTGGGCAGAACGCTATGCAGAAAACCCTGCATAGCCGGACCAAACCACGCCGGCGGTGCCATTTCCGCCACCTCCAGCTGGGGACGTGGAGCACCCCCACCGGCCGAACCGGGCGCTCCACGATTTCCTCTCGGACCGCCTGACCCCGCGTCAGACCCAGCCAAGTCCTTCTGGGCAAGGAACTTAACCATCGTTTCGACGGACCACACTGCACAAACATTACACCTATGATCTATATTACACAGGGCACACCTAAAACAGACATGGTCCTTGAACATTACACGGACAAACTTATGGCAGTCGTCACATGATGGCGGGGCTGGCTTGGCCTATAAAATAAGCACAAACCTACAATAAACAAGCGGAACGAGACACGGATGGAAGGCAGACAATTAATTTTCAAATATTTTGACTCATAAATTAACCGTAACCTCCCGCACCCCACCCCGCCACGTTACAACAACGATCGCATTGACTATGACGACAAGAACGCGGCGGGCACAACACACCCATAATAGATCCTACAGGATGTGTAACGGCTCCAGGAATCATATCGCATAGCATTCAGGGTATATTTACCAATCAATATAAATTATACTCCTAACGAACGCAGCACGATATGTGAAGAAAACAACAAAATGTATAACAACTGCTGTCCCACACGGTAAAACCGCAGACCACGCATCTACTCAAGAATTTTGAAACCACCGATCATTGCAAACCGATCGTGATTGCACGTAAACTTGATCATTCTAAAGTTTCCGGTACCATTTTTAGTACGCAGCACCCAGAACAAGATGCGCGATTAATGAAAAAATTTTCTTCACATAAACATCCGAGCGACCGGGTGTGACGTCACCCGCTCGGATTCTACGGAGAACGACGTCAGCCGATATTCGTGTTAGAAATACCGTAGCAAACACCTATTTTCATATCTGCCGATCGCCTGTTGGGGTTTAAAGAAGGCGATCGTCTGGCATATATCGTTGCTAGCACACGTCCCAGATTCTATGGGGTTAGAAATTGGAACATGCGACACAACGAAATTTAGAGACCTAAGTCTTTTAACTATGGATATAAAGAACAATACAACCTGGTTATCTTGGGCGGTATTCTCCATAGTCCTTAGTTATTCCTTTAGCGCACAAACTATCACCGATTAAAGACTTAGAATCTTTTTAAAAAACACTAAAATCCCTAATGCGAAAAGCATGTATTGCACTTGTTGCTATGCAAACAAGAATGAGCTCTATGGTAAACGGGTACTCGGCAGTGGGGAGCCGGGTACCCGGTTCCCAGGAGTCGGTAAAGCTTTCTAAGTCTATAATCCTAGAGCCGCTGTCAAGGCCAGCTGTATATCCGAAGTAACAGAATGGTGAGTATTGATCGAAGGAGAATGACTGAAGCAGTGACTTGAATCAGAACTATCTCGTGTTCAAACATACACATACATATTAAACACGATATTACATTACGAACACACCTACAAAGACGTGCTAGAATTAACATGACAGCCAGACTCTCCACACAGACTTTATAATGTTCTTGCATGGGGCGTTGCTAATATTGCTATGGTTTAGTGTATTTAGGCCAAAATAAAAGTTTCGTTTCCCGTAAACCGACCTGGTGAAATCTTTTTTTCCCACACGGCCGGGAATAACGAAAAAAATGTCTACACAGCATAAATGCTAAAACAGCCATACATTTGTCACACTATACAAATTACAATGTTTTTTAAGGCCATTTGTATGCAATGTGAATCCCTAATTGTGACATGACAAACATGACAAATTTGACATTTACAACTATATTTAATGGACATCTAGTTAAATATTTGAAAAAAATAATATTTATGACCTTTTTAAAATAAATTAATAATTGGGGAAAAAAATCAATTTCCTCCCTCCTACTGAAGTCTTTTCCCAACCCGGTTTGAAGGAAACAAATTTTTTTTTTATGGATGGCCTTGTGAGTCCACCTCTATGTACATGTAGAATGTGCATGGCTTGGAATGAGGCAATACATATATATCATTCTGTATATGTACTGTAAATATTCTACATATAATATTCGATCATGATTATATGTAAATATGTACGATTGGATAGACAGTTATTGCTCCAAGCAGGGTTCATACACCTTTTGGCCACACAAATTCCATGACTTTTTCCAGTTGAATTGCATAACTTTCCATTTCCAAGTACAACACTGTCAAACGTTCGGTTTGGATGTATCAATTGTATCTAGTGGGTTAGTTGGGAAGTCGTGAAGCTCAACTCGTGAATAGAAGAATAATGTAAAACAGTGAAGCTACAACATATCATGTCATCATTCGGAAGACGAACGTATTTTCCCAGATTTGTTCCATACAGCTAAATTACATGACTTTCAATGACCTCCGACCAAACACTACACCCTTCGATGACTTTCAAGGTCCTGGAATTTTAATTCTAAATTCCATGACTTTCTAGGCCCCGTGCAAAGCCTGTACAAGTTTCTACATTATAACGTGCAAGTATTCAACTACACAATGATTTCAAATGTGCTCTCAGAATGCTGTGGTGTGAACATCACTTAGATGACTATCAGATTTAGTAAGCAGAAACACATCATGTCAACAAAGAACAAACTAGATGATATAAATCAAATAATCCCCCTGCAATGGCAGCCATGTTCGTAAAAAAGTTATTGAACGAAAACACAAAATTTGCACGGACGGACACATAAATTCAGACAAAGGTATGGACGGACGGATGGACGAGCTTACTGACGCACAAACTAAGGCGCATTTGCCTACTTCCATAGCCAACCTTCCCGTGAGTGTTGTCACAATATTCCAAGCAAAAGTAGTTATCGAAAGAAAACCTGTGTGTGACGGACACACGCTGGAAGCGAAAACATTGGGGGGGGGGGGGGGGGGGGTACTAATGTACGTGTTAAATTTAAAAAAAAATACTCTTCTCTTGGGTGGTATATGGGAATTTCTAAAGACCAGTGTAAAGGCGGGTTTATGTCAGTTTGACAATTAACTTTACAGGGTTTAAAATAAAATATCAACTAATTCTATACAAGCAAATATCACACAGAGTCGCGAGTCTAGTGACAGTTCGCCCACTTACAATGTACAGGGCATAATTTAGAATTTGATATTTGCATAGCATGAATTGCTATGCAAATTATAAATTGCATACATGTAGACGATGTAGTCGTCTACACAAATTTATAGCAATTAACTCTTTCACTGACAAATTCTCTGTATCTCAATCTCAGAGCAAACAAAAAGGAAAAACTGTTGAATAATTTGAAATTAATTTGACTGGAAGCCATTGCTGCGGCTTCCAGTTATATTAATTTCAAAATATTCAACACAATATGCTATAGATTGTAATGAATTAACTTTTTCAGGGATTAGTCGCTGAAAGGGTTAATGATAGAACGTAAGAAAATCAATGCTAAATTGCAATAGAAAAAATTTTTGCATAGTAAATACAGCTATGCATGTTGCAGAATGTATAGCAACTGCCTAAATGTGTAGCAAATTGAGATGCGACACCAGATAAATTATGCCCCGATGTATCAGATAACCATGTATTTTGACCATCAACCTTTTGACCCCATAATCATGAGCGTTCTTCAGGCATGTCAGGACCACAAGGCAATCTCAGTCAGGCTAACTTCCTCAAGGTATACACAGGTCGGCGGCAAGCAAACAAATATCAAGATACAACTTGTAACATGGTTCGCACATTTCTATGTTTGAAATTCCATGATTTTTCATGATCAAAATTAACAAGCATTCTCTAAGTTCCAATACATGTCCCGTCTACCTGCTGATATATATTTGTAGAGATTGACAGTCAAAAACTACATTAAAAATTGACAGAAGCAGCTGAAACTCGAACTTGATCTGTAACTTCTCATTACAAAGCAATATACCAAGTTTCAGTTATATACATGTATGGTGAAGGAGAACGAGTCTTAAAAGCTGATGTTTGTATTTCATAAACCTACTCTATACCTCCCTATAATAAAGCAACCTACTAATTCTAATTTGAATCCCCTAAAAGAGCGCGAAAAGATGGCAGAAAACTGAATATTTTCCGTATTTCATAAGTCGAAAGGGGACGTAACTCCACCAAAATTGACGCAAACTCCTGTAACTCGAACTTACTCTGTAATTTCTCATAACAAAGCAATGTACCAATTCTTAGTTCAAAAAGGGGCATTAACGCCATGGAAAATTTATGAAAATATTTGGAACTCGAACTTGCTCTGTAACTCCCTATAATAAAGCAACCTACAAATTCTCAGTGGAATACCTTTAAGGAGTGCAAAAAAAGTGCGGAAAGCTGAAATTTTTTGTATTTCTTAGGTCAAAAGGGGGCATAACTCCATAAAAAAATTGATGCATACACCTGAAACTAAAACTTGGTCTGTAACTTCTTATAACAAAGCAATGTTCCAATTCTCAGTTGAATACATTGAAGGACTATGAAAAGTGCGGGAAACCAACTACATAAATTACGATCCCTGAATTTTTCATGCAACAACAAGGCCAAGCTGTTGCCATAATTATTTTTTATAACTCTTCCATGACTTATGAAAAGTGCTGATTTTACGTTACTTTCCAGGCCTGAAATTCCATGACCAGTACAAACCCTGGTATAACACAGCCCTAATGCACACATCACCATGCATGACACTGTCATGACTGTGTTTAAACTAGGAAACTAATCTCAAACTAGCAGATAAAGTAAGATGAGCAGCATCAGCATTCTCAGTGATACAATATCAGTCACTGTTCATTCAGAAGCAGAACTGTTCTAACAAATCATCATAGAATGACTGAAGCGACTCGGATCAGAACACGAATGAGAATTACAGATTGCTAATGTATTGGGCCCAATTCCGCAAAGCACAAACTAGTCCTCTGGGGCTGTAAATGGACATTGCTAAGACAACTGCAAAAGATGGCTCTGGCTGGCTTGACCATTAAAGGGTTAAAAATAATATACAGCAATCCTACATTAATTATATACAAACAAATATCAGAGAATTGCGAGTCTAGTGATAGTCCACACAACATATTAACACTTTAACACTCATATCAGCTAAAAATGGCTTCTGCAGTGGTCTTGAGAAATGTCCATTTGCAGAACAAGGCTATTTTTGAAAAATTACCACAGGAATGACTATAACCAAGCCAGTCATTACAGTGATAAATTTTCTAAGTCTTCTCTTAGTCTGCAATTGGACATTTTCTATGAATACATTCAAGGGTTAACGGGTTAAATGACAGTTGTCTTTTGACCATCAATCTTTTGAAACACAACACACACACCTACATGAACGAGTATAACACACACACCTACATGAACGAGTATAACACACACACCTACATGAACGAGTATAACACACACACCTACATGAACGAGTATAACACACACACCTGCATGAACGAGTATAACACACACACCTACATGAACGAGTATAACACACACACCTACATGAACGAGTATAACACACACACCTGCATGAACGAGTATAACACACACACCTACATGAACGAGTATAACACACACACCTGCATGAACGAGTATAACACACACACCTACATGAACGAGTATAACACACACACCTACATGAACGAGAGTTCTTCAGTATAACACACACACCTGCATGAACGAGTATAACACACACACACCTGCATGAACGAGTTCTTCAGTATAACACACACACCTACATGAACGAGAGTTCTTCAGTATAACACACACACACCCTCATAAACGAGTTCTTCAGTATAACAGCGCAATCTCAACCCCTTCCTTTGTCAGGCTAACTTCAAGACATAACAAGAGCTCTGCAAACGGCGCATAATACCCCGCCATGATGACAAACCAATGAATGAGAGCTATCAGAGAATATTTATTTCGTCCTCCGACCCATCATCCTTATGAAGTGTCAAAGCAATCCGTTAAACGGTCAAGGAGGTATCGTCCGGAAACCAATTTTCAAGATGTCTGCCATTGACAGGCAGCCATAGTGGATTTCGGATTATCGTAAATTTTGATATGATTCTTCACCAGACATATTCCGACGACCAACGGAGATATCATCCAGAAACCAACTTTCAAGATGGCAGCCCGTGGCTGGCAGCCGTCTTGGGAGTTCGGATCATAGTTAATTTCGATATATTTTTTCTCCAGACCTAGTCCAACCACTCTATGAAGTTTCAATGCGATCCGATAAACGGGAACAGAGTTAGCATCTGGAAACCAATTTTCAAGATGGTGATGGGCGGTCATCTTGAATTTCAGATCATTGTCAATTTCGATCGGTTTGTTCTCCACCCCAAGTCCCTATGAAATTTCAAAGCGATCCGATAAACAGTAATGGAGAGTTATCACCAGGAAACCAATTTTCAAGATGGCCATCACTGGTTGGCGGCCATCTGGGATTTTGGATCATTGTCGATTTCGATAGGTTTCTTCCTCAAACCTAGTCCAACGACTATGAAGTTTCAAAACTATTCGATAAACTGTAACGGAGTTATTATGCGGAAACCAATTTTCAAGATGGCCACCACTGGTTGGCGACCATTTTTTTTTGGGCGGGGTATAAAAACAGGCCGGCGCCAAGCAAACAAATTTCAACATACAATATGTAGCCCAGACCTGATGAACACACAACCCCAAATGGCAAGACCCAAATCACCCAATATGTATACAAGCCCTGACACACACACACAAGCCACTATTCTCTAACAGTTTATGGTTAAACTAGGAATCTCAAACTAGCAGATAAAGTAAGATGAGCATCAGTAGGCATTCTCAGAGTGATACAATGTCAGTCGCTGTTAAATTCAGAAGCAGAACTGTTCTAACAAATCATCATAGAATGACTGAAGCAGCGAGTCGTATTAGAATTATCTAATTATGCTCAAGCTTTTATAGAAAATGTCAATGAATTCCAAGTGTTATATCTCTTAGACCGGCTAAATATTTTGAAAACAATTTGACTGAAAGTTGTTTTAAAAATATTCAACAAGTAGAGTTTTTGCTCATTGAAATTATTGTTGGGGTGGCTTGCAGCAGCGAGTTAGAAAAATAATAAATTACGTTTGCTTACCTCATCTAAGACCAGGATGCCACAGTTGCCAATTTTCACAATCTCTTTGTTCATTAAGTCGAGTATTCGTCCGGGTGTGGCAATAATCACATGTACTGCAGGCAAGAATATATAATGTAACAGAGGATTAGAGGCGAGGTCAACATTCTCACTACAGTCCGATTTGAGGATTTTATGTTCAATATCCAGTTTGGGAACCAAATTGTTTTAGAAAGGGGTTACAGGGTTCCTTTTAAATTTTCAATCTTGGTTGAACAGTGCTTAGTTTAGATATCAGGTGGTCCAATAATACATATTTTACCTTCTATCATGGCTAGGTTTATGTCAGCTATACGGTGCTCCAATAAGACACGCTTTTTTGCAAATTGGGATACCTAAATTCCAGTCTGGGGACATCAGATGTTAGAGGAATGCGACTATAGGACACAAACGGCTCCCTGCAGTGGTCATCAGAAATATCTATTTGCACACCATGATTATTTTTGTAACTCTACCACTGGCATGACAGGAATGAATGGCTCGATAACCGAACCTGTCATTCTAGTGGGAAATTTTCAAGTCATTTTCTTGAACAAATTTGAGGGTTAAAAGGTTAATCTAAAGGCCTTGAAAATATCAATAAACCCACGATAGTAAAGGGACCAGTACAATATTTTAACACTAACACTCATATCAGCCAACAACAGCTTCTGCAGTGGTCTTGAGAAATGGGGTTTTTTTTGCAGAACAAGACTTTTTGAAAATTTACCAATTAAATGATTGACTCAATAACCGAGCCAGTAATTCCAGCAGTAAATTTTCAAAAATAGTCTTCTCTTGGTTTGCTAATGGATAGTTTCTATGAGAAAATTGAAATGTTCGTGAACAAATTGGAGGGATTAAGTGTTAAGAGGGATACATTTCTGGCTATGCCCCTCCTCAATTTTTAGTTAAAGGAGAACTAATCTCATCTCTTGATAGCTATTCACGGTCAAGTTCGACTCGCTAACCATAGTCAGTTTCATGCGCAGTTGCTAGGCCCAGTCGAACTTGATCGTAGTCGACTATAGTTCGTTGGTACCCGGTTCCCTATTCAATTACTATTGCAGAAAATTTGGAGCCGGGTACCAGTCTCCATTAACCCTTTGTCGTCTGTTTTAATGAGCTAAGAAAATAGGTTATTTTTGTCCGCTAAGACGGCAAAAAGTGTCCATATGGCATAAAGTGCGAAGGAATATGGGCTTGGGAACATTAACATACAATGGAAAAGCATAATTTCATCAAACCGAAGTTACTTAGCGAAATATTTACACTTTTCTATGCATTTATTCGTGGCAAGCGATCGGTGTCCGCCATTTTGAAATTTACGCAAATATCGCACTAACCATCTGAACCGGGTCAGGTGCTCGGTTGATTATAGTTGACTAGCTAGTTAACTATTTGAAGATCGATTGGTATTCAAGTTAGCTAACTATGGTTAGGAGTCGAACTTGACCCAGGTGATCTAATATGCCACTCATAAACTATGCAGGTAATTTTAAGCTTTTTATCATGCCGCTAAAGAAAGATATTCAGACTTTAGTAGCTAAATGTTGGTACATTTCTACACCATATGATGGATGTCATGATTTACTTTTCAACCAATCAGAAAAACCCTAGTGTGTCTGCCTCGGTATATACTCTCAGTCAGAGGTGCCAGCTATAGTTTGACAATGGTGTGTAAAAGCTACCATACAGTTAAGCTGTTGGTTATTTTGAAACTAATTTGACTGGAAGTTGTTGCTGTCTTAGGCAACAACAACTTCCCGTCAAATTAGTTTCAAAGTATCCAACAGGATGAGTGTTACATAACAAAGACTGTAATGCATTGGAGCTTACATGACATCACTCACTAGGGCTCTATGCGACAAAATGGCGACCATCACTGTTCAAAATTTACACGATATTACAAAGCAGTTAATTGTGATACAGACAAGGGAATGTAACAGAGTATGAATGATATGGAATCTAACCACCATAATCTATCAGTACAATGCAACATTTGAGATGAGATTAGCATCCATTTAAGCTTCACCCACATTTATGGAATCGATTTGAAACTTTGAAATCTTAATCATCAGAATGGCCAAGTGAGCTTATGCTATGCCGACCGTCACTATCCGTCCACTTTGTCTTTAAATGACTTCTCAAGAACAACTGGGCCAATTTCAATTATATTTGGCAGAAAGCATCCGTAGGCCATTGAGATCTAAGTTTGTTCAAAGGAAGCCGATAGGCTAGCTTGGATTTTTTTGCGTATTTTTTAGAAACATCTTCAAAAACCTTCTTAGAAACAACTCGGGGGGGGGGGGGGGAGAGATTGATTAAAAATTCATGAAATTATCATCTAGGGCAAAAGCTGAACACAAGTTTGTTCAAGGGGATTTGTTTGGCCAAATAGTCTGGAAGCCATCTTGGATGACCTAGTTGTCGCAAAACAAGTTCGCCAGAACCGCATAACTGCCCGGGCCAAAATTTGGGTGATGTGTTTTGGGGGACAAAAGGCCATTAAAGTTTGTTTGGGAAACTGATACATCAAAAACATGGCCGCAGTGGACCAATCAAAATGTAGTGGTTTATATAGGTTTTTGGGTATGCCGATTTCAAATTTCCACTTTTGAAACTGTCGGATAAATGGTTTGGCATTACATCTTTTCCCAACCAAAAACTCCCATAACAAAACAATCGGAAATTTAAAATGTCTCCGACTCTTCGAGAACCACTAATATTTCCGTATATTTTCCAGGAGGCATCCTTCGGGCATAAAGAAAGATTGTTCAAAGGAAGCCGATTTGGAAAAGTTGATGGATGACAGATGGTTTCCATGGCATAAGCTCACTTGGTAATACGCAAAAGATTTTCCGGACACAATTTGGCCATTAAAGGGTCAATAGCTAAGGCTGGATACCAACTTACCTGGTTCATATAATCGCATAATATCATCTTTGAGATTCGTTCCACCCGTCGTAACCATCACCTGGCAGTCTATATGCTTGCCGAGTTCCTTACATATCTGACTAGTCTGAAGCGCCAGCTCACGTGTGGGGACAATGCACAGAGCTAAAAACACAAAATATAAATTACAAACCCATGCTAAGTACTCTCATCAGCACAAATGTACAATGAAGAGAGCTGAAAACACAAATTAAAAGTTTCATACGATAAACTCTGTAGTCTGGATACAATGCACACAGGCATGTCCAAATTGCTTGGGCTATGTAGGTACTAACCACTACAGACCCAGAAACATCAAATCCTTTAGGGTATACCAATTTATTTGTATAGTTTTACAAAAAAACATACCTTAATTTTTCCATATCTATAAAAATATGTAACTCTTAAGTCATGTCAGAATTTTAAATTTTCAAATTTAAAATTAAAAGATGAATTGGTGTTAATTTTTTACACAAATTTGGTGGGAGATGGTGCTGTCGTAGACAGCAACATCTTCCAGCAAAATTGTTGAAAAATGTACACCAGTATCTTTGATATTATTGACACAGTAAAAGATAGAATATTAACATCTGAGCGGTAATGGGCAACCCTTACAAACCAGAATTGGCAAATTCTTAGTGTAGGGAAAACTTTGAAAGTAATTTGTCTGGAAGATTTGCTGCCTATGTTATAGGCAGCAACAGGTTTCAGTCAAATTATTTTCAAAATGTTCAAAAGCTTTCTTGTATGATTGGAATATTAATTGTTAATTATTTGTCTGCAGGGATCTTGAGAAATGTCCATTTTCAGGCCAAGCGGACTATTTTTGAAAATTTACCACTGGAATCACTGGCTCGATAACCGAGCCAGTCATTCCAATCCAGTGGTAAATTTTCAAAAAGTCTCTTGGTCTGCAAATGGACATTCAATAGGTAAATATTTTCATTTTTTGAACAAATTTAGTCCTTAAAGGGTTAAGCAATGCTAGCCAGCATGCACAAGGCCCAGAAACCTAAGATTTTATGTCTTTTATATGTACAGGTAGCAGGTTTTAAAAAAAATTTCTATCAAGACAATGAATGACAGATTGGAAAATATTTTAATCAGTTAATTACCCTGGACTTCATTTCTCGTAGAATCGGTTCGTTCTAGCATCGGAATAGAATAAGCCCCAGTCTTCCCCGTCCCATTCTTTGCACGAGCCAAAATATCTCTCCCCGTCAATGCTACCGGAATGCTGGCTTCTTGGATTGGCGACGGTTTTTCCCATCCTTTCTCGAATATGCCCATTAGCAATTCTCTCTTCATGCAGAAGTCTTCAAACTCCAGACCTTTCGTATCGGTGACATCCTGTGAGAAGAAGATGGATGAACTGTACTTACAGAGGTTGACATTAACACCAGCTCGACACCAGTAGACATCGACCACGCCTATTTGTGATTGGCCAGCATGGTTGGCTAGTAAGAACTTGATATTTCACCTCTTCAATGGCCAAGCCAGCTAGAAATGAGTCTGCACTGGTCTCGAAAAATGTCGGTTTGCATACCATGTGAACACTTTTCGGAAATTTGCCAATTGAATAGTGACCTCGATAACTGTGCCAATGATTTCAGGTGTTAATTTAGAAAAATAATAGTTTTCCTAGTCTGCAGACATTTTTCAAGCCAACTGCAACTTTACCAGTATTGGGCTAAAGAAAGGACAAGGTCGATAGAATCTCGGTTTCTGCGGCTTACGGATTTTGTCTGATTTCCGGATCAAACTGAAAGATGTGGAACCCCAGTGCATGGTCACATCCTTTAGTGTTAAATTTTTTAGCAACATTGGCCCAGTAATTTCTGAGATAACCACAAATATATAATTTTATCCGATCCAGATCATGAGCAAAATTTGGAAATCCTCTCCCATGGGAAGTTCTTTCGTTGTGCTAAAATCTCAGCCAAATCAGAACAGTAATTTTTTATATACAGCCTCGAATAAGCTGGTGACTGATTCAAAAATATTTCAACAACGATTGTTATTTTCCTCAAGTCTGGCGACCAGACTACTACAATATAAAGACCTAGTATTGTGAGCACTGTATTCGATAAGACATGATGCCTCAAAAATTGATTTTCGCTCCAAATTTTCATCAGTTTTAGACAAGAGGGGTCTTTTGAGGCAAGTTTTTGAAAAATTCTGGTAGTTTTTTTTTTTTTAGCAAGTAGTGAATGAACGGTAATGGATGTTTTTGTGGTGTAATAGCCCGGATTTTGCGGTTTGAGCAGTAATTGATACGAGGCTGGAAGCTCAAATATGAGGCTGGAAGCTCAAATCAAGAGAATTTAGAAGAGGATGACGTTACATGAGGGCGGCTGAGTAAGCTGAAGTTTTTCTGGATGTACTAGATACCCGAATCTATATAGCAAATAGAGGGGGGGGGGGGGCATCGCTTTGTGTCGGATGACTGACAAACAAGATAACCTAGTAAAACCATTTTTGGCTTAAAAAACACATCAAATAAACAAGAGGCCCAAGGGGCCTGTGTCGCTTACCTGGAGCACCATAATTTTTTGTCAAAATTGTTGGTGGGTGGTTTAGCAGTCTTTTAAATGAGTTTGCGGACATTTTTGCAAGTGCAATATGGTCGCCAAACACACTACATTTTGATGGGCTCACGGCACCCATGTTTTTTTGATGGATCAACTTCCCGTGAACAAATTTTAATGGCCCAAATTTTGGCCTGATCCCTTCAGCGGTTCTGGAGGAGTCGTTTTCGGGGAAACTAGGTAATCCAAGATGGTCGGGAAGGATACTTCCTGCTAAATATAATTGAAATCGGCCTAGTACTTCTCCAGAAGAAGTCATTTTAAATTTCCCATTGCTTTAGTATGGGCGCCTTTGGCGAGAAAATAATCCAAGATGGCCACCAAACCGTTTATCCGACAGTTTCGAAAATGGCAAATTTGAGCTCAGAATACCCAAAACCATATATAGATCAAATTTTGGCTTCAAAATTCATGAAATAAAAAAATCCAATATGGCCGCTAAACACGCTACATTTTGATTGGCCCACGGCGGCCATGTTTTTTCACGGATTAACTTCCCTTGAACAAAATTTAATGGCCCTTAGTCCCTGATCATATCGCCCAAATTTCGGCATGATCCCTTCAGCGGATCTGGAGAAGTCGTTTTTGGGAAAACTAGGTCATCCAAGATGGCCACCGAACCATTTGGTCAATCAAGTCTTCTTTAACAAACTTGGCTTACCTCTTTCCCTAGATGATGTTTCATGAGTTTTGAATCGATTCCTCAAGTGGTTTCAGAGAAGATTTTTAAAGACGCTTCCTAAAATCTGCCGAAATCCAAGATGGCCATCGGCCAAATTGGCCCTATTCGAACAAACTTGGAACCCTACACCCTAAGGATGCTTCCTGCCAAATATAATTGAAATCTGCCCAGTGGTTCTTGAGAAGTCGTTTAAAGGAAAAGTTGACGGACGGTCGCCACGGCATAAGCTCACTTGGCCTTTCAGGCCAGGTGAGCTAAAAATCCAATATGGCCACCAAACATGCTATATTTTGCTTGGCACACGGCGGCCATGCTTTTTGACGGATCAACTTCTCTTGAACAAACTTTACTGGCCCTTAGTCCTTAATCATCTCTGCCAAATTTCGGCCCGATCCTTCAGTGGCTCTGAAGTCATTTTCGCTAAAAACTAGGTCAACCAAGATGGCCGCCGAACCATTTGACCAATCAAGTTCCCCTGAACAAACTTGGTTGAGCTCTTGCCCTGAATCATATTTCATGAGGTTTCCTTCAATCCCTCAAGCGGTTTTGGAGATTTTTAGACGTTTCTAAAAATCAGCCAAAATCCAAGATGGCCAACAGCCAAATTGGCCGATCGGCTTCGTTTGAACAAACTTGGATCCCTATGCCCTAAGGATGCTTCCTGCCAAATATAATTGAAATTGGCCTGGTGGTTCTTGAGAAGTCGTTGTTTAAAGGAAAAGTTGATGGAACGACGGTCGCCACGACATAAGCTCACTTGGCCTTTCAGGCCAGGTGAGCTAATTAAGTGAATTGACTGAATTTTACATCAAAATTATGTATCGCAGCAAATAGCTAAGCACAGTTGTGAATGTGTAGCAACAGGTACTCATTTGCATCACATTTTGCGATGCGATACCGCTCAAAATATTCCCTGGGTCATCCATAGCAATTTGAGGTCTTAAAAGCGAGTGGAAGAGTGAACGATTTGACACCTGCCTACAACACTATGCAAATGTACCAGCTGACTCATGCTAGCCTATTTAGACTTACTGATGTCTGTATTCTGTGGTCCCTTGGAGGGAGTTTGAGCTGTGCTTTCCATCCCTTGTCACTGAAAAACAAATACATCGCACAACCGTTAATGATTAAATGGTCAATGCACTTAACAAATGACATATAAATACAGATTTTGACTGGCAACTGTAGGTCCCTATAGAAGGCAAAATTTGCAATGTCCAACTGCAGGCAAAGAAGTGTTTGAAAATTTCCCAGTCATATGGCTGTTCGGAAATATTCTCATAGACTGAAAATAGACAAAGTATGCACTAGCACTCACTACTCCCTCCCTATGAGACCGGCTCATCAAAACACAAGCCAGTTATTTAAGCGGCAAATCTTTAAAAAAAAAAATTATTTTAGTTATGGCCTAATGTGGACCAAGTACTCACTATTCAGTCTAGGCAGTTCAGGCTTCGTGACCTCTATTGACCTTTAACTCGGCGTACTAACATACGCCCACTCACATCGCTCAGCTTGTGGCTGTACTTGCAGACCTTTGATCTCTTGCTATGTGAAGTAACATTACGCTAGTGGGTCGGAGGGTAGCCAATCAGGTCATTCATTTTTTACCAAGCAATTTCATTGGCTGTAAAGCACAGTTCATTACATTTCGGACGTTTATGTTAACTTAGCGCAGATATCATAGCATGCAAGCACGGTAGGGCTGGGTGGTTTGGCCTGAAAGAAAACCGGTGACGGTATCACTAATTAAACCGGTATTAACGAAATACCGGTTTAAGGGGTTAGAATGATCAAAAATAATTTGAAATATGAAAATATGCCGTTTTCATTAGCTACAGTACATGTATTTTGCGATTTGACAACTGACGTACATTGCCACGAAATTAGAACCGTAACTCGAACTACTAAAATGTTGATTTTCAACACTGTTATTAGGTAACTGTTTTCGAAAGCGGAGTAAAATCTAATGCGTGTAAGTAGGAACCCGGATATGAGAGCGAGTTTAGGCTCCTAGTATAGTACCGCATACGGTTAGAGTTCGTATAACCACCTACAGTATGATCTAGTCTAGTAAGTCATGTGTTTGTATTCGAGTTCTCGGTATTTAGTAATACTCCTCAATAAACCGTCATTCAAGCGGGTGAATGTCATTCAGCACGTAACTAAAGAGTAGTCACTTCCCGGAAATCGCGCCTCAAGAATTCTCACAAAAAATGTTTTTGACTATTTTTCGAGGTTCATATGTCATATAATAAAAAGATTATGATAATTTGACAACATAAACGCAATGATTCATGAATCTAACTTAAATCAACACTCCGTACTTGAAGATATACGAAGACGAAAAAGACTGGGCCATAAAACAAAATGATGTGATTCTAACGCCTATTGAGCAGAAAAGTCACGTGATAAAAAATACTACGAATTTCATTCATAAAATCGAAAGTAGTGAATATCCCGGTGGAAGAATTTGTTAACAACCACTCACATTGCGCCTGCTCGTATTTGAGAGGCTAAGCGGTGTATTTTACTTGTAACTAACTACTCCGCCAACGTAAGAAGCGAATTAATGTTTTCATTTCTCGGACATTTAAGCAATTTGTCTCGTATGTCTTAGTCTGTGATGGATCATTTTATGTTTGTCGAAATCAAAGGGAAATAATGATTTGTTTGGATTGGGAGTTCATTGTATAGCGTCGTTGTTTTCGCAGCGCGTTTCTTGATTTTTTTTGTATCATGTCACATATTGACTACTAATTAAACATAGTAAAACTCGAATTGAATAAAGGATTATTTGTTGCAAAGAAATTTAGATTTTCAAATTATTCAATCTTACATTGAACCCTGCAGAGCTTACGTCATGTAAAATTCATTGCTGGCAAATTAAATCATATTTGCCGAGGGTCGTCCTCGGCCGATTTGTTGGGATTTCAACAACACCCTTGTTTTCCCACGGCTAATAGTTATAGATGACTGTATTTTATGTCTCTAGTAGCAAATGGTTACACTAGATGATAATATTGAACTGCAAGTCGAGAACAAACTAGTTTAGGACAGTCACCAGATTTTGCGCAATGGTGACCTTACGGACGGTTTTCGGTTTTTTAATTTTCGTAATGGTTTTTAAACCGTCGTCATAAAAAACCATGAGACGGTGTGAAACCGGTATACCGCCCAGCCCTAAAGCACGGTACTCGATACGGGAGCAGAGCTGGCGGGAGAGACAACACACTAGGCCGATGCCTTTAACAATGCTTGTGCGCTTCTTGCTATGAGAAGCCGTGATCGATCATTCTTGATTAATCAGCATAGTTACAAATTACCAGGACATAAATTAACACCAAAAACATATGACGCAAACTGCAATGTTATTTAGAAATTCCCATTTTCAGGCCAAG
Source organism: Chaetoderma sp. LZ-2023a (assembly GCA_034401795.1). Classification (NCBI taxonomy): domain Eukaryota; kingdom Metazoa; phylum Mollusca; class Caudofoveata; order Chaetodermatida; family Chaetodermatidae; genus Chaetoderma; species Chaetoderma sp. LZ-2023a. The sequence continues at coordinate 25,753,606 of CM067361.1, read as the reverse complement.
AGAATATTTTTGAAAATGTATCACTGGAATGCCTGACTCGATGCTCAAGCCAGTCATTCTAGTGATACATAAAAAAATAGTCTTCTCGTGGCCTGCAAAAGGACCCACCATTGCCTGAGCAGTAGCGTTGTTCCGATTCATTGATTTAATCAATGATTGATTGTTTTGCATGTTCAACCAACCGATCGATCATGATTTCAGAAATCAAAGGGATCTACATTGCCTGAGCAGAATATCAGTTTTCATGACAGATCACATTAAACATGTTAAAGTTGAATTAAAAAGTAAGTTTTCAAAAATATCGTCTTCATCTGCAAATAGACAGTTGTGACTTTTAGAATTGTCTTGAACATATCTGAGGGTTAAAGCGTTAATTGAACACTGGTGCTGAACGTGAATATATGATGTAATAATGAATTACGTCACATGTAGGTTGGTCACAATCAAGTACGTCATGAATGACATATCTAAGTCTGTCAAAAATATTTAATTGTTAATCAAGTTGTACGAATTGTATGTAATAAACATTTTGTTGAATATTTTGAAACTAATTTGACTGGGTGTTGTTGCCAGGGGGGGTCGAAATAAGGCCCTTTTACATGCACAATGCAGGTAAAAAATGGCTGGTGCAGGTAAATTTGTAACACTGGGTGCACACACACATATCTGGCTGATAAGCTATAATGCTAACCCTTTCCGAACAAATCCCCGAAAAGGAAATCCATTACGATATGAAACTTATTCAGTTCAATATTTTGAAATTAATTTGACTAAAGGCAGCAACGGCTTCCAATCAAATTAATTTCAAAATATTCAATAGTTTTCCTGTATGGTTGTGCTGAAACTTAGATATAATAGGGAATTTGTGTCAGAATTAATTTATGTGCGTGTAGATTTTTTGCTGTGCATGTAAAAAAACCAAATGTTAAATGCACTTTGTGCATGTAGAACAAAATTTGTACTTCAACCCCTGGTTGTTGCTGCCAGTTAAATTAGTTTTAAAATATTAGAGTTCGATCGATCACAACATGGGCGGAGCTCAGCTAGAGATGGGTGGGCCAATGCTAAAACTGGATTCATCAATTAACATTTTATTGTACTCACTTTTGTGCATTACTTTTATCGGGTGATCCGACATCTTTCGGAGCATGACTGATCATTGTCTTTTGGTCTACCTTGGTCGCCATTTTACCATATACGGAATATGCGGACGGATAACGATTGAAAACTGAAAAAATAACTTATATGGAATATCAGAATTTTTCTGTCTCTTGTGTCTCAGATAGCATCAATGAAAGAATTGCACCTTTTGTTGGCTTGTAGCCGAGTCCGAAGAAAACGGCCGTCAAGAAATGTTAACGTTTAAATGGCAAGACAACCGTCTCAACTAAGTAAAAATTCAAGCACAAAATATAGAATATAATACAACTTTTCAAGTGTTTCTCTCGTGGTTCGATAACACTACACTAATTATTACATATTGTTTGTGGAGTGAATAACATATAACCTGACCCTAATCAGCACTGGCAGATACACACCCACTCCACCACATACTACGCTATCACACCACAACAACACCGTACTGTCTCTCTCTCTCTCCAATTCAGTTTTACACGCTAGGAAATTGTTTCCCGAGTTTTCATATAGATAAATATAACAATTACACCGGTATCGAAATAAAGTACATAAACACCAACTGCATAATATTAGCAGCAGCGGAAGATATACGTGTCACTCTGTCATCTACAGTAGCATAAATACGCAAAAACTTGGAATATTCTCTGTCCAGTAGAACGCACTGATGCTGAGTCAATGTACTACAGCTGGAAGAACGTCTCTCTCTCTCACTTTTGCGTCAAAAAGCACAGCGGTAAGTCAGGATATCTGCAACGAACATGAGATATCCATGATAAAGCAAGAAAAGAAAAATGATATAAATCACTAAGTTCAAAAGAATGCAATGATAGTCAGACATAGATCTATCAGTGGGATGACATGCTTGGATAGAACTAAAGGTGGGATAATATGACTCAAGTGTTCATTCTAGGGCAACAATATGTGGTGACAAATGGCCAATGCCATCCAAAATGTGGGTACATTGGCAAAATATGGGGAACACACAATTTCTTTACATTTTAACCACGAAAATAATTTTGTCCACTCTTCCTGAAATATCCAGTCTTTCGCAGTAACCACTGCTGCCCGATCTTTATCATTAACTGATACTGTTGCGGCTTCGTCGGCCAAGTTTTCGATCGGTACTACACCATCACTCATCAGTATCATCTTTGTGATTAAGCAACGTCGCCTCAGTGGCAAGCTGATTCTCGATAATAGGCTGGGATTTTTTGGCAATAAAGTTCAACACAGTGATGCGTTTGGAATCTACGCCAGTATCAGAGATCGACTTTCACTTATTGACCGGTCATACTTTAATTCAGAATTTATGTGGCTACGTCACTTCCTGATTAGTTAAATCAAATTATCGGAATTTACTGCGTTCTCTGCAAACTCTTCTATCTACATTGAATGCTACGGTTTCATTGGCCTAGAATTGTACTGGCGAGTTGTCATTGGCTAAACCGCACACCTACATAGCTTTGATAGAAGTTTTCAGACGAAATAAAAAAATCTTCAGAGTTTGACAGGTATGCGCCCATTTGACCCATTATTTATTTTGTGCACCGGCTAGAATTTAAGAGGCTATAGCGTAATGGCGCATCCAGGAATGAACACCGATGGCTAAGAATTTAGTGGACAACATTTCTGCTCGGAGAACGTCCTTTTTCTGGCCAAAATAAGACATATATATATATATATATATATAAAATTTACAACTGGAATGACTGACTTGATTATCGAGCCAGTCAGTCAAGTGGCAAATTTCACCAAGAGCTCCGTAAATGGCGCATAATACGGTTAATACCCTACTACGATGACAGCTTTCAGAAAATAGTGATTTCTTCTTCAGACCTATACCTGTCATCCTATTAAGTTTCAATGCTAAGATCTACTAAACGGTCATGGAATTATTGTCCGGAAACCAATTTTCAAGATGGCCCGATAGCGGCCATATTAGATCTCTGATCTCTTTTATTTCAATAAGGTTCCTCCTCAGATGAAATGGAGGAAATGGAGTTGTCATTCAGAGACATATATTCAAGACGGCCGCTGGTTAATGATGTAAGTCGGAATCAGTGCACCAGCAACATGTTTTATGTTAATACTAATACTCCAATGAGTCCAATAATTGTTGGGGATTAAGAGTTGATCATATTGAATTGTAGAACCAGGTGTGACCTACTTTTGCTACATTACAAATGATTAAACCTAACAAAGCATGGCGAATTTGACAGGGTGCTGTTGCTGCCGCAACAGCTTCCAGCCAAATTAGTTTCAAAATATTCAACAGTTTGCCTGTATCATTGTCTTGAAATTCAGTTTTTTGGGATTGACGCATTTAATAATGCTTACAGGGCCTACATGTAAGACAGTAACAACTTTCAACAACATTGTTTCCAAAATGCACACCAGTCTTTCTACCAGTTCTTTAAAACTGGATTTTTTACCACCAGCTTTCATATTACTCTAACTATTTACATTTATCACTAAATATTTTGTAATTTGATATATAGATAATGCACAAGATGTCGTTTGTTCACTGATTTGAAAAGAATAATTCTAATTAAGTATTTAACTTGTTTCTAAGACAAAGTGGAAAATTTTCTGGAAAATTACCATCATTACCGCTGGTGGCCATATTAGATTTAGGATCATCATCGATTTCAATAAGTTTATTCCTCAGACCTAGTAAAGTTATTCTTGATTCTTGGATATCCGATCATCGTCAATTTCAACAGGTTTTTCCCCAACCATCCTATGAAGTTTCAAAGCGATCCGATAAACAGTAATAGAGTTCTCATCCGGAAACCACTCTGCCGTCCACCCACCCCACAATACAAATTTTTTTGGTAGGGTATAAAAATAGTCTTAATATTGGCATACAAATTGACATTTCTGAAGATCACTGCAGAGGTTGGTTCTGGCCGGCATGATCACTAAACGGTTAATGAATGAAAGCTTTAACTAACAACTACACAGGGCTCAAAATGTCCCTTTGCCGTTGCCCAGGGCAACCTGATTTCCAAAAAGGCACCTAAACTTTGGTTGTTAATGGTACACAGGGTAACCATGATAAATTGGAGCTGTTCGCAGGGATTGAAATGTCCATTTGCCCGGGGCAACTAAACTTTGGCTGTTAATGGTAAATGGGGCAACCATGATAAATACTCAGACAATTAGTATTATCCTGTGTTTTTGATACCTACTGACTAACTCTTTGTTTTAAGGCATTTACTTATTTAATTGTTAGAGAGAGTAACCAGTACGCTTAATGCCATTTCTCATTGTCGTTTAGCTTAACATATATGGGCAACCTTAATCTGCGGCGGGCAACCTTAATCTGCGGCGGGCAACCTGTAAATGAATGAAATGGCATCATAGGTTGCCCTGCGGGAAACTACATCTTTTCATTTATTACTAACCCTGTGGGGTCATTCCATGCCAAATCACCTAGAGGTCCCCAGGTGACCATTTCGATTTTATTAAATTTCACCCAGATGCACATATATGGAAATGATGCCTGCATGCAAAATTTCATTGCAAAATTCCAATCAGTTTTGAAGTTATGGTTGACTGATTTTAGGGGGCGTGGCACTCTTTTTTTTTTGGCACTCGCGAATCCAGTGAGTGGTTTGGAAGGATCTTTAAACGCTGATAACGTTCTTAATATTGAAGATATTAAGCTGAAATTTGCTGTGCCACCTAAGTGATGCAGGAGGAGTCTGGAACTGAACACATTTCCTGGATATCTCTGCCAGTTCCAGAGGTGGAGGACTCTAAAGTTGGCGTTATCCATTCAAAAACTATTTTTATCAGATTTCAGTGAACCAGTACTACCTGACTCTTTATCACAAACACTAAATGTAAGTTGTTTTGAAGTATGTACATATAGGTGTTGCTGTAGTAGAAAGCTTATGTGAATCAGGTACAATATTAAAGTTAGGGGTTCAATGTGACAACTCAAATTTCCCCCCCACCTCACGACACACATGAAGGACTGAATGTATTATGTCATAAAATACAATTCCCGTATATGACTTAAGTAGACATGGATGATTTTCGGAAAATCCAAGATGGCCACCAAAAAATTGACCAATCAAGATTCTCGTTTAATATGTTGAAATCTACCGTCATCGGTTCCACCCAAGTTTTGTTTAAATCAGGCTATTGAATAAAGGAGTACCGTTTTTAAAAGGTTTCCAGAAAACTTTCAGAAATTCAGAGATGGTTGGCAAAAAATTGACCTATCAAAATTCTGAATAGGATCCTTCCAGCCAAATTTGGTTGAAATTGCCCAAGTGATTAAATTTTATAGGAGTAGCAATTTCTATGAATATCCAATTTTTAATAAAATTCATGATGGCCACAACTAAAATCAAGCCGCATGTTCTGAAGCGTTATCGGCCTAGGGGTTTTCCAGCTGAGTTTGGTTGAAATCATGCTAGACGCATAGCTTACTTTATACACATAGATACAAGCTACTTAGTATGTCCAATTTCACTGCCTCTACCTAATTGGTAATTATTGATGACCAAGACACACTTACGCATGTTAATGTAGTTCTCCTAGAAATGAGTTCATATGTTACAAGCACAGACAAGCAGGACTTGACTTAGGGTTTCATCTCCGCTCTTACAGAGGGTGGCAGATTACAGTTCCTTGTACAATTAGCAGATTATACCTCTGGGCCAGTAGTTCTGCTTGAATAGTTGCATTGTAAACTGATATATTAATGGGCTTGCAGCTCTTCTATGCACCTCAATAGCTAGGACTGGCGGTATAATCAGCGAACGAAAATATATAGTGCTACTGTGTTTTCATATCTAAAACGGCATCTAAAGGCCTGACTGCCATAATTTTATAGCATTAATCTCTCCGGTTTCAAAATTGTATAGTTTCTAGCATTGGTGGATCCTGCACCAGATAGGTGTGTGCCCAAATGAGGTAAATCTTACTATAGTCGTTTTAAATACGAAAACGGTAAATAAAAAATACGATAGCTGCTACTGCGCAGTGTTTTCGATTTGACCGTTTTTGTATCTAAAAAGCCAGACTTCTGTGGTAAATCTGATGACCAGGTTGCTGTAATTTTATTGCATAGAGGCGACTTATGCCACTTAACTTCTTATTTTACATCAACATTTTCCATGACCTTTCCATTCGGTCTTCAGCCAACATTCCACAACTCATCGCGCTTACTAGTTTAACATTAACTGGAACACTGTTCCTGTGAGCGGTTCCGGTTTAACGTTGAATGTGCAATGCATTGTGGGATTTGGGCTGGAGACCGAATGACATATGATAACTGATTTTCCAGGACGGGAATTTAAATTTTCAAATTCCAGGACTTTACATGACCAGTACGAACCCTGCCTTCTTAAGACACCCCCAAATCCCGCCCTCCTCAGTCACCACCTAACTCCATCAGCTCCCCAACCCACCCGCCCCTTCTCCCACCTATTTCCAAACCTCTCGGTTTTCAAAAAGTTGAGAGCTTCGTCCATTCCACTCAATGTGTAGTGTGCCGAGGTACTATCCGGACGGTTCATCTAGGCTGGTTCGTATAATCTTACGTTTTAAGCAAATCATAACTTTGCATCTCTGCAGACACATTCATCCATCTATTTTTAGCCGAATAAATAAATTATAATTGCACAAATTACAAAATTGTTTGCTAAGAGAATTCGAACAAATGAAGACACATGCAAATAATGATGTGTAGATACATTTCCAAATATAATGTACTAAATAATTAGCCTTGGATTGTGTGATAAGTAAGACGACAAGCGGTGATGTAAACGGATTTAATTGTAAACACAAAACAATCTCACATACCTCAAAATACCAAACATGGCCGCAATGTATAAAACCGGAAGTCCTTACGAAAATGTTATTTTCTATTAATGTCATAATTATTTATTTATTCATAGGTATTAAATAATATTACAACAAAATACTCACAAGTAATTAGATCGATACAAATTATTCTTCCAATAAATAATCGTGACCGTCTTCTTCGCCTTCTTCTTTTACATGCCAATTCCCCCACTTTATTAAGGTCCTCCTTTCGGAAAATTCTGTAAATGTCATCTGGTTATTGGCTCTGTTATTGGCTCTGTAAAGAATGTGGAGGAAGATGTCCGCAGGAAATATTTTCGGCAGAAACTACAAATCAAGTTACTCAACTGTTCGGACGCGGTCTTCCATGATATAACTAACACAGTAATGTATGACTATATAGTATAGGACACTCAACTTAATCAATATGCAAAACAATAAATTCATAGAGAAGTTCAGGCCTATTAAACCTGGAGGTGGTGTAGGCATCTATATAAAGAACAACATACAGTATATTATGAGGGGAAGATTTGTCAACAACTGAAGAATTAATTGAAACAATATTTATTGAAATCCCCGTGGAAAAATCAAAGAATAAAATTATCGGTGTCACATACAGACTTCCTGCAAGTGACAATGATAAATTTATTAAAACCCTAGAAAATATTCTTAAAACAATTCAAAATGAAAATAAAGCAGCCTATATATTGGGAGATTTTAACATTGATTTATTGAAACAAAATAATTTCTATACCCATGATTTTTTTAACTTACTAAAAACATTTGGATTCTATCCATTTATATCAAAACCAACAAGAATCACTGAGGTCACAGCATTTTCTCGAATGCCTCTGTAAGCACCAAGAACCAAGCAGGTATTTTTGTTGTGGACATTTCAGACCATCTACCTATTTATTATATGGAGAAAGAAAAAATAAGACAAAAATCATTCATAAAGGAAGAAATAACATGCAGAGATTTTAGAAATGATAACATAGAAAAATTTAAAATGAATATGGCAAATATAAACTGGAATCAGATAATCGAGTGCCAGACATGTGAAGATGCCTACAACGCATTCCATACTCTTTGCACTAACATTTATGAATCAAGCTTTCCACTAAAAAAACTAAAAAAGTTTAAACAAAACCCTACTAAACACTGGTTAACAACAGGATTGATAGCTGCCTGTCATAAGAAGAATAAGATGTATTTAAATTTTATAAAATTTCCAACAAGAAATAATGATGCACAATTTAAAAAGTACAGAAACAGATTAAATCAGATAATCAGGACGGCAAAGATAAACTATTATCATTATAAATTTGAAGAGCAAAATAACAATATAAAAGAAACATGGAAATTAATATAAAAAAACCCACTATTGAATAAACAAAAAGACAGTTCAGAAACATCCCGGTTCATTTATAATAATACAATTATAACTGACAAAAAAGAAATTGCGGATAAATTTAATGAATACTTTATAAATATTGGGCCTAATTTAGCTAAAAAAAATACAGACCAGTCCTGGAATAAATGTGAAAAACTATCTGACAGGCGACTACCAATCCTCAATGTTCCTGACCCCTACTGACAATGAATAAATTTACAAAATCTTAATGAAAATTAACCCAACTAAGAGTGCCGGCATTGATAACTTTAAATGGAAAATCTTTAAAAACTGTGCTAGAGAAATACAAACTCCACTGAATCACATCTGCAATCTATCATTTTCACAGGGTATATTTCCATCCCGATTAAAAACTGCATGCGTAACACCTATATTCAAAGCTAAAGACCCATCTGATTTTACTAACTATAGGCCAGTCTCAGTACTTCCGCTTTTCTCTAAACTTCTGGAAAGATTATACTACAATAGAACTATAAAATATCTTAATAAAAACTCTATAATCTATGAATCCCAGTACGGCTCCAGAGAAAAACACTCTACCATGCTTGCCATTGTGGATATGCTTGAAAAAATAACCACATCCCTTGAGAGAAATGAACACACTCTAGGTGTATTCTTGGCCCTCTCCAAAGCTTTCGATACTATTGATCATGAAATATTACTTTAAAAACTAGCCCACAATGGAATTAGGGGCATTGCATTAAATTGGATATAAAGCTATTTAACTAACAGAACACAATGTGTAAAATTCAGTGGGGCCATGTCAGGAGATAGGAAATTAGTCTGTGGCGTTCCACAAGGATCAATTATTGGACCTCTGTTGTTTTTGCTATACATGAATGACCTACCCAAAGCATGTAATCACCTCTCACTAATATTGTTTGCGGATGATACCAATGCCTTTTGTAGTCACAAGGACATAGACACTGTATACAAGTATGTAAATAATGAAGTGAAAAAAATCATAGACTGGTTTAAAGTGAATAAATTATCTCTGAATGTCGATAAAATTAACTATATACTTTTCACAAAATCTAAGAATTTAAAACAAATAGCTCTCCCCAAAATGCATGTAAATAATCAAGAAATTCACGAAGCACAATATGTCAAATTTCTCGGCGTCTATCTGGATAAAAGCTTAACCTGGGAGAAGCATATAGAAATAGTGAGATCCAAGGTAGCAAAGAACATAGGTATCATGGCCAGACTTAAGCCATATCTTCCCCCTAATATTCTAAAAACTCTATATTGTACACTGATCCTTCCACATATCACATATTGCAATGTAATATGTACTAACACGCATAAAACTAAACTAGCACATCTAAAATCACTACAAAAGCAGGCAATCAAATTATTCGCACAGCCAGCAGAGGGCCAGGATGTCTTTAAAACCGAAAAAATGCTAAAACTTGAAGACATTGGAGCTGTCCAACTATACACTATGTTAAAGGACTACCATAATGGCAATCTACCCTCCTCATTATCAAACCTTTTTAGGAACAACTCCGATATACACTCGCACAACACACGAACTAAGAATAACTTACACCAAACCTATTACAGAACAATGACAGCTACACAAAAACCATCTCACCAAGCAATACAACTCTGGAACAACACAGATATTTCTTAGAAAGATACTAAAAATCCAAACCAATGACATGAATGCAGAAGTCACCACCATGGCAGTACAAAACAAGTATGTACCCAGTTGCCAGGATAACAACTAGAATGTAAAATACACATCTGCAATAATAATAATAATAATAATGCATCCGTAATTGTTGATGTGGATGATGCAGTTGTGTATAATAATAATAATAATAATAATAATAATAATAATAATAATAATAATAATATTAATAATAATAATAATAATAATAATAATAATAATAATATTGTAAACAAGATATGCATGTGTTTTCCACATTCCCATGTGTGTGCGTGCGTGCGTGCGTGCGTGCGTGCGTGCGTGCGTGCGTGCGGGCGCGCGTGCGTGTGTGTTAATTGTCTATTGTCTTAAATGTATACATGTAAATATTATATTATCTTCACCCATGATCCAACTATTACTGAATTATATGTTTATTATATGTTAAATGTAAGGGGTCCACCGTTTTATAGGCTCAGCCTTTGGTGGACTGCCTGTTGTGTAAATGTAAAATCTATGTGTTATATGAAAATAAATAATCTTGAATCTTGAATCTTGATCTTGATAGTAAGATGGCTTTATTCAGACTGAGCGGGGCCAGCAACATGGCTAATTAGGACAGGGCGGATACATGTCAATTATAGCTTGTACTATACTAAATCAAGGGGATGTAGGTTACAAGGTACTCTACGCCCATATAGCTATAGAATCATTACATCTCCCTTCTTAAGCTTAATACTAGGCATTGATCGAATAAATAATATGTTCAAGTTCAAACTAAGTATTACTGTCGATACAGTGTGATTCATACAGTGTTTCTATGTTCTGCCATAATAGTCATTTGAAATTTCAAAACTGTTTATGAGTTCTCCTGTGAATGTCATTTGGGGGAATTTAACGGAAAATCAATGTTCACATGCCAAGACAATAAATGTACTCACATGGTCCTTTTGGAATATACTTTAAACGTACTCACATGCTTGGTCCTCGAATAACACATATAATCTGGTGTGTGGCCATACATCCAATATGGGTAACTATGTAGATAGCACATCATACTAACTAACACACTATAAAACGCTCACTACTATTGCTACATATGTGATAATAATGGATATATGCGAACTGTTACTCTGTCTTTGCTATTTCTGCTTACACAATGTTGGGATATGCGTTACCGAATTTAGAACGTAGTCTTTGAATCTCGCTGGTTGCCTGATGACACGTCCACATGGAGACATAGTTTGTTCTGAATGTTTGTGACCGATTGCTGTAGTTGTACCTGTTGGTCCTGGTACTGATGGTTGAACTGATGTATGTGTGGGCATATGAGGAACTTTCTACTGTTTCCTCGGGTTCGTTGGTTGGTCTGAATGTTTCTGATGTCTGTCTTAGGTCTACACGATTTCTCCTGTATTTTGCTCCATTCGATTCCACAATATATGACCGTGGCATAGTCTGGCTAGTATTATTCTCGACAATTGCTGGTTTCCATTGTTTGTCTGATAGAATTCTCACACTATCTCCTTGTGAAAGTTCTGGAAGTGCTTTCGCATTTCGATCATAATAATGTTTTTGAATGTTTTGATGTTTCTGCAGTTCCTGTTTACGATTTACCATTACTAGTCTAGGAGTTAGTAATGTTGTTTTTGTTGGTAATAATGTCTTTGTTCTCCTACCCATTAAAAGTACCTACCCATTAATAATATTGACTGTTATTATGTGTAGATGAAGTATGTAGTTTAGCTTTTTCCGTACGACGTCGGGAAAAAGGTAAAGGGGAGGAGCGTTGGACAAACGTCCTCCCATGACGCGTACTGTAGATGGCTGTAGTGCATTCCTAATATCCATATGATCAGTTCTCCCGTAACTGGACAAGAAGGTGTGTGCGGGAGATTTGTTGGCTGCTGTCTGTTGATGATAATGCTGTTGCTGGGATGTCCGGGCCGCTGTATGATGCCAATGTTATAAGCGAAGTGGGCGCATTCCAGTTTTCCACACTGGTGAACGCCAAGTCTGTTGTTATTTGCGGGAGGTGTAGTCTGCGGGAGATATTATTTCTCCCGCAATTTGTACGGGAGGAATTTGTTGCAGGAATATTTATGTCTCTACCGGTAATTAATTAAGACCGGCAGGTGCTGCTAAATGCTGTTGTTGCCGATGTTGAATGTCTCCGTCATGTTGAGTATAACCGAGCAAGTGTGTGATGTACACGCATTGATGAATTGACGCATCCAGTCTTGAAGGCAGTGTGTTCTTGTAGGTGTTGACGTTCTGTCTGTTGTGTGGTGATCTGACTGCTCACAGGGAGTACAGTAGGCCTAATGGATAGGGTGGCCTTTGGATAGGGGGATGTGGTCATCTGCCCTTACACGACGGTTGGTGTCCTGTCATAATTTTTAGACACCGGGAAAATTTGAGCCGCGAGTCGGCTGAACAGGCTGCTTTCCTGCCCACCGCAGGGGGTAATGTTGGTCGGTGCGGTGTAGGATGCCACCTCCTCTGTTGCAGCAGTCTCTCTCATATCTGAAGATTTACGGTCAACAGACGATGAGTGGAGTGTGAAATGGACTGCGCTGGTGATGTCCGAACTTGGTGTGTAGATAAGGGATGCGAATTGGAGTGATGGCGGTGGTGGGACTACTGGAGAGGGTGTCCCTTGGGAGGGGCGTGGTTTCGCGATTTCGGTAATTGGTCAGGTACACCTTGTTGTACGGTTCTTCAGTTCTAGACACGCCAAGGCTTCATCCAGCCTCTTCACTTCCATGCTATTCATCACATGTTTCACCCACAGGAATCATGGCTTAGGTCGGCCTCAGCTTCCGCTTGTGGTAACTCTATGATGGGGGCATAGCATGAAGTGGGTGGGAATGGGAATGGACAAAACAAACACGAAATTCTTCAGATACGATTTCCCAGATCGAGTAGACCCATGCTGAGGAGGGAGAAGGTGAGTACGTATCTCGTCATCGTCGTCAGAATTAGCTGCTTGTTCATCCACATTCTGGCTTGGTAGAACTTGGGCTGAACTAGCACCGTGATGCTCTGCGCTAACTGGGGGAATACTAATTTCCGTAGAAATATCTGTCTGGGTACCGGTGTCATGAGAAACGCCCATTCCGAGCTCTGGTGCTGGGTCGTCGCTGACACAAGGTTTAAGACGATCGAAGTGGATGACTGAGGTTAGGCCATCCGAAGCACAGATATGGTAGGTCACGTCCTACGTCTTATCTACTACCACATAGGGGCCTTTCCACTGGTAACTCAGTTTACTTGGCACGTTTGCAGACCGTCGTGAATCGTGCACCCAAACCATTCTTCCTGCTTCATATGGATCTCCATGCACTCTCAGGTCGTGCCATGTCTTTTGCCGCCAGTTTGCAGTGGATAGTGTTTCTCTCACTAACTTGTTCTATCCTTTGCCGCAAGAGTTCGACATAGAGAGATGGTGAATTTTTCTCCCCTGCTATCCGTGGCATAGCCAGATCCAGGGGTAAGGATAATTCATGGCCTAACATTAACAGAGCAGGGGTGTAGCCTGTGCTGGAATGTTCTGAAGTGCGGTAAGCCATGAGTACATACAGGAGCCATAGGTCCCAATCTCTACAATCAAGGCGTGTTTCCTTGGTAAGCATCTCCGTGAGAGTTCTGTTGAATCTCTCTACCATCCCGTCAATCCGGGGGTGGTATGGAGTTGTCCTTGTTTTGACGATATGGGATAATTTGCAGAGCTCTGATATGAGCCGGCTCTCAAAATTACTTTCTTGATCGGAGTGCAACTCATAAGGCATGCAAAAGCAGCATAACACATTGCTGGCCAAGACCTTCACTACGGTGGATGCCTCTTGGTACGGCAGAGCAAATCCTTCTACCCACTTCGTAAAAGAATCTTGTAATATGAGGATGTATTTATTTCCATCATCCATCGTATTCAAGGGTCCGAGCACGTCAATAGCCACTCGCTCCCACAGTGCACCAACAATCTTAATTTGAGATGGTGCGATATGGTGTTGGCCAACAGAGCGTTTTTGGCATGGGATACATTTGGCTACCCATGCCTTGACACTATCGCGAATCCCGATCCAGTGGAATCTCAGTTTGATACGGGCAACAGTCCTTTCCATGGCCAGATGTCCGGCGTTATCATGTAGTTGTTTCAATATAAGTTCACGATAACTTTCCGGAACTACCAAACGGTTATTAATGTATAGAACGTTATTTATTAATTGACATTCTTCGAACCGTTGGTAATAATATTTTGCCGTGGTGGATAAGGGTGTTACCGATTCCTTAGAAGGATGTACCCCCTCCTCAATCCACGCATATATATCCTGTGTCTGCACGTCTGCTGTTCGGTGGTGTGCGATTTTCTCCAGATTCCACTCTGCGCACCGCAATTCGGGGAACTCCAGAGATGGCTGTGTTGACTGTGTCACGGTGCCAGCCTCTTCGTGTTCAGCTTCTGCACCAATTCTGCCAATGGCGTCGGCATTTCCATGCAATTTGCCGGGACGGTGAACAACGTTAAAGTTATAGGCCTGCAGGGATTCCTGCCATCGCGCTACCTGGCCCTCCAGATTTTTTAAGTTCCTGAGCCATCGTAGCGGGGCATGGACTGTACAGAGTGTGAAAGGGCACCCGTACAGAAAGTGCTTATAATACTTGACGAAATGGACCGCCGCCAATAGTTCTCGCTTGGTGGTTGCGTATCTTCTCTCCACTTTATTCAGAGACACGAACCGTAACCCAACACCTGCTCTGTTCCGTCTTCGGTGACCTGAGATAGAACTGCGCCTGTAGCGAAAGCTGACGCATTAGTGTCTAAGATGAAATCGAGGTTTGAATTTGGATGAGCAAAAATTGGGGCGGTCGTCAAGATTTCCTTCAGCGCCCTGAAGGAGCCTTCACACTCACTCGTCCATTCAAATGGTCGATCTTTCTCGGTGATCTTGTAGAGGGGTGAAGCAATCTCGCTGAAATGTCGGATGTAACGGCAATAGTACTGGCATAGGCCAAGGAAACTCAGTGTCTCCTTAACTGAAGAGGGCGAGGCCACTTTGCTACTGCCTTAGTTTTCGATGGCTGTGTAGCCACTCCATCACCAGATATGACGTATCCCAGGCACTCAATGCTCTGTCTGAAGAGGTGGCATTTCTTCGGTTTGAGTTTCAAATTGGCCATGCGGAAGCAGGAGAGCGCGGTGTCCAAATTGGTCACGGTTTGCTCAAACAAGGGTCCAAAGAGTATTACGTCATCGATGTAACAGAGACAGATCTCCCATTGCAGGGTGGTTAATACCTGCTCAATGAGTCATTCAAAAGTTCCGGGAGCATTGCACAACCCATAGGGCATCTTGCGGAATTGGAAAAGACCATCCCTCCAAACGAATGCCATCTTTTCCATGTCAGCTTCATCCATGGCTACTTGCCAGTAACCGCTAGCTAAATCAAGGGTACAAAACCAGTTCGCTCTGGACAAGGAATCCAAGGCCTGATCTATCCATGGTAATGGATAAGCGTCCTTAATGCTAAGATCATTAAGGCAGCGGTAGTCGATGCAAAACCGCAAGGTTCTGTCCTTTTTGCCTGCTAGCACTATAGGGCTAGCCCATGGAGATGCTGAGGATTCAATAATACCGGTTCGCAACATGTCGTTCACTTGTTCGTGTGATTCCACTTCCTTGTGAACGGGAAGACGTCATACTGGTTGTCGTATGGGCCGAAATTGTTGAATATTTTGTAATTATTCCGACTGGAAGCTGACAGATGAACAATACAAACATTAAATTACATGTTTCGAAGGATCCAACTATTGCACATTACAAATATAAATATATAAATAATAGATGACTCCGGTTACTATAAAACTACACAGACATACATCCTTCCATTTATATCCACATCATTATTATGAAGCTAACAATATGATTCCAGTCAGACCAAATTCAAAACACCCAACAGAACTAGATGTGTATCATAAGCAATGAACTTTGTCAAGGACTCATCAGTGAAAGGGTTAGTAGGCTGCTATAATAATTGTCTTGAGGTTCTTTTTGTATGATTTTTTGGCACCTACATACACTTTCTGTTGACTATACATAGTGCTAAATAATTGCACGCATAGATCTTTTCCCAGTGAAGGATTACGGAAATAACTTACTAATGAAAATCACACGTACATTATTTTCAGCGAATTTCGTCGAATGTTTCACGCTCTATAATATCATTATACATATTTTACTGTTAAAATTTACCACACATATAGTGACTAGTAAAATACTTCCACGACATTAAAATCTTTGCCCCGACGCCCTACCAGACATAACAATGGAAATGTATACACTATCTCGAATGTTCTGCCTAGTGTTTTATGCTATAATACATACAGGAAAAATGAAACAGACACAGTACCTGGTATTGTAGTCATAATATATTAAACCTTTACTGTCTAAATTTGGTGAAGAATGTTAAAATATTTAGATATTGAATGTCCATTTGCAGGCCAAGAGAAGACAGCATTTTGCCTATGACGCCTGTGAAGTTTTTATAGGACGCAATTGATAATGGTAAAAACATACGACACCCAGGAAAATTAGTTTCGAATTTTCAACAGCATGTTGATTAAATAATAGGGTCATACAATTCGTACAATGCCCAGTCAAATTAGTATCAAAATATTCAACAGAGTGTTGAATATTGTCTGTATGTCCACATGTTGGATTTGGCAATACAGTTTGTTTGCTTGCTAGGTAGATATAGGTAGGTAGGTATACTTAGTTTTTTAACGCACTAGCACCGCGATGACTTCAATTTCTGTGCTAACCCTGCCTACGGAGTTTACCCATTAGTTTACTTTGTTGATCATCATTTCCCCGGTCAGTGATTGAACCATCATCCTGTAATTCCGCATAGCATCAGCCACCCAGACATCTTTCCACTGGACCACCACACCAAGACAAGAACGCTTTCACATGTGGGATACACTGGTACACTGGCGAATTCGCATGAGACCATCCTTTGGATGCACATCATATGGTGTATGCTATGCACTCACATGGTCTCCATCGCGACACTGCCAATAGTTGATTGATTGATTGATTGATTAATTAATTAATTAATTAATTAATTAATTAATTAATTAATTAATTAATTAATTAATTAATTAATTAATTAATTAATTAATTAATTAATTAATTAATTGATTGATTGATTGATTGATTGATTGATTGATTGATTGATTGATTGATTGATTGATTGATTGATTGATTGATTAAATCCCGGGGATTAAATCGTAAAGACATAAAATTCATACACCTGATGGACTATTCAATGTTCCTGTTGAAGCTATTTACATCATTCATCACGTATTTTGAATATGACGTCATCCTACATATGACGTAAATAATTATGACGTCATATGCGTGGGTGACTGATCAGATCCATTCATTATCATAGAGATATCCTATGCCCATTTGCATACCAAGAGACCGTTGTTTTTTACACTTTACCGTTGGAATGATAGGCTCAGTTATCGAGCCAGTCATTCCAGTGCTAAATTTTCAAAAATGTCTACCTGTTAGACATAAATGCTAGTTTCTCAAGATTACTACAGAAGCCATTTTGGCCAGTTTGATCGGGACGAGTGTTGAAGTGGAGATTAAGAGATGTACGTCGGTACAGTGGGATAGATCACAATACCATTTTATTTCCGATGCCAATGTACAGTCAGCAATTAGCCCAGGATGACCGCAATCCCTTGCTCAAAATGGCAGCGCCTATAGGCAATGGACCTTTCCAGTTTTAGCTATGCCCCCCCCCCCCCCACCCAATCACCTCTAACTAAGCTCTACCCACACTTCGCAGTGTTGGGATCCATCGATCCCAGCGAATGCCCTGACTATCAATTTCTTTAAATCTATGCAGGTAAGCCGTTGACTATTTTGTAACTAATTTGACTGGGTGCTGTTGCTGCCTATGGCAATAACAGCGCCCAGTCAAATTAGTTTCAAAATATTCAACAGAATATGTATTAAATAGTAGACATACAACAACTAAGTCCTTTTTCAATGGACCTTTCCAATTTTATCTTTCGATTATATGACGGCATAAGACGCCATAGCCAACTAAGTGACGTGCATGCTGATATCATAATCATTACGTCATAAATGATACTATTTGGCCCGTCTTTAACTTTTAATCATCCAACACGTTGTAAGAATTATGTCTGCGATTTAATAGACATGCTGTAAGCCGCAACAGCACGCAGTCAAATTAGTTTCAAAGTATTTAACAGCTTACCTGTATAGTTTTCTGTAAATTGATAGTCAGGTATTTCAGGGATCGATCCCAATAGCGGCGATATTTGGGTGGAGCTTAGCTAGAGGTGGGCGGGGCCTAGCTGAAACTGGAAACGTCCATTATGCGTTCGTGACATACGTAATTTATTTTTTAGATCTTCTATACCAAACGGTGTCGGGTTTCGCGGAAACTGGAAGATAAAAAAAACAACTCGCTTTAACAATCATCTTGCTGATTTCAAAGGCTAGGCCTAGTTGTTTCACGGTCAGTACAATAAAGATTTGTGTAGATTATGTAAACAATAATGCTGAAAGTTGTCTACATATGTGCAGCAACGGTTTACGACAGCAGTTTCCAAAATGAATAAAAGTTATCATATAGTTATTATATGTACTTTCAGCGATGTATGCGTTAGGTTTTAACTCATTTCTGTAATTCTTTAGGCCTCTTCGTATTACCGTATTTCACACATTTATTTTCACCGTAGTTTTGTAGTCCGTATTTCTATTCCAAAAAAACAATTTACTGACTTTTAGTGCAGTAGAATTAGGGTCGGACCCGGAAAAAAATTGCTATCAAACTAGTTTTGGTGTCGTTCGAAGAGGGATTTCTTGCTCTCTATCATATCCAAAATCCGCAAAAATCCCTTTTGGGGAAACTTACAAAATACATATGAGTGCAAGAGATCTCCTACGCTAAACATGAGCGAGGATTTTCTCAATATTTGCGGTGTACCATACACACGGAGGGGTCTCAGTACAAGAAGTTTTATCTATATGTTTTCGGAAAAATTATGGAGTATGCTATTTCCTGTCCATTATTTACATACCAGCTATTGATTTGAGTACGTGACACATTAATTGGTGTAGCCAGTCATTATCCAAAAACTGCGCATATACCAACTATATGCATGTGTAATCTGTTTCCGCGATCACGCGTAACTTAATTGTAACGCCGATGCCTTGCGATATGATTGCTACAGCTATTATGCCGACATGATATACTTTACTGTGTGAACATTTAACCTAGCTCGTCAACAAAACATGTTAATTTCCCTTGGTAGTTGCGTTAATTTAATGATTTAGCAGTAGTGGAATGCTGTGTGGATGGGGGTGGGGTGGCGGGAGGGGGGGGGGGTTGAGGGAGGGAGTGGGGGGAGGGTGGCGGAGGGAGGGAGAGGGATGGAGAGAAGGGATGGAGGGGGAGGGAGGAAGGGTGTGGAGGGAGGAGATCCAGGCAGGCATGGGTAAGAGGGGTGGAGGGAGAGGGAAAGTGAGGGTGTGTGTAGAGAAAGACAGGCAAGTAAGCGTGTAAGGGGAGGGTTGGAGTTGGGGGGGGGGGGGGAGAGGGAGAGAGATTGATTAAAATCATGAATCTGTGAAAGCAGCAAGTTTTTTGCGAGTACCAGTGCGTACGTGGGCCTTTCCAGTCTTAACTATACCACGCCCATCTCTAGCTAAACCCCACCCATACCTCGCTCGTGTTGTGATCGATCAATCCCTGGACTCGCTGACTATCAATTTCCAGAAAACTATGCAGGTAAGTTGTTAAATATTTTGAAACTAATTGGACTGGATGTTGTTGCTGGCCACGGCAACAACAGCGTCCAGTCAAATTAGTTTCAAAATATTTAAGAGAATGTTTATTAAATGCTAAAGACATACAATTCGTACGACATATTGGACTATTAAAGGTGCATATTCACACCAGAATGCTTAATAATAAAATTGTTAAAATTGTATACTTTTAAGGCTTAAATAGTGTGCCTAGATGTAATGAAACGAAATAAATCTTAACATATGATTGTTTCAGTCAATGTAAATTAATAAAAAAATTTATGATGTAAAATTTAATTAGAGAGTCCATAATTCAAATTAACAACTAAAATATTGTATTAATTGTTATGGACTGAAATGAATGATCATTCCAAATCGTGGTAATTTAGATGGACAATAGGCCTTATTGCCCTTCAATGTCGTACCAGATGATGATGATGATGATGATGATGATGATAAAATCATATGCTAATGACCCTGTAGGTGGGGCTTAGAATACACCTTCCGTATCCTCTGCGTGTCGTAAGAGGCGACTAAAGGAGGTAAGGGTGACGTAACCCTGACAGAAACCTCGAGTGCTGAAGACGGAGGTTCCAGGCCGCACGGCGCACTCTAATAAACCATGGATCCACGCACTTAACGCTTATGATCATGTTGATAGTCATACTGGCGGTATGATCAGCGAACGAAAAGAAGAAAAAAGAAAGATCATATGCTAAGATTTATTTCGTTTCATTACATCTAGGCACGCAATTTAAGCCTCTAAAGGTGTACAAATTCAACAATTTTATGTCTCGAAATTATCCGGTGACTATGCACCTTTAAGTAAGTGTTTATTTGGTTGTTTATGCATACCAGCGTCCATTTGTAACCCCAGGAGACTGACACAATGATGTCAAATGAAAGTATTTGCGAAGGATTGGGTTGCCAAGTGCGATGAAGACTCTTGCACTATTTGCATGGAAACATTTAATAAGTCGAACAATGCTGATAAAAATGTAACAGTTATCAAAACGGGCATAAACACTTTGATCCATTACAGTAAACTAAGAGGTGATACCAAATTAGAATGTGATCTTGAGTCCTTATCTGAGAAACATGATTTCAAAGAGTTCGTGTGCATGTAGAAGTAATTTTACTGATCCCAAACGAAAAAAAAAAATGAATACTGACTCTGTTAATGGTCCACCTGTTTCAAAACAAATAAAACTGCGATCTAATTCACCCTTTTTCAACTAGAAAGAGGGCTGTTTCTTTTGTAGAAAGTGAACAAAACTAGATCTTCGTCATCCTCGTCGTAGTATCCAGATGTCACCAGCGTGTTTCGACTTCGTTGCTGTTGAAATAGTCTATCACAGATCTTGCCAGTCAACTTTCATGTCAGTAAAGGTCTTATCTACCACACATAAGAGCTGAAAGGACAGGTGATTGGAATTTATATCTTATTGCAGTCAGCAAGATGATCAACTTGTTCGCAGCGACTGGCCATAATAATTGTGCAAAATCCACTCGTCTGTTTCTTAAGCTCATGCTTCAATTGCCGAATACCCACCCAAGGTTTATATGATAAATTCATGATTCATGGATATCACACAGTACGCAGATCTGACAGAAGTAGGCTGGACTCTGGACAGATTTTCTTATTGAGCAGGTTATGATGCGGAGCATAAAAAGTCGAGGAGGTTTGACACGAGGACGAGGAATTACAGTGTCTGTTCGTCTCACCTCGATCAACAGCATGCATATGTATGCCACTGTTCATGAAGCTATGACTTCTCTGACTAAACTTCAATACATAACAAGCATGCAACATGTTGAGCTGGGAAAATCAAGAGTCAACCATGACTTCCAAAACCTCAGTGGTATTGACTGGTTTGATATCTATAAACCGTTTGACATAGTTGAAGAACGGTTGCGATGCCTGGCATCTGGCCTAACTGCTGGTGATCATAATAGAATCAACTGCGATCAAGCTGAAGAGTTTGGATCCAAAATATAAAAGAGGTT
Source organism: Chaetoderma sp. LZ-2023a (assembly GCA_034401795.1). Classification (NCBI taxonomy): domain Eukaryota; kingdom Metazoa; phylum Mollusca; class Caudofoveata; order Chaetodermatida; family Chaetodermatidae; genus Chaetoderma; species Chaetoderma sp. LZ-2023a. The sequence continues at coordinate 25,731,718 of CM067361.1, read as the reverse complement.
TGACAACATCAAGGTTCCTGATGTTTCGCTAAAGAAAACTGATCAAGTAAAGACGCTCTTTATTCTGCAAAAAGGCACCACGGTCGGTCAACGTGTTGTTCATCATGACACACGCAATCTGTTTTCTAAGACTTATAGCACTTGTAGAAAGATCAGAAAATATGACGCCCTAGCTTTAGCCAAGGCTGTCATTCAAGACATTGCTGAACCGTCAATTCCAGCCGTAACTAAATACATACTAGATTGAGTTGCATTACTCCATAGAGTTAAGTGGAAGACAAAAGGAAACTATTAGGATATTCTTAATCAATATGTTAGGTATGTTGAAACACGATATGGTCAACGTGTTATCGTCTTTGATGGCCCTAGTAATGGGCCATCAACTAAAGACCATGAGCATCAACGGAGATCAAGAAAGTCAGCTGCATACGTGAAGCTCAATGAGTCTTCTGTGGTTCATGCTAGCAAGAATGTCTTTCTCGCAAATGAAGAAAATAAGAATCAATTCATACTCTTACTTGCACGTTGCCTTGCAGCTGAAAATCATAAAGTATGCCAAGCAGTAGATGATGCTGACACATTGATAGTATCATTGGCCATAGAACTTGCATCTGTAAATAACCAGTCATCAGTAGTAGCTGATGACACTGACATTCTTGTGCCTCTCTTGTACTATTTTAGGCCTGAACTATCAGCTATATTTCTGAGATCAGAGTGAAAGAATGGTCAAAGGAAAGGCCAGAGACTCTGCAGTATCCGGGATGTATGTGCACATCTGGGTGATGAGATCGCTCATCGGCTGCTATTCATTCATGCATTGGGTGGCTGCGACGCATCTTCAGCTTCGTTCAGTCAAGGTAAAACTGCCATTCTAAAGAAGGTTAAATATTCAGAAGCGATCCGGAAACTCAGTGATGAGTTCGGTACATATGACAGTACACAAGAGAAGGTTATCGATGCTGGGCTGAAGCTATTGGTAATGCTGTATGGAGGGAAGCCGACTGATACATTGAACGGCCTCAGGTGTGTTTTGTACATGCGGATGTCAGCAACAGGTATGTCATAAATGCAATCAGAGAAACTTCCCCCAACAGAGGGAGCAGCTGCCTACCATTGTCTAAGAGTGCACCTCCAAATTGTACAATGGAAAAGCCTACTTTTAAGCACACCTGCTCCTGCAGAATGGGGATGGAAGCTTGAAAATCAGAAATTAACACTTGTGACGACTGACTTAGAACCTGGACCACAAGACATTCTCAAAGTTGTTCTGTGTAAAGGGAAATCTTCTTTAAAAATCCATGTTTAACAATGGTATGCTCATGTCGTAAAAATGGCCTCGACTATGTTTTGGCATGTGGTAATTGTTATGGTGGTGGACATAGGAACATGGTGGAACTTATTGTTTCTAATGATGATAATAATGAAAGTGAATACAATACATTGATAATTGGATAAAGATATGTGTATATGATTCTTTAGTAACTCTTCTAAAGTTAATATGCATCTAATTATCAAATGTACACTCCCATTAAAATCTCAACCAAAGCATTAGCAACAATTCCAGTTTTACTTATTCAAGGATACATCTCAAAGAACACATTACCGTATGCTACATGCTTTTGTCACTAACATATCATTGACTCAATTTCAAAATAACCATCCATAAAGATCTTGAAGATGTTGAAAGTAATTTTGACTGGCTGCTGTTGCTTCAAACGGGATTTTAAATATTCAATAGAATATAGAGCAGGTCTATAGTATTATTGAGTTCTGGATATAGTAATCAGATCACAAATAATATTTGGTTTCTCGGTTTGTATGTGTTACCGGTACAGATTCACACCAAAATGCTTGAAAATAAAATTGTTAGATTATATACTTTTAGAGGCTTAAATTGTGTGCCTAGAAAAGGATACAAAATAAATCTTTCATTACGCATTAATTAATAAAAAATTTTAAGTTCTGAAATTGAATTAGAGACACGAATCCCTAATTCAACTTGACAACTAAAAAGATTTTTGTTAATTTATACGAAATGAAATGATATTATGTTAGGATTTATTCCGTTTCATTACATTTAGATTCACAATTTAATCCTCTAAAGTACACAAATTTAGCAGTTTTATTTTCAAGCATTTGGTGTGAATATGCACCTTTAATTAACTAATTTGCTTGTTAGTTATTTTAATTTATTTAAAGTTAATTAGCTGATTGTCAAATTTTTATTTTATCATATATGGCATATGAATCAGGCAATATAAAACAAGTTATATAACAAATACATTCATGATATACCAGATCAAATGCTTTATGCCACACAAAGCTCATTATATGCATATTGATTAGCTAATTTGCATATTGTAAGATTTTTTTTGCGGATTTTGGATATGTTATAGAGGATGAAATCCTGGTTCCAACGAGACTAAAACTAGCTTGCTAGCAATTTTTTCTGGGTTAGGCTATTTTTTTTTGGTTCAACTACCACACTATTTTGGAGACTATATACATAGCTGATCGTCTGCGTCAGATGTCAGTCAGTCAGTGAAGATTCAGTGGTCGAGAGTTCTAGCCCACTAACCCCATAGTGATCTCATGCATATGAGCGATCTAGCCAATATATATACATACTAAATCTATGTTTCGGATTTTAAAATAGAGGCACGCTCCATCTATCTTTATAGTTAGCTGTTGGAGACCATAATCCCTTGCGCAAAATGGCCGCACCTATACACAATTCTGGACACAACCCGAATATAAGCATAGCCATGAGCAGCCACACAAAGAGACTACCTCACTACTAACCATTCAAGAGGAGCCTTCCTGCGGATGGGCCTCGCGGCATGTAGAACAAGTGGTGATTCTTGGTAGATAACCCATCAGATCTTCCGGACCACTCTGAAAAGTGGTATTCAAACTTCCATGCAGCATGTCGTGTGATTAATTAACTTTTAGGTCACAGTCTGGTCGGACTTTGCCTGGTACACCACAATGCAATGTTTAATTACCACTGTATCCCTCTCCATTACTTACAACTTTCAAACTACCATCGCCAGGCAGACACTTTCTAAACTTACTGCTTAAATTATTATACTAGTCATGACTATCTAATGGACATCCATCTACAGTCGTTCTTCTGCACCATCTTGAGAGTGAGCCGCATCAACAGTTCACCTGCGGAAATTTCCCAGCAACTTCAGAATTGTGCCACCTCACGTTACTCATTTGTGACGCAGCATCTACAGTGATTTATGAACTTTCTCCGTACCGATAACCAATAGGGACTCAAGTATCTATATGATTATTGTATTCATTCATTCCATTATAGGTACTGATGACAAATAGGTACCTACTCGGTCGTCTGAGGCCGCATTTTATAATTGCTATCTTTCTTTACTGTATATATTATCCTTATTTTTGTGTGCTAACAACTAACGAGCACTGCAAGTTCCTATGACCTGAAATACTGTTAGCACTGTGATAGTTAGTTATGTATACGGCAAACAGCCATCCTAGTTATTTTGTTTTGTTTATATAAACACCCTGGGACGCAGTACGATAGGCTATACTATACAGCAACATTATATCCGCATCACTTTCCCCCCATCATCAATTTTACACTGAGGGCACTGTTCATGCTCACATTGCTTGAGCCTGACATGTGATCGACTAAACCTAGCTATTCTAGCTCGATAGGATAGGTTTGAAGTATTTAGGGACGATCTCTCCGTAAGAGGCATTTGTGTATGCCTCTTTTCCTGCTGTACCAGATATGTAACACCGCACACCAGCTAGATTGTGTAAAATTTGACAATGACCTTAGGGCCTCTTATTATATTGAGAGATTGTCACTTCCTACGCTCCTCCAGCTGCAAGGCTTAATAAATGTCTGGCCCTCCCATCGACACATTGGCATGATCCGACTCTGGGAAACTATTGGGGTTTCTGAGAAGGGTGAAGACCAAAGTGTCGATTTCGCATACATCCCACTCTGTATCTTTGGATACCAGTTAGCTTAGATAATCCCGCCAAAGTAGGAAGGATTGCGAAAAGATATTAATATTATGTAAAAACGGCCTGCGGTGCATCTCTGGGCATTCTAAAACTTAAAACCCAAATGACAGGCAAATGTTAGTTCCTTGACACATGGGTTGACGGATGGGATGCAGAGCTCCATCTAACTCTATACTGTGACTGGGTGCGGTCTTGGAACCCACCAGGCCCTCACGGGAAGGTCACTGGAGATGGGTATCTGTCTTACTCCCCGCCATAAAATAATTATGCGCTTTCTGAATTGCTTATGTGAATGGTAACTTGTCCTAGTGATGTTATATGTGGTTGCAATGATTCGGGAACTGTCACTCCATAACATGTCCACACGCTGCCTACCTGAGGAAGATGCTATGTGTGGTGTCCTTCTGGAAACCGGGCGTCTTCGCCAGTTAGACTCATGTGTCAAAAGATAAGTAGGAATCCCTGGCACTTGCGGCCAAAGCTTGGAAGCGAATCTAACAACGAAATGAGAGGTTAGAAATTAGCAGAAGGCCCGCATAAATTAAGCATCAGCTTCCAATGCAGCATTTTTGGACCTACATAAGATGACGGTCTTTGAATTGTTCGGAAATCATCCACCCCATCTTCACATAATACAACATGCATCACATTAATTATAGCTTCACTAGGTTGACACACACTACACATAACCTTTTGTTTGAGCAAGTGTGTCCCTTTTTACCAGCTCTCTTCCTCCGCTTCGGCATTGAAGGCATTTTACACGGCCCCACTGGAATGTTATCGTTCCACCGGCTCTAGAGGCGGGTCTTTGTACCTTCCGGCGAGTCGCGATATGGGATCCGTAACCCCAAGCACCATAGCTAACCAGCCCTCCCATGCATCCTCTGTATGCGGGGCAATGGAATGGAGCAGCATAACAGACCAGCGTGTACCCCCGTGAGCTACACCACTAATAGCATATGCATTGATGATTTGATTCAGCCTAGAAGCACCCCATATTACTTTATGGACTTGTGTTAATGTCAAGATAAACAGAACTTTAATACAACTGCTCAGTCCGCTATGGATGTTCTAAAAATCGTGTTTAAAGTTCTAAAGTAAAGTTTACTCATTTTTCACAGAGAACGGCTAAAGGGCACAGCTGCCCCTGCTGCCCCCCACCCTTCCCACAGTGCAATGGGGCAGCTGCTCTGCTGCCCTCATGCTTCTGGCTCCCCTGAATATCTACAGGGGTATTTTTCATAATTAACAATGGTGTATCGTGGAAATTCAAACTGATATAAATTAGAAAGAAATAAAGCAGGCTGGCAGGACAATCCCCACCGGGCTCATTTCATGATTGATGTATTTAACTTAGGTGTTTATACAGGAGTAACAACAACGCATGGATCATAAGATGTCACCGAGCCAGTATAAAATAAACAGCTTCAGTTCTGTTTTCTCTCATTCATTATTATTTCTTTAAATGTTATATCAAGGGATCCATACTATCTACATTATGGAGAGATAGGGGTGGAAAACGGAACTGGTTGAAAAGAATATTTTCTGTGACTAGTGATTGAACGACATAATGTAATTTGATTCTCTATATAGAAAGTGATTTTGGACATAGTACAGGGTCCTTTACGGTATGGTACACTGACAAAAGTTCTGGTGAGCACTATATAGGTGTGGAACGATAGGACAGTCCCTAGCAAAACCAGTCGGAGGGATATGAAACTTATTCATTATTATGAACAAGATTATTTGATTCTCTATATACAAAGTGATTTTGGACATAATGCAGGGTTCTTTACAGTATGTTACACTGACAAAAGTTCTTGCGAGCATTATATAGGTCAGTCCCTACCAAAACCAGTCGGAGGGATATGAAGCTTATTTACAATAATAATGGCAGTACAATGCAATAAATAATTGGCTTGCCAGGTCTTTGTGGGATCTTAGCACAGACTGACAGGGCAATCCCTACCTGTCTGCCATTCAGTAAACAGTTGCTAAGTGTGAAGAGTGTGGAGGCAAAATAACGGCTGGTAGGATTTATGGAGATCAGTGCTGTACAGCAGGTGTGACCACTGTTTGTCAAGGCTATTTTTGAAACAGTCTAAGGACGGGGCATGTACGACGTCTTTGTTTAGGAAGTTCCACTGATTTATCACTCTGTTACAGAAGTGTTGGCGCAGTGATGTGTTGCATTGAAATTTTTGTAGTTTGGGAGGTTTCTGGCTGCATGGAATAGATTTTTAAAATGTTGAGTCTGAAAACAATTTCACCTTAATACGTCAACATTGTAATCACCCATACTATATATGCCGTTTTATTTTCCTTTTGTATAATTAGTACACTTTTCTGTAATGTTTCCGTGAATTTTTAATAGTTCCTTTTCGGATGGCTATAGACAACACCAACAATTTTAATTATGCTTTTTGTAGGAATTTCAATAAAGACGGTCTCACTATCATCCTCTATTACTGATAAATTGTATCTTATTGTGTACTGTATGTTTTGTTTCATGTAGATTCCTACTCCTCCACTTGGGATAGTCGTTCTGTGCTTTTCAATAAATACATAATGTTGTATATTGATTAGGTGAACTGGAGTGTCATTTTTTTATCCATGTCTCAGTAATGCCTATGAGATTGAATTCGTGGGCGCACATATCGAGATGAGTGTGTCAGCTTATCAATGTTCCTCAGGATCGAACAAACATTCACATGGAATAGTGAAAAGGAAATTGAGTCTGTATTGTTTGTCATGGTATCGTTGAAGTCTTTTGGTGTTATGTAGTTACATTCAGGGGAGGGAAGGTTAATTTCAACATCATCTTGTTCATTTTCGGGTATTGTTGGTTGGTAAATTTGTTAGGACTGAATGGGTTTATTCGTGTTTTGCTACGTATCATCAAGGTAAACTATGACTCCTTATCATAATGATTAAGGGAAATAGACTGCAATTGCAGTTGATGCACCACAATGGCTCCTCAGTTTCAACACAGCAATCCCATAATATGCCATATTGGTTGCTTTTTACTGGCTTTAAGCAAGATGAACATGGAAATTTGGTGGGCATAGTTGGGAAGGGAAGTGGAGAGGAAAGGAGTAAGATTGGACTTTAAGAGTGTCTTTAAATTCTTATTTTACTTAGAAACACCGCAAAGACAATGGCAAGTGGCTGCTTGATAATTTTTTTGGCTGGCAGATTAAGGGACAATATTATGTACACGTACTTTGTGGCAAGTGGAGTGTGTGTACATATAAAATGTATTAGAGATCTGTAATTGAACATTACAAGGGAGATAACTAGCATAGGTGATATATCAATATAACGTATTAATGGTTATTTCCCTTGTTTTGGGCTTCACATTTGTAATAGATTTCTATGTGGCTGTTTTTCATTGAAAATAAAATGCACAACCAACTGCTTCTTCTGCTTGCTCTTTAATGCTCCCATACAAGAAATATGTTGAATATTTTGAAAACAATTTGACTGAAAGTTGTTGATGGCTGAATGGACATTTGGGTCCATATTGTTGAAAGAGTTAATGACCGTCTGACTGTTGAGATTCTGCAGAAAACATCTTCCAAGTGTTATGTCTCTGGACCTGCTAACTATCTTGAAAACGATTTGACTGAAAGTTGTTTGTGGCTAAGCCCCCAACAACCTTCTGCCAAATTGCCCTCACAACATTCAGCAAGTCAGGAGATTTTACTCAATGTATTTATTGTTTGGTGGCTTGCAGCAGCGAGAAAGTTAACAATGCATCAGTGTTAACAGATTACGTGCATTTAGACAGACATCTTGATACACACAATGCAGCATAAAACAATAGATAGATATATAAGCAAATATTATAAGCAGACATTTTCATTTTTTAAACAATTTGACAGGAAGCTGTTGGTGGCTTGGTGGGCATTAGGCCGATTTCACTGAAAGCATTAGTAAGTGTCTGCCTGTTGAGTTTCTGCAGACAGCATCTTCAATGGCATCACCTCTCAATCTTCTATACTTAAGGGTTGGTAACCCCAGCTTTCTCAGTTTGTTTGGATAGCCCATTTCCTTTAGAGATGGTACCTGTCTGGTTGCCCTCCATTGAACATTTTACAATGCCATAACATCATTTTTAAACTGTGGGCTCCAGACACTAACCACATACTCGAGATGGGGACCTCACTAGTGCCTTAAATAGGTACACAAACATATCCTCATCTAAATACGTGAAACTTCTTCGAATCAGACCCATAATAACATTTGTCTTGTGCTTGTATGTGGTGTCTGAATGTAAGACATTGGTCCACCGCCACACCTATATCCTTCTCTTTGTTTACTTCTTCTAGTATCACCTCATTGGCTTGGTTGTATAGGAGGTATTTCTTGCCTTTATCCCCACCTTGCTCCCACTTGACACGGTCATGAGTTTAAACTTATTGGGCTGGAATCGCAGTAGCCAAGTATCTGACCATTCCTGCAACACGCCAAGGTCCTTCTGCAGCTCTTCCTCATCATTTGTGCTCTTTATCTCTCTGTAAAACTTTATGTCATCTGCAAACAGACAAGCTGTCGAATTCACCATATCTGGTAAGTCATTTATATCGATGACAAGTAGCATTAGCCCTAGCACACTACCCAGAGGGATTCCATTTGTAACATCTCTGCTTCTTGAATCGATCAATTTCACCACCACCTTTTGCGTTCGACCTGTCAGAAAGCTAGCTTCTTATCCATGCAATTATCTTCTCACTAATACCAGAACTTTTAAATTTACCTAGTAGACAACGATGGGGCACTGTATCAAATGCCTTCATAAAATCCATGCAAATGGTGTCAATCGAGCCTCCTCTATCCAAGATACTAGTCCACTCACCATCACTTTGAGCAATTGTAAACATGTAGATCTCCCATAGATGAAACCAAATTGCTGTCTACTGAACAGCTCGTTCCTGTACATGTGTTCTAGGATTCTCATCCTAAACAACTTCTCCATAAGCTTTCAGACTACACTTGTTAGGTTCAGTGGCATATAGGTCCCAGGATCTGACTTCTCTCCCTTCTTGAATAGTGCTGTGACATTCGCCATTTTCCGCATATCTGGTACTTTTCCTTCTGCTAATGACTTATTAAATGCCAATGCTAGTGGCTTAGCTAGTATATCCTCAAGTTCTAAAGCAACCTTTTGGTGGGCATTGTATGGTCCAGAGGCTTTGTTTTTCACTATACTTCTAAGGAGATTCTGCACCCCTTCCACTGTCCAAGGGTGATCGTAACACTTTTCTCGTACTAGCTTAGGCGCTAACTTAGGTATATCTTCTTCTGGTTCAATGGTGAAGACACTTGTAAAGAAATAAGCCAGAATCTCTGCTTTTTCCTTGTCCGTCTTTGCCAATTTGCTTTCCCTATTTTCTGATGTTTTGGGCTCGGCGATACCAGTTTTTGCAAGTCTTCGAGTTTACATATCTCCAAAAGAGTTTTAGATCAGTTTTGGCCTTTCTTGCTATCTCATTTTCCTTCTCCCTCTTAGCTTTTCTTAGGAATCCTCGGACCTGGTTTCCTATTTGCTGTAGTCCTTATGCTTAACTTCATCTTTTGTCTCCATAAATCTCTGCCAGCATCTGGGTTTCTACTTGATCTTCTTGATTATATCACCTGTTAGTTTCACCTTTGCTCGATTTTATCGAAGTTCTTTGGGACTCATCTTTGGTACATACTTTTCCTGCGCTTCATTATATACATCCATGAATCTTCCCAGTTGGGTGTGGTGGGGTGGGGTCAGATGAAACGAGCAGTATGTGCGTGTGTGTGCATGCGTGCGTGCGTGCGTGCGTGCGCGTGCATGCGTGTGCGTGTGTGTGGGTGTGCGCATGCGTACGTGCATGCGTGCATGCGTGTGTGCATGCGTGTGTGAGTGTGCATGCTTGTGTGCGTGCGTGCTTGTGTGTGCTTCTACTTTCTGAAATGCGATGGGGGGATGCGAAGTGTCTTTCCTACCTGCGTCCAAGCTTACTCTAATTTCTCTTAGGCAATCCACTCTCAGGGTACGAGAGAGAGACAGGGAGGGAGGGAGATAGGGAGAGTGAGAGAGTGTGTGAGCGAGGGAGGGAGGGAGAGAGAGAGAGAGAGAAAGAGAGAGAGAGAGTGAGAGAGAGATGGGGGGAGGGAGAGAGAGAGAGAGAGAGCAAGATCCTTTTTAGTGGCCTCGTGCATGGCATCGTCCATCGGCGGAAAGGTGCACAGGCGGGGTGGTGAGAGGAGCAGTTGACCTTCTCGGTGTCGGGCGATACTTCATCCTAACTCATTTTGCTGATCAGGGGATGGTAGGGGCCGTTTGAGTGGTGAGCGGCTGTTATGGGAGGGGAGGGTAGGGGAGGGGAGAGATCGGATATGGGAGAGGGGGAGAGAGAGCAGAAGTTCTCCCTGTTGTCTTTACATCGCTAGCGGTCATTAATCATCCGGTTCATCTACAATGTGTTAATTGGTCGTTATAAAGTCATTTGTGATACTTCTTTTTCCTAAGTCATCTATCTTTCCTCTTAGAGCGGAAAGTGGGTATGTTCCTATGCTTTGGTGAGCGGTCGAACGGGGAAATCTCCGCTTGATGCTTTGGTGGTCGCCACCTGGTTGATCCGTCATTCTCCGGAATCTTCCTGAGGCAGTCCTTCTGTGTGTGCCTAACTCTGCCTTTTGTTTAGAGGATCCAGCGCAAGGTGGTAGTTTTGAGCGAGTGAAAAGTTGTGTAGTTTAAGGCCTCATGCGACTGCAGAAGGACGCTATAATTTAGGTTATGAGAGTGCATCTATCCTCACAAAGTTGGGCGTATCTTCCGCTCTGAGATGAAGACCAGCTTGAGTGGCATCAAGAAGGACTTGACGAAGTCCAAGGGTGATCTTACTGAGTTTCAGACTCGATGATCGACTCGCGTAACTAAGAGGATAGAGTCTAGGGAATCCCTGTGGAGTCTAGGTGCCACAGCTGTCTAAAGCAACGGCTGATGGAGAAAGGCAATGTTGATTCGAAAAAGATTCCAGGTGACACAGCAGTTATCTGGTTCGGTTGCCAAATCAAATTGGCAATAACTGCAGGGTCGAGTAATTAAGCAGGTTTAACCTGACCATGTGATAAGTGGTAAAAAAAGAAGAGGAGTCATTGATCAACAGAGAAGATCATGCTGCAGTGGACTTCAGTTAGGGGTGCGCGGCAGACACATTAGCAGCTGTTGCGATGTTTGAGCAGCGCATGTTGTTATAGTCAGGTAACTGGGCTGCTCTCAGAAGGGGATGTACCGGTTCCTTCTTCACCATCATTCAGTGTTATGGGGTTGGACCCAGCGGCGATGATGCTCTGTCTTGTCGATTGGTGGCGGGCGCTTCTCAGAGTCACACAATTAAGGTGTCCTCCCAGGTTGGTGGTTCCTTCTAGTGATGGTCGGATTATCCGCAGGCAAAGGGGAGGTGAATGCGAGGCAGGGTGTGTGTGAGTGCATGAAGTGAGGTGTGCTCCTTGGGATAACTCTAAACTTGGTTCTATTATAGTGGCTCCATGCATGGTACATGGAAAGTATGAAATCAGCAATTCATGCCCTCGTCACCTGGTGATAATGTCGTCCTAATTCTAGGTTGTCGCTCAAGAGGCAGGAGGGCCGGTTCTGGTGGTGAGTGGCTGTCTCTTGGTCAGTGACTCTATCTGGGGGTCAGCAGGAGCAGGCTCAGGAGCAGCAGAGAGACAGCCAAAATTTGTCCTGTGGTCATAGTGTCACTAGCCATCGCTAATCATCTGGTCGGTCTATACGGTGTTAATCGGGCATTATAGAGTTGATGGTAATGGTACTGTTTCCTAAACCGACTAACTTTCCACTTATGCTGGAAACAAGGGCTGTTCTACTTTGGTGTGCTGTAGAAAAGCTAATTCTTTGCTTGGCCTTTTGGTGGTCACTGCCTGATTGATCTGACATTCTCTGGAGTCATCCTGAGGTAGTCATTCTGTGTGTGCCCGTAAATTTGGTGGTTAAGGCAGATGTTCTGGTAACTATTTGAAATGTGACACTGCTAGCGACGACCATATATGTCTTCATGTCAAGTGGAGCACCTTGATAGCCTTCCGAATTTGGCAGCTAAGTTGGTCGATCTCCGAAAGCAGAAATGGGTAGTGGAAAAAAGAGAATTAAGAAGAATTTTTTAGCATCACTCAATGTTAAGCATCCGGCGTCAAATATCAACACCGTTAAATCTGTAAACGTATAAGAAAGTTGTAGTGGTTAGTGCATTTAAGATTTAACACAATCCACACGGAAAAGGTCCCTCATACGGTGTCTAGGTTCTGTGATTGCGGATGTTACAGCTTTGAACCAGCCTCAGTAGGTATGTTCTGAAGATGTAACATCCCTACGCACCATGACCACTGCTATTGCCATAGCGATCACCACCATCACGTGACCACCCACACCTTCATAGCTATCAACACTGCCACCAATTCTAAATGTCTTCTTATCGACACACCAACTACGGAAAAAGATACGCATAATGAACTAACTCTCTTGTGGCTGGAAGGGTTGAGTGAGTCCTCCACGTCTTCAAAGCAAAGGTTACAATAGCTAGTTATCTGCTTCTTCCGCCCAGTCTTTGTGCTGCCCTGTATTTGTCCTTGTTTTATGTGGCTGTTATAGTTGACACAGTCTGGGAGTCGCTCATCCGCTCTGTCCCCTGTCATGACAGCAGCATTTGTATTTGTAGTCAGCTTGAGGTGTTCGCTCTATTGTCAGACCTGAGACAGGGCTAGAGCTTAATTTGCTACCTCAAGAAGGTGAAACTCTGTTCAAATGTTAGGCTAGGAATAGGCCGTTTTTATTTCAAAATAAATGAATTTGAACTTGAACTTGAACTTGATTATGGAGGTTCTCATAAAGGGATATATAAAAGAGGTGCTATCTACACATCAAGAAGGCTAGTAGATCCCTATATCGTTTATTAGGAGCTGGCTTGCATGGTAAAGGAGGGCTTCCACCTCAAATTTTGAGACCCACGCTAACAACTTACATTATTACTGTGCTGACATATGGGCTAGAAGTTGTACTACCAGGCAAGAAAGATGTGGAGTTTCTGGGAAGGGAGTTTAGAGTACAGTTGCATCAGTCGCATGTTATTCACTACTTGGTATACGTCCTATGGAAGCGACCATAGATTACAAAATACTGGACCTTCTTGGTAAACTGTACCGTAACAAGAACACAGCTGAATATGAAGTGTTATGTAGACAACTAGTACTTAAAGGGTTTGAAGGTGAAAGCTGGATCTGCATGGCCAGAAGAATGTTAGCCATATACCCAGATAACGCAGCTTACTGGACCGATGCTGGGCCGATACCGTGTTGATATTTTAGGTATAGGCCCGGTATTGGCCCAGCATTATCCCAGTAAGCTGCGTTATCAGGGTATGAACTTCCATATGCACATACGATCCTAGATACTCCACTCACAAAGAACACCTGAAAAAATACAGTAAACTCAGCCATTGACAGATATTGGCTAAAACACCTCAAATGTAAAAGTTAACTATACCCATCAATGAGAATATCATCAGAAAAAGTTATGTTCAGCAGTCCACACCCAGGAATTTCAAGATTCAAAATTCAAGATTCAAGATTATTTATTTCATGCTTAATATACAAAATACAGACATTACAATTGGGCAGTCCATCAAAGGAAGAACCTTTGAGTCGATGGACCCCCTACACATAAAACAAAATATTACAATATATAAGGTGATAGTTAATTATACAAACATCTGTGAGCAAACACAGAACACAGGACGGCACAACATCTGTTTTTGTACCATATTGCCATGATTGTTCTACATGTAGGGTATTCTACATATAAAGGGTCTTTTAGATTGCAACTAAGATTTTCGATTGTAGATACAGATATTTTTTTATACGGTACAGTTGGGGGAGGGGGTGGGGAGGTGGTGTGGCTGCTTAACAAAGTCACAGTAGTATTTGGGGTGAGAAGTTGTTGGTAGGTGTGACTTAGATATTTTATAGTCGAGTGTCGGATTGATAAAATGGGGAGTATTAGATCAGAAGCTGAAATGAAGAAAGAGCATTGACGCAGGATTGGGATAGATAGGGTGGCCGGGATTAACTCATACTGGCAGTTATCGCCCACTACAGGTACAGAGTAAATATGAGATCTGGCTGCTAGGTGAGAAAAAGGCTTAGATTTCACACGTTCGATGCCTCTGCCCCGTTCACTTAATTCCCCTTATTTATGCAATGGCTGGATATGTTAGGACTAGTCAGCCTGAAAGCTGCTGCTGCTTAGGTTGAAGCAGGTGTATCCAGTCCAAAAAGATTCAACATTGGCCAGCTCACATATCTTGGATTGACATTTATAGCTTGTGCTATGTGGAGCCTCTCCGCTACCTGACAACACCAGTTTTACCCATTAGATATGGGAGTAATATCTTCAACCAGTTTGGTTAGGTTAAACACATTCAACCCATTAATCCGTTCACGCTGCATTCCTTGACTATCAGCTACAATGCAAATATTAGTACTCTGTTTCATATGCTGGGGCTACCCTGATTAAAAACTGTTTGTTCCAGTGGCGGAAGCAGTTCCTAGTCAAAGCAGCCCCAGCAGTGGCCGACAAATATTATTTTATTAGGCCTTGAGGCGGGTTTGGCTTTGCAAGGTTCAAAGAGTTAATTCAGCACTTCAGCAGTTGCATTAATGGTGATTAGTGTGTTGTGCATTAATGGTTTTTGGTGTAATGTGCATGGTTATGGTGTGTCGGATACCATAGAGGGTCTATGTCGTCAGCGGTGTCGGAAATGTCAAATGATAACAGATGTTGTCTAGACTGCCAATCTGGTGTATTGGCAAAGCCAAGCTCTATCCCTGTCGTTTATGGGTAGGTTAGTTTGTAACATGCAGATTTGATTCACCTGAGTTGAATTGGTGGTGGTGGTGGTGGTGGTGCGTGGGTAGTAGTAGTAGTAGTAGTAGTAGTAGTAGTAGTAGTAGTAGTAGTAGTAGTAGTAGTAGTAGTAGTAGTAGTAGTAGTGGTAATAAATTGCTTTGTTCTTTGTTTGATGTTCTTTAGTTAGGGTTGATTATCTGCGAGTCCTTACATTGACGAGTACAAATTTACTACACATCAGTACCCGCCAATTATGGACTCCTTTGACAATTTTCTTGAAGGATTTTCTATTTATGATCTGTTCCCGTATCTTTGTGCTGGTGCTGTTCCATAATTTTGTGGCTGTCTTCTTCTTCTTTTCGTTCGCTGATCATACCACCAGTCCTGTAAGTGACTATCGACATGATCATAAGCGTTAAGTGCGTGGATCCATGGTTTATTAGAGTGCGCCGTGCGGCCTGGAACCTCCGTCTTCAGCACTCGAGGTTTCTGTCAGAGTTACCTCACCCTTACCTCCTTTAGTTGCCTCTTACGACACGCAGAGGATACGGAAGGTGTATTCTAAGCCCCACCTACAGGCAATTTTGTGGCTGTTATTGTGATGCGTTGTGCTTCTGTTTCCGTTCTTGTGAATTTGGTATGTAGATTATGTTTATTTCTAGTATTGTGTCTATGGATGTCAGTGTCGAACGTAAAGTTGGAGGCTATGGTTTGTGGCCATGCATTGTGGTGAGTCTTTTACAATATTGTACATCAGTAGTTTTTTCGATATCTTTGGAATTAAGTAATTTTTCCGTTTTGAATATATTCTGGCCCACTGCTGGTTTAGTAAAGAGTTTTATGCATTTTTTTCTGGAGGTTTTGGAGTTTTGTTAGTTTGCTCGTGTGTGCTGCAGTCCACATAGCATTGCAGTAGGTGAGATGAGGGAGGACAAGTGTGCAGTACAGAGTTTTAACAGTGTCCGGTGTAATGTACGGCTTTAGTCTTTGGATAGCACTAATGTCCCTGGCCACTTTTGCCATAACTATTTCAATTTGTTTAGCCCAGGTCAGATGTTTGTCCACGTATACTCCAAGAAATTTAGCAAATGGGGCTTCTTCGATCTCCTTATTGTTAATGTAGATTTTTGGAATTTCACGTTTTCTAGTTTAGTCATGTTTGTAAATAACATATAATTAGTTTTATCAACATTTAGTGATAGCTTATTTATCGAGAACCAATTTGTAATTTCTTCCATTTCTTTATTTACTTTTGCATATAACCTATCTATATTCTCATCGCAGCAAAAGGCATTTGTGTCATCAGCAAACATTATTAGTTCTTCTTCTTCTTGTCATTCGCTGATCATACCGCCAGTCCAGTAAGTGACTATCGACATGATCATAAGCGTTAAGTGCGTGGATCCATGGTTTATTAGAGTGCGCCGTGCGGCCTGGAACCTCCGTCTTCAGCACTCGAGGTTTCTGTCAGGGTTACCTTACCCTTACCTCCTTTAGTCACCTCTTACGACACGCAGACATTATTAGTGACAAGTGGTTACAGAGGTTTGGTAAATCATTCATATATAAAAGGAACAGCAGGGGCCAAGAACAGATCCCGGAGGAACACCACAAGTTAGTTTCCTGGTTTCAGAGCATGTTGCATTTAATTGTACGCATTGAGTTCTTTCACTTAGATAGCTCTGGAACCAATCTAGTGCACATCCTCTTATACCATAATAGGCAAGTTGATTTCATAGGATTTTATGGTTAATTGTGTCAAAAGCCTTCGAGAGGTCCAAAAAATGCCTATTATACTTTGCTTTCTTTCTAAGGATTCAATTATTTTTTCTATCATGTCTACTATTGCAAACATTGTTGAGTGTTTTTCATGGAATCCATATTGTGATTTATCTAAAATTTATTTTTGATCCAAATAGTTTATCAGTCTATTATACATTAAGCATTCTAAGAGTTTTGAGAAAGGTGGAAGTATGGTGACTGGTCTGTAAGTTTGTAGCTCGCGGGGTAGTGTCGGGACGTTCCGGTGTCTGGTGTCGACTCGCCACACCTCAAGTGCACAACGAATGATGATGCTGGTTAGCTTCCGGTCTCGGGTGATGGATCCTGTACGATACTGCCCTACGGGTAACAAAGACCAGCTCCTAAGGCCGGTGGAACTCAATCATTCTGGTGGGGCCGTGTGACCATCGTCGCGAACATTAAACACTACCGTCTCATCCCAAGAGTTTGTGTCAACAGTATGCCTGTCCATAGCAATTTTGTGATCTGTCGACTTACAAGATTTGATTTGGTGACCTAATTAACATAAGTCTATACAATATTTTTACCTAAACAGACCATCAAGTATGCTAGATAAATATAATGAGCATACGAAAATACAAGACATAGAGACAGCCTGATGAAGTTCTAAACGTGGGGCTCCCAGAGGTACCACACAGACTCGTAGGTCCACAGAGGTATCCCCGTAAGGGAGGCTCCCATACACGAGATTAACTAATTAACTTAATATAAGCCATTATACCTCTAAGCTGAAAGGAAAGAAAATTATCTTTTGTAGTGTCGGAAAATCATGTGCCTCATGCGGGCACGACTCCCAGTGCTAGTTTGGGTTAGGAGTATTATCCTCGCGTGGACCGTTGTCACTGAATCCTTGCGAGAGGCAAGTCCCTCGCATGGGCCTCCGTCACAGGAAAATGTCGCCATCGCTTAAAGCGGGAGAAGAGTATTGACTGAAAACGGCCCACTCTAATATTTAACCAAAATGCTGTGAAGAAAAGACCATACCTAGTGAGATTATGACTATAAGGTTGCGTGCTGCTTTACGTGAAGACGGGACGAGCGAGGCCCGAAAGATTCCCACATCACTCTCTTATGTAATTCTCAATATGCTTAAATTAGTGGTTGCCGCTTTTATTTATGCTGGCCTTCTTCTATGCCTAACCTAATATTTAGGTTTTAGGGACAAGAACTATTTTAGGCCACACATGGCTGGCGTCTACCTAGCCTTTAGATACGGCTGTCATTGAGAATGGATGGCCTAAGACATCAATACTGAAGACGGCGTGCATACATGTTACTTTGCAAGATCTCCGAACTGGGTAATAATCCAGACATCTCGCTCCGTAACCACATAAAACGTCACAGGACATTGGTTACTTTTCACAAAAGCATTTTTAGGCAATTGATCTATGGTTATGGTGGGGTAAGAGAGATGAATACCCACCGTGAATGCCCATCCCGTGAGGGCGTGGCAGATCTTAATATCATGCCCAGACATTCTTATGGAATTTGGTGGGGATGCGCATCTCGCCCGTCACCAGGTCCTACAGAGCTAACTTTTTAACCTGGTGTTAGGGTTAAACACAAGTTGCCCAGTTATGCACTGCGGTGCGGGAGGATTGTTCAGCAGATTAAAGAAAATAATAATTAAGATATGTTTTAGCAGTGCTTTCCTACATTGGCAAAGGTAACTACCTACTGAGTATCCGAAGATACGCGGGGAATGTGTGTGACACCACAACCTGGCCATCACCGCTCGGAAACCCCAATAGTTTCCCAAGGTCGGATCAGTCCATGGTGCGGATAGGGACATCCAAACAATTAAGAAGCCATAAGGCTTAGTGGAACATGAGGAGAGACAATAACTTAGAAATATGAGGCCCCATTAAGTATGTTGGCCAATCTTACACAACCTTGCCGGAGTGTGGGGCTAAATTATCGCAACTACCGGAAAAGAGGTGTACACTACGTATCTCCTAATGAAGAGATTGTCTCTAATCATATTAAACCTATCCTATCGAGCTGAATAGAAAGGCTTTTATCGGTAGCATGCCGCGCTAAACAGAGTTATAGCACGGACAGAGACCTCAGTGAAAAATTGTTGGTGGCGGGAGAAAGTGCTGTATATATAAGTGTTGTTGTATAGTGCAGTCCTATATTTTTCTACAAATAAACAAGACATATAAACTGATGGCTACTTGCCATATATAAACTAACCAGAACAATCAATACAATGTGAAATGATCAGAATAATATATATATATAGTACAGGTTGAGGAACCTACTATGATGCGGTTAGCAAAAACACCTTACAGAAAATAAGAATAACTATAAACAGATACAGAAAGTATAACTAGCGGTCCTAAAACCGTTATGGTGCACTTTAGTCATCGGGACCGTTTATACATATACGGTATAATTATTAAAGATGTAATTATCGGAATAATTAAAATGTTAAGTAAAGTTACTTGAATAATCGGTAGCCATTCTTAAGCATGGACTATCGTGTTACTGAAATTGATAAGTCATCCTTGGTTTGACGTGAGTTGATGCGTTCTCTGGAAGCTGGAAGGTTCCTGCATGTCGGTTTCCACAAACAGGATTCCCGCAAGCAGTCCATGACGGGAGCGAATCGAACTCAGGACTGTAATCACAATATAGAATGTCTAACGAGTAGTCAGTAAGAGATACAATAACATTACTGCTAAGACGAAAGCGGGGGTTGTTGAATACAGATGAAGACACATAACTAAGCTTAACAGTGCGGGGTACATCAGCCAGCTCTGAAGGCGTACCGGGCAAAGTTGACTTTACTTTGCTGCGGTCAAAAGGTTTAGATAAACCTGCACGACATCAGTGCGGGGATGGCTGAATAACTACTTTTTGGCTTGGCCGGCAGATCCGGCAAGTCATCCACCAAAGAACATCGCTGTCTCTACAATCTGTAGAATCACATTTTCAGGCCGGGAAAGGCCACAAGTTCGTGTTCCGAGTTAGTTCTTGAAATATTGGTGAACAATATTCAAAAGTTCCAAAATTACTCCCACACAAATGGGAGAAAAAAATTGATTTAGTGCGGTGGATTGGATTGCTGCTGGCTACGGGAGAGAACCCGACAGAGACTGAAGCAATCTGCTTAATGCCTGTCCTGATGATTGTAGCTGACACAGATCCAACCTATTCGGCCCCTGGCCGAGGATGCTCTCGAGTGCTAGATTTCGTCTCCTTTTATACTACTTGTGACGTCATAGGCGCAAGCTCCAACACATCATCGGTCGAGCAACAGCCAATCAGCGCATAGCTAATAATAACGCAGTCGAATGTTCTAGAACATTCTAGAAGTTCTGCGTACACGTGCTTATGACGTCACGACAATACCTTGAAGATAATCAAAAGGGATTTTCCGTGGATAACTCAGGCATTTCTTAACCGATTTTGAAATGGTTTACAGATTTGGAAAGCCCGTCGATTTTTGGTCTTGATTAATGCCAGATTCGGCGGAAATACGTAATTGAAAAGGATTACATTGTACCTTCTCGGTACACTAAAAGCGTCATCCTATCTTGGTCATAAAATACGCGCTCTGTCAAAAATAGTATTAAGCGTGCTATACGCTTTAACGAACTTAGTCGTTTTTACAACACAATCTCTCTCATAGGCTCATATACACTTATAGCTCTACCCGGGGGGGGGGGGGGGGGCGGGGAGGGGACGTGTTCAGGGAACGAATCCAGGACAGGCGGCGCGTACCTGACCGGTCGATCCGAACTACAATTTCAAAGGTTAGTAGAATTGTTGGCTTTGTATATTGGTGTAACACGGGCTACTTTTAGTTTTGCTGGGAAGATACCTTGCACAAAGGATAGATTGCAGATGTGGCTGAGTGAAATAAGCATATCCTCTGCACAGGTTTTAAAGATATGCCTTTTAAAGCCATCGATGCCGGCACTTTTTGTTGGGTTGAATGTGTTTAAAATGTTAAGCATTTCTCCTGTATTAGTAGGGTGGCTGAAGAAAGATGACTGATAGCTGCCTATGAGGCAGTCAGTAAAATCGCTGTTAGAAGTTGAATGAATTTTATTTGAAAGTTCTGGACCTATATTGACAAAATAATCATTAAATCCATTAGCAATTTCGAGTTTGTCTGTAATGAGCTTGTTATTGCGGAGAAATTGTGTTTGTTGCGCTTTGTTTGTCTTATTTAGAAGTGATTTGATAATTTTCCATGTCTCTTTTATGTAATTTTTTGACTGCTCAAATTTATTATGGTAATATTTTTTCTTAGCCGTTTTTATTATTTAATCTAGTTTATTTCGGTATTTTTTGAATAGGATTTCGTTATGCCTTGTTTGACACTTGATGAACTTTAAATATAGTTGATGTTTTTTTATGGAAGGCAGCTTTAACTCCATTCGTGATCCACGGCTTACTAGGATTGTGATTATACCGTTTCTTTTCTTTCATGGGGAAGCTATGCTCAAATAAGGTTGTACAGATATCATGGAATCTGTTGTAGGCATGTTCACAAGAATGCATGTCTATTATTGTACACCAGTCAACCTCTGACATGGACCTTTTGAAATTTTCAATATTGACCTGAGAGTAATCTCTGCATTCAAATTTTTGACGCTCAAATTTTTTTTGAAATGTTGTTTTTCTAGTAAAAATTTTGGTAGGTGAACTGAAATGTCTGCTACAAAAATTCTGACCTGGGTTTTGTTAATGTTCTGATTAATGTTATTGCAGAATATGTTGTCAATGACTGGGCCATGGATTCGGTTAATCTAGTTGGTTTGGTTATCATCGGATAGTAGAAGTAGATATTTAACAGGTTGATGAAGTCTTTTATTTGACAACGGTTCTGTATTTTCAGACCAATATTGAAATCACCCATGAGGTAGGCTGTCTTGTTTTCAGCTTGAATTATATCTAGAAATTTTGCCTCGTGATTCGATGAATTTGTTGCAGTCACTGCCAGTAAGGCCTATAAATTGTACCAATGATTTTATTTTTACCTTTTTGTATTGGAATTTCGATGAATATTGTCTCAATGTGGTCTTCGGTTATGGAGAGGTTTTCACGTTCAAGGTACTGAATGTTATCTTTTATGTACATGCCTACACTGCCTCCACCATATTTGTCAATCTTGTTAGTTCTGTGTTTTTCAATAAATATATAATTGTTTTTGTTAACAAGGGTAGTTGGTGAATCTCTTTTTATCCATGTCTCCGTAATTACAATAATCCCAAACTCATGTGCACTTATATCTAGGAAATTGTGTAACTTGTCATTGTTCTATAGGAATTGAGCGGGTGTTCACATGAATAAGTGAGAAGGTAATGTTTTCTTTATTTTCTGCTATGCTTTCATTAAATTTACTTAGCAGTGTGTAGTCACAGTTTTGAATAACATCAATCAGCAATAGTCCAAGAGATGTTTACAGAGCAGTAGTGAAGAATTGGATAGTGACAAGTACATTTCAGTTACAGACTCGCAGAAGATGGAATCATGGCTCAGTACCTGATCAAAGATGCCTGTTATGCCTAGATGAAGATGGGTCCATTCAGCAATTTATGCTAATTAGCTGCTCTGTCAGCCAATCAGTTAGACAACCTATTCTGAAGCAGATACTGACCGAACTGCAGGATAATGTATGTAGCGACTCAGAATTACTGACCACCCTTCAAGAGGATGAAAGTATGATGTGCAGCTTTCTCTTGGACACAAATCAAGCAGAACTACCTACAGACATCACTCATCAATTTGAATTACATACTCGCAGACTCTGTTATGCCCTCTACCAGTTCAGAGAAAAAAGACTATGGCAGCTGCCTACAAACAAGAGAACTGGATTGTAGCACACCAGAGATGTCAGGATAGATCAAACCAATACTCCTCACCACTGATAATTATGTTCTTCAATATTGAGGTTTTAAGGCCGTATTCACAAGATTTGAGGGAACTACAACGTCAAGTCATGTGAAGAAGAAGAGGTCAATGAAGTAAACAAGAAATTTTAGCACTTTCTAACGTAAGATTAGATTCTTTTATTATTTCTCAAGGGCATTTTTACCTGGCCCAGCCATTTATTGACTTCAACGAAGATTTGCAATTACGAATAATTCTTGCAAAGTGAATTCTTAGCATTTTAAAACATGTTACCAGTTTTCATGATTTTGTCATTTTGATTGATGGGCTGATTAGTCACTATTAAATTTGTATGCAAGATTGCGCCGAGGCAAACTGAAATAGCAGGTTTCGCCTGAGCGCATGCTTAAGTGTTTTCAAATTGATTTAATACAATTGTATTATTGTATATGTTGTTTCTGTACGAACGGCTACGCCTATGAGTCTAGATCCTCATCTTCAATTATTGAATCAATACCCCCAAACTGCTGCATTGTGTCTTGAAGCAGATATCTCCAGCGGTGCCTCAAAATTATAAATCATTTCCTGGTTCGACCATTGCCTGTCTAAGCGAGCTTCGAAAGTTTTCACTGGCACTGCTCTCACCACTTTCTTTTGTGACAATTGCGCATGCGTCACGAAGTAAACAGACAAAAATATTGTGGAGTATCTGGTGTCGGCGAGGCTCTAGTTTCAGCAAACTTTCTTTACACATGCACTGTCTAAAACCACATGTTCTCATGAGTCATGGCATCATAATTTTCGAGTTAAACAGTACGGTAATTTATCGGTAACGTTTCCTGTCTTTTCCATCAAAATGCACATCGCTATGCCATTTTTGGTGTCCCTCCACCCACCCTCCCTCAACACACACACATACAGCATATTCCAGATCAGGTCTAGTAAGCACCTTTAAAAGGTTTATGAACATGCATTCATCTGAAGGATCTCATTATTAGTCCCATCATGTGTGGCACAGCAAATTGTTGACATCACTCCGTGGTCATAGTGTTGATGGCGAGCTGTGGAAAATCATAGCTGAACCCTTCAACCTAAACCAGGGACAAGGCAAGGTAGCTCATTATCAGCCAAGCTCTTTAAAATCTACACAAATCAGGATTGGAAAAACTCATGATTTTTTCGAAAAAATCTGATTTTTTCAACAATCAGATTTTTATGATTTTTTTTTACTAGAACTATAATAAAATCATTGATTTTTTGGCATCAACTCTAAACAATGTTGACCTTATTTATACTATTAAAATGTTAAGTTAAGACTTTTGGCTGAGAACAAGAATCTCAGAACTTGTTCTTGTTGTTCTTGTAACATATTTTAATTTGTTGTCACATTTTGAAATAATTGCAGTTCTACTG
The DNA here is from genome assembly GCA_034401795.1 of Chaetoderma sp. LZ-2023a. Taxonomy (NCBI): domain Eukaryota; kingdom Metazoa; phylum Mollusca; class Caudofoveata; order Chaetodermatida; family Chaetodermatidae; genus Chaetoderma; species Chaetoderma sp. LZ-2023a. The sequence goes on along the minus strand of CM067361.1, from coordinate 25,707,741 downwards.
GACGGGTCATGACCATTGACCAAATTTCTAATAAACATGCTTACACTACTGTAACAATGGTTTGTCTACACTTGATGGGCTACATTTTATCCAGGTTAATATTTTGTGGATAAAATTTGTATAAGGCTATATAACTCTGGACATGGTATAAAACATTTTGAATACAATTTAACTGAATGTAGTCGGCAATAACTGTTGGTCAAATTTGTTTGAAAATATTCAGCTGCTCTTAGGGCTGCGCGATATACCGATACCATATTTAAAACCGATATCCTGCACTGACGGTTTCCTAACCGATTATAAAAAATAAATATCGAAAAACCGAATATGAACATATTTTCGGTTTTTCGTATCAGGATTGTTAAAAATAAAAGATACTAACGAGCATGAAAATCGTAATGAATAATAATGGCAATACTTTCCATTAAGCTATGTTCGGGGCAACTAATAATTGAACGTGGCCCCAATTGCGCATATTGTGTAACTCCATGTAACTCGCTGTACGCCGAGAGAAATCAAGCAGCGAATTAATTAAATAAATATCCACTCGTCTTTTCTCTGGTAGTCTCAGATAAATTTGCAATATAAAACACAATACTAATGTGGGAATTTGTCATTAAAATTTGTATTGGGGAAAACATTTCTAAACAACGGCATCCATTTTATTTGCGTCACCGGCTAATTAACATAATGCAAAGTCGTCCCAACACTAAATCGCCCGAATGCATCAAAATCTCGCCAATAAATATAATGCTGAATACATTTTGCTGATTAGGATATAATTTTAAATAAAATTATTACTCAAACTGTTTTTAAAACGTTATCTTCTATACACAATATCATATTAACTTATGAAATTCGCGATCGCAATATTACAGTTAATATTTTCTTCAAGGCATGATTTCGTCCTCGGGCCGAATTGGAAATGAAAGAAGAAAGGGAGATAATTACATCATAATTAATTACAATCGCGTGATTTACGTCTTTTCGCAACCTGTTTTGCTGATTTATGATTAATTTTGACAAAATAAACGATGTTTATTTAACTGTGCTTAATATTTAGGCGGTCTAATTAATAATTTCACTCCCGCGATGATGGATATTATAAGGTATATTAAGCTTTAAAGGCGTAAAACATTACGAATGTATCAGGGCGTGAAAATACGTTCTGTTTTCGTGCTAATTTTTATCATTTAAATTTTTGGTTTCATGTCCATAAAACCGATATGAAAAGTCATATCGAAACCGATATGGCTGTACGCCAAACCGTGCAGCCCTAGCTGCTCTAGATTTATTATTGTCTAGTGAAATTATTGTCTAATGGCTGGCAGCAATCAAAGTCAAGTCAGTTAAAAATAATATCCACAGAACTGTTATAAATAGTATTGGTCTGTGCTGTGTTTACACATCAAATAACAACTAAGGAAAGTTTCCCCTAATTGTACTGATAGAAATAAAGCTTCTTAGTTCTTATATTAGCATAATATTGTATAACCAGGCCTATTAACTATCTGAAACAATAGCTACGATAACCTTTAACAAATAAAAAAAAAATCTTTAGAAATTTTATAGTGCAAATGATATGAGAGTTGAGGAGGAAAAAAAATAAAAATAATAAAAAAATCTGATTTTTTTCAGCTTGATTTAATCGTTGATTTAATAGTTGATTTAATCATATGATTTAATCGATTTGATTAAATCAAAACAACACTGACACAACTAGTACACTAACATCCATTGAAGAATCCGGACTAGGATACAGCATAGGACATGTGAACCCCCCCACACCACCACCATCAATGGTGAGGAAGTGCCACGACTGTAAGCAGCTGTCCACCTAGGAATACCCAGAAATGTGGAAAACAATGTTAACATCTACGCCAACATAAACACTGCAAGAAGTGTCAGATATAAGGAGCCGGTCTCCACGGAAAGAATGGTGTTAATCCCATCATAACACAAACATATGGACAGTGTATGGTCTACCAAGGCTACTACATTGGCTTGAAGTATTGGACCTAAAGAAAAGTGATATTTAGCAGCTTGAAGATGTCCAAAAGAAGACTGAAACAAATTCAACACCTTCCAGCCCGATGTGCAGATGTGATGGCTTTATTAAATTACAGGGTTCGTACGCATGTATGGAAGTCTGGAAAAAGTATGGAAAATTAGGAAAGCCTTTTCCAGGGCTGGAAAAAGTATGGAAATTCCAATTTTGGGCCAACTGGTATGGAAAATTAAAATATCGGCAATCCTAATTTTTCTGACCGCAGTCTTTTTGTTTACGAACAAAATCTCGCGTTTCCGCCAATCTTGCCAGAATATAATTCGATTGGGTCCCGGTCTCGTCTTGCAATAGAAATCCGCCTATTACTGGGAACATCTCGCGGTTGTTGAACAATACGGGTTCTGAACGTGTTCAAGTACAACACAATAAAAATGAGTGGATCAGCAGTCGTCTGTCAAATAGTACAGAGTGTTAGAAGCCGAAACAATGAAATAATTTGCGAGATTGCCGTTTTTTGTGATACAGTAAAGATGGGAAAGTGCAAATATGATAGTGTTTGGGAACTAATGATAAATATAAGGATTGGATTTTACTGGACAACACATCAAACTCGCGTGCCAAATGTAGTGTTTGTAATAAGTCGTTTGACATCGGGAATATGGTCGAAGCGGCTCTTGCTGGGGAAAAACATGAGGCACTGACAGAAGTTCATCTAAAGCCAGCGCCGAAAGTTACGGATTTCTTTGGTTCAAGGTAAGAATATTTTACATTTTCACATTGATAGTACCAGAATCATTTAGAAGCGGATTCTAGAGATTCCTGGATAATATACGGAAGGTGGTGCGCCAGACATTGGCGGAAACTCCAAGAACAGAACCGAGAACAGAACGTAGCAATTTTATATCGCCCAACGTTAGATGATCCCAACTTTGCCCTCGTATCGTGAGGCCTCTTGTGTTGGCTCGTCATCGAGTGAAAATAATGAATTCCTGTTGCTATGGCGATCATTTAGAAGCGTGGCAATTTTATATCGCCCAATGTTAGATGATCCAAACTTTGCGCTGAGTCACGGTAAAATATTATTGACTGTCCGGGAGCTCTTTCGTATCGCAAGGCCTCTTATGTTGCCGCATTATCAAGTGAAAATAATGAGGATTTCTCCTGTTGCTATGGCGATATGATCAGCTATGGTAAATTTAAATGAAATTAGTGTATGTGTATATGTGCAGGGTTTAACTTGTTATCTAAAGGTGGTGGGGTGGGGGTGGCCCTCAACAAATAATTGTGGGTGTCTCAAGCTCAACTTTGCATGATACATGTAGCTGTTGAATATTTTGAAAATAATTTGACTGGAAACTATTGCTGCAACAAGTTCCAGTCAAATTATTTTCAAAATATTCAACAAAAAATGTGCTGCTGTAATGAAATTCATATCTGGTTTGCACCCTGAAAAATACTGAGCCACTCCTAGACAATATACGGTTCCCAGAGCCACTCATAGACAATATACTGTTCCCAATGTGGATTTTGGGGCTATATTACCCTAAATAAATCCCTTTATAATGAGAAATCCTGTGTATGTGTGACACACTGTGTGTGTTTGTGTGTATGTTGGTATTTCTGGCTATAGTAGATTAAGATAACTCCTATGATCTTTTAATAGTGTGTTTTGATAGGATAGCTGTTGAATATTTTGAAAATAATTTGACTGGAAACTATTGCTGCTTAAAGCAGCAACAGTTTCCAGTCAAATTATTTTCAAAATATTCAACAAAAAATGTGCTGCTGTAATGAAATTCATATGTGTGTGTGCGCGCGCTGTGCTTTGACATTCTTGTGACAATTATTCATATATGCAGTTTGGTATTGTCCTCGGGTCTTCCACTACTGCGGTTGCTTCAGTTCCACAGGCAAAAGTGCCCACGCTGTGTTTTGATATTCTTGTTTTATACAGTTTAATACAGTTTATATATGATGAACTTAGTAACTGTGTTTGTTTTTTGTCTGATTGAAAGTCCCAAAATGAAATCTGGAAAAGGTATGGAATTTAATTCTGCGAAGGTGTATGAACCCTGTTATTACTAGGAGCGAAAAATGGATAAAAGGATAATCAATCTCTTTCTAAGTGTATGCAGAAACGTTGGGTCGACTTAGCGGAACGTCAGATTGCCTTGAAAGCGCTAAATAGCGAGATTTGGTTCAGTAAAGTAAGACAGACCCTACAAAAATATGAGCTACCTCAATGACAACTCCTAGAGGACCCACCTACAAGAGACGTTGGGTGGGGTGGGGGTTGGGTGGTGGGTGTGGGTGGATTGTAAGCGATTAGTCAAGAATTAGATTAACAACTACTGATACACAAAAATGGAACAGGAAGCCTCTTCCAAGAACTCACTAAGATATCTCAACTTTAAAGTATGCTCAAATAATCACAGTACTGTAACTTAACATTTTGAGATAAATGCCATCAGGGCCTGCTAATAATTAAAACAGAGTGCCCTCATTGAGGTTTGGCTGCCCGTATTCTATTAATTACTGGTATGTATGATTACTGTATTCTGTGGCTGTAGTAGTAGAAACATCCTATAGCTGCAGTCAGTCCTTCGCTTTTGCCCACTGTGTCTTGCCCTCAGCCAAAATTCTTAGCTTCCTCAGGTCCTTTCTTGAGTTGAGTGTACCGAGTACTGCTTTTTTTAGGTCACCTCGTAGCATGCTTAGCAGATTTATGCAATGACGTCCTCTCCTGGATTTGTATTTGCTGGCTCTGAGTAGGGTGAATTCCAATGCTTTCTGTGCTGGTGTGTCTTCTGGCATCCTTAGCACAAGGCCAAACATGGAGCATCTTTGCTGGGCGACTTACAGACAGGGGCGATGTAATACACATCTCGTATAGTACATCGCTGGAAATTATGCTGTCTGGCCATCGGTGTCCAGTGATGGTGCGTAGGTGTTTGTGGTGGCAGGCATTGAGTTTGTCTAGAGCTGCCTTTGGAGCTGCCCAGCTGTTACAGTTATACAGCATCAAGGATACGCAGGTTACATTGTATAAACATAGCCTCTTTATCAGGGTATCTTTGATCTACGAATCCATAGCTTCCAGAAGGACTGGAAAGCTATGTTCCCCATGGCGCGGCGTGCAGAAATGTCATCAATACCGCAAAGCAGTGAGCTCAGGATTTTACTTTTCCTCCATGGTTCGCCGGCACGAAGTGGGTCGTCATTTTCTACAGTTTCATGGTTTGTCGATAGTATATGTGGTGAAATCTGTTTTGGATTCATTCATAAAGAGATTCTAAATTTTTATGCTGCTTGCAGATATTGGGAGAAGTTTGTCAAGGGGTTTCTTTTCCTCGTCTATGAAGTCCACATCGTCGTCATATTCCATCTCTAGCGACATACCCAGTATTGACACAGGGGGGGGGGGGTGTGTGTTTGGTCTTGTGGAACTTTCCCGCACAGATTTCAATGCGGCAGCAAGGTAACGTGTGAAAAGCACCAGAGATAGACCATCTCCCTGTGAGGAGGTGATTGATGTCTCAAACTCTACAGACTTCACTGACTTGACTCGTACTCTCAGCTTGGTGTCTACAAGCAGTCTCACTAGTCGTAGCTCATCTTCATTGCAACTGGCCTGGCGTAGTACATCTAGGATCTTTGAGCGCTTAATTGTCTCGAAGGCTCGTGACATGTCAATGCCCATTTTGTGGAAGCCCCAGTGTTTGGACATGACTACCGACACAAGCATGTGTTGAGCCGATACAATGTCTGCGCAGCTGTGTCCAAGTCTGAAGCCACTTTGACATGATCTGGTGAAGTCATCCTCCTAGTCTCGGATGTGGCATAGAGTAACATTGGATAGGATTTTCTGTATGCTGTTCAGGAGCACAATGGGCCGCAGATTGGCTGGGGGGGGGGGTGTTGGAGGTGCGGGGACCAGGTGGCTTCTTGGGCTTGGGTAGTGTGATAAGGGTGCCTTGGCCTACAGCGTCGATGGAAAGGTGCATAAAAGCTGAATTGATTAGGCGCATGATCGGTTTTGAGATAATGTCAATTGCATATTTGAATAGTTCATTGCTCATTCCATCAGGTCCAGATGCACGTCCATTTTTCATGTGCTGTTTTAATTGGTGTTAGTAATGGCCTGTGGTCTCCTGAGAACGGGTACAAGGGCTCATCATCGTTGTCAGTGAACTGTTCCTTGAACCATTCTCGAATCACCTCATCTTTTTCCTGTTCAGTCCCGATAAAGTGTCCTTCAGAGTTATGTACGGTGTGTGGTGGTGTGTAGTCTAACGCTCAGGGCTCAGGATGCCCGAAAAATTTTGTGACAGTCATCCGTGGCAGTGATTTTATCTGCTAGGGAGTCCACTGGTTGAATAGCAAGATCTTTTAAACGTTCGTTAATGTGGCGCAGAATGTTATTGCGCTTCTGGCGTAGTTTGGTGCGTTCTTCACTTTGGCCACTTTAATAGATGCTCAGCCGTAAAGCTTTCTGCTCTACTAACAGTTTTACTACTAGAGGGTCGTCAATATACCTAGTTCTGTTGTTTTTAAGAACACCTACAGTGCCGGTAGCTGATGATTCCATAGATTTCAGTATTTTGGTTAGGGCTTTGTTTGGATCGGAGCTGACGTCGATGTTAGCTATCTGCTCCCCGAGGGCTTTGTGTCGCTGATGAGCTTAGGTAGGTTGTAGGTGACTCTACCCTCTTAACTGATATGGTGTTTATATCATAAGTAGAGATCGTTCATCTGAGGTATATAATTACTGGTATGTTATATAATAACTCGGTACACATACATATACTTGCATTATTATGAACTAATAACCATTGCATGAAGCCGCTATTTATCAGCATCCAAAGTGACCATGATTCTGAAAATGCATTTTTATTACACAATGATATGAGATAAAAATCAAGAAACCATCAGAGTTATAAATGTTCACGTCACTGGTATTTTTCCTAAGCACGAAAAATTGGCATGCTCATGAGGGCATCTGACTGTTGAGATCCACATGCCCTCACTGATTTCCTCATGCACTTGCATCAGGGCACTCACTAAGTTACAGCACTGAATCAGCCACACCCAGTCATGTCTAAAGTCAAGGGAAACGTTAGAGATGTCGATAGAGCTTGCGTAAAAGTTCGACTTCTTACTGAATGTTATATACGCCAGACCAATCGTGCTAGATTAAACCAGAATGAAGTCAACCCTACGTGCATACTTTGTCACAGAGCTCCAGAAGATTGTGAATATTTCCTGTGCCAGTGCAGGAGATTACAGAGCATTGGGTCAAGATATCTTCCAGAGATTGCTGGTTTACTACATGTCCGTGGCTATGTAGAACTGTTAACCTTAATTATTCACTTATGATTATTGCTTGATGCTTCCAAACTTATTGATATAGTCCACATAAACAGACACTTGATCTATAACATTGAACTGATAAAGTAGAAGATATGGATTTGAGTGCCACCAAACTCGTAGGATTATGGATTATCTGTGAGGATCAAGCCATCACTAACTCAATCGAGGGTACTCCCAGTTAATGGGAGGGATCTCCAATCAACCAACCAACCATGGCATTTGCCTTATTTACCTGTGCTGTAGGTGCTGCTTTTAAAATGACAAGTTACTGTGACTAGTCTTACACGATTACATGATTAAATCGAAAATTGCGATTATGGTGTAAATCGCAAATTTATATGATTAAGTATTAAATAATCAACAGGGCTCGATTTTAAAACTTACCTGTTAACCCGAGGATAGTAGAATTTCATATGGGTTAGTCAAACTACACCTGCACTAACCTGTCTGGGTTAGTAATGCTCTCAAAAGAGGAAATATGAAAAAACACTGTTACAAACATGTATAATATCATTATGTTCAGTACCCACCAAAAATTGACAAACGAACAGATTTTCTACTACATTCTATGCTTTATTGAATATTTTGAAATTAATTTGTCTGGAAAGCCATTGCTGCCTTAGTTTTTTATTTTTCAAAATATTCAACAGCTCTGTATGGTTACCTTGGAAATGAGCAGAAGAAATTCTTAAAATATACCCCTGATCAAATAATCGTTTTCTATGCCTGGCTCGAGAATTGAGCCAAACATTCCAGTGATACATTTTCAAAAATAGTCCGTGACTGATTTTCGATTTAATCACATAATCGCGCAAGCCTAGCTACCCGAGCTTATTACATCAATTGACAACCCCCTTTTGTGTTCTTCCAACTAGAAAGTTTTCACTCCATTTTATTACATGTACCTGACTGCTTATGCCATAGCTGTATAATTTGCCGAGTAGGTGTTAATGTGGAATGGTATCAAAGACTCATGAAATCCATGTACACAGTCTCTCCGGCATGTCTGGGTTTATATAGAAGTGTCTGGTAAATCAGTGTTTGTGATATTGGGAATGCCATTTGTCATCATATTTAGGTTCTTAGCCTTTTCTATTTGTACACACTTTATCATTGGAATATTTATATATAATTATACAATCAACAGATTTTCAGAATGTTGATCAACACGATGTATCAATGCAATGGAAGCATCGATTGAAGTATGGAAAGTCTGGAAAAGTAGGGAATTATAAGAAACCGATTTAACATTTTCTGCTAATATTTGGGAAAAGTATGGAAAATTTAAATTTATTGTCAGTTGTTAAATTCTCACGCAAAATAAAAGAGATAATATTCAAGATATCGAAGACCTTTGCTTTTAATTCTGACATTTTTTTTAACTGGACACCGGTTGAAGACATGATAAATTGGGTCTGGGAATTTATAAACTACATTAAAGGTATGGAGAAAATATGGAACTTTATTCTGCAACAACTGTATTAACTCTGTCTTTTGTATTCTGTGTTCAGGTGAATGTTATGTGAAGGTGAGTCACCATGGAGGTTATATCCAGTCATGGTTCATTGGCAGTTATAGGCTTCATCATTCTCATCACATTCACAGGTAAATGCTCTAACTGGATGAATCCACTTTTAGCTATGCCCCGCCCATCTCTACTGTATCTAAGCTCCATGCACGCTTTGCCCGTGTTGTGATCGATCAAACTGAATTGGCAGAATCCGAGGGAATATTTTGAGCGGTATCGCATCGCAAAATGCGATGCAAATGAGTACCTGTTGCTACACATTCACAACTTCGCGTAGCTTTTTTCCGCGATACATAATTTTCATGTAAAATTCAGTCAGTTCACTTAATTAAAAAATATTTTTGATAAAAAGTCGGGAAAAGTTGCAAACCGCTTGTCAAATTTAGTAAGGTAGCGAGACGTGCATGCGTTGGAAACTGATTTCCGATGTAGCCCATAGACATATATAGCTATAGAGGGCATATCTCCATCCCTTCCTTCACTACAGGACAAACGACCGTCGGTGACGCGAGTTCAGTAAGCGCTCCATAGATAGCTATCTATATGGAGAAACCAAACGAAATCTGGAACATGTTTGTCTATGCCGTAAATTGAAGACTACACTATATTTCGGTGATTTTTATCGATCGACTTAGGTAATTTATTGGTTAAAATTTCGTTATATTACACATTTTAACACTGATCTCCATCTAGATTATTTTGAAACCATATTAGAAAAGACTACATTCCATATTTATTCTGTTCGTGGCTTGAACAACACGAGCGAAACGCCAATACCCTATAAAAAATTCGTGAATTCTCTCGTATTGTACATGTATCAACGACTGCTACATTGGAACCAGTCCTACATTTCACAGTTACCAGGAAATCGGGAAAAGTCTCTTTACTGTATATCCATCATAGGAGAAACACTCAAGTGCGTAGTATTAAATCGGCCATGTTAAATCGTCGGTAATTTACAAGATAGTTTCGAAAGCATGGGCGTGTTACATATAGGCCACCAGTTCGCCTCATTTTCGTAAGCAAAGGTTTCAAGCGCGATGGTGTGTTACGAAAGAGCCAACCAGCAATCCACATTCGGAAGCAATTATAATCTGATAATGTCCAAAGTTTCGCGTCTAGGGGAATTCCCCCGAACGTACATCTACGGTTGCTTTCGCATTTAGTTTCTATAAACAACCAAGCCAGTGAGATGTGCCGAATTGCTTTTATAATATGGGTTCCCGGCGATCGTTTTATCGTGTACGACACTATTTGAGATCTTTTACACGTCTTACAAATACATTGCAGAAAGAGTCTCATTTTCTTAGATCAAGTTCACAAATTGTGTGCAACGGATTCTGGACAAATAGTTTTATTTTCGTGGTAAGCAATCTACGTAACCGATTTTTCGTTCTGCATATTTTCATTTTGCGTAACCAACACGCGAACGATTGGTTGAAGGGAAAACGTTTTGTGAAATTGGCAAATTATGCTTTTCGGTTGTTTTCGGATTCACCTGCTCATAATGTGTGTAGATGAAAAAAGCCGTTTTTGATCATGCAAACATGTTTTGAAACGTTTCCCCATTGGAACACCAACCAGTTTAAGCTTACACAGCATTTCAAACTATAAAATAGAATCGAATAATACGGTGTAGCCGTTTTTTAACGTTGCTCTATTGGTACATGTTGTATATTGTTCGTCACGTGTCTTAGTGGTCAAATCAGCCAGAAACATCTTATATAGGAGGGAATATTTTGTTGGAAAAAAATTGCGTAGCAGTCACTGCTAAACAAATCGAATAATGCATAGCGGTTCATAGCACTTGGATAGCAAACAAACTGTGTTGAAACTGGCTGGTGTTCCAACGGGGAAACCTTTCAAAACATGTTTGCATGATCAAAAACAGCAAAATTTGGTAGGAATGTACTTTGATTGTAGACATCACAGTGACATCATAAATGGATATGGAATTTTCAATATTATTAGACTTAGGGAAGTGTGGAATTTCATTCTGCAGGTGTATGAACCCTGGACAATACTGTAAGATGCGTAAATTCAATAATTATTAACCGTTTTAAATATCGTTATCTAAGAAATTTGTTGTCATCCCGACATGGCCATGCAGAGATCACTAGTCAGTACCAATAGTGTGAGATTATGATTCCATTACAAATCACAGACACAGATTTAGTTTTAAACTTGTCTTTTATTCCCTAAGCAATACTCAGTTTCATTCTGAATCGTAGCAAATAATGTCACTTGGCTGGTGGCATCCTGTTTGCTCAAGCATCCAATTGAACATGCTGCAGCTCTCTGGGAAATTATTTCCTCCATTTTCAAGTTCTTTTGATTAAGTCATCATGTACAATGTAACTAATGTATCTCAAAAGGGTATGTGGAAGTCAAGCCTCAGATTTGGTGCAATAAATTCTTCTGGTGGAGGAGTTTTATTTATTGTGCAATCATTGCAACATTCCAATTCAAGCTTGAAGATGTCTCGGTTATCACCTGTCAAAGGTATAATAAAATTGATTAAAATACATGACAAGATAATTGAGCATTCGTCTCAGTCATAATATCTGAATTAGAGTCAGTGCTGAGTCACAGGGTAAAAATTGTTTTAATTGATTGCCATCATGAGACTCATTGTACTGTCACAAATATTCTTTGCTGCATTAATTCATGTGTCATAATCATGATAAGGATGTTTACTTTGGTACTATGTTCCCGGACTATCACACAGTTTGTTTGCTATGCAAGTGCTATGAACTGCTATGCATTATTCGATTTGTTTAGCAGTTACTGCTACGCAATTTTTTCCCGACAAAATGTACCCTGAATCCTAATATAAAGGTAACTACATATATACAGCTAACCTATTGAATATTTTGGTGCTACTTTAATCAGGCTTCGTTGCTGATTGTAATGGCAAAGCGCCCAGTCGAATTGGTTTCAAAATATTCAACAGAATGTTTATTAAATAGTAAAGACACAATTCGTACTGTGAAACTTAGACTGTGGGAATTCAATTTTCAAAGTTTCAAATTGATTCCAATATGCATAAGGAGTGGGCGAATTTTAGCTAGAAATGGGCAGATCATAGAGTACTCCTCAGTAATATGGTAACATTGCATCGCGCCTGAATTGTGAGTAAAATCTAGTCTCGCATGCGGGATGCCAGGAGTAAATGTGACTGGTTCGTGACTGTAGAAATCATAAACAGCACTAGAAAATTTCACTCTCATTTATGAAAGATGCGGTCAGGATTATGAGAAATACGTGGGTATGAAAAATGTAGTCAGGATTTGTGAATTGGCAAGATACTACTACAGCTGAAGCGGGCTTTGTCTATGTCTTGTTTATATAGGTGCTTAATTCATTTTCATGTAAAATTTTTGGTGAATGGTCAGAGACATGCCTGGACACATTCAGATGTAATACTCGAATTCGTCCTTTGATTTAAATTCTGGAGGCATACAAATGTAAATCCTATAGCTGATCATGTTTAGAAAATCAGAAAATTCATATGTCAGCCGTCAATGGATTGGATTTGTAGCAACACTATACATTTGTCTTCCAACCACACTCAATTCTGATGATACTGAGAGGGAATCGAACCGCCAACTGTCGAGAGTGCCAAGCAGCATAGTCCACAAACAGTTCCACCACACTTGAACGGCGCAAGACTGAGTCTTGCTTTGCTAGTTACCGTATTTCGCTTAATAGTAGCCTAGACTTCTATTAGGACAAGAGGTGTTCAATTTCCAACCAAACATCTCTGAGAAAGGGGGTGGGCTTATATTACAGAGTTTTCCCAAAAAAGTTTTCTAAAATTGATACCACGGAAATTCAACATATTTTCTCCCGTAAAAATTCCCACCACCTATGCCTATGTTTAATGTATACCTCAAAAACTCACCGGGGAATTGAAATTATTTGATTTGAGCACCTAAATATTGCGTATCCTTTAATAAAGCTCATTTATTACATCAAAATGAATCCACAATTTGATATAAAATGGTGTCGCGAAAAAATACAAATCATGTGAGTCGCCTCCAATTGAAGAGTTTATTTTAGAGCGAGTACTCAGATATAAATATTCTGGAATCGGGGACTCGGACCTCGGGAATATCTATATATTATCATTGCGTGATAGTATTATACTGATCTTAAAAAACGGGTACCCGTTTGATAAACTCCCATTAGCGTATAATATCTCCCGAGAACATGATGCCTCCCATCTCAAGAACCGCTGGCTCGCCAACTTAAGAAGTCGGCTATATTGTCGTTCGTAATAATTCAATTTGGATCATTTAATGTTGATCGGCGTTACAAAATTGATGCACATTTTCTCCCATCCTTGTTGTTTGGTACATAAATTTGCTCTTAAAATATATTTATAAGGAAGGTATTTAATCATGCCAAGACTGTTTTACGCGCATTTTGACTACAAAAGTGTGGAATAAACTTTATTATATCTTGAACATACGTGGCCTACTATTTGTATTAACCTAGTAAGCGATCGCGATTTAAAAATCTGAGGCCTGTATTGACTTCTAGAGGGGCCGGGAATGTATCAGGGCAGAGATCGGTCTGAAGTAGACACACCCTGTGACACGATTGTTATTATTATACACGCTATTCTTACAAATTTGCTCTTAAGAAAAATTTTCCTATACAGTCTGCTGAGTTAGGGGATGGGCTTCTAATACAGAGTTTTGCCGTTTTGAAACTGCTAAGAAATCATTGGAGCTCATATGTCAAAGTTAGGGGGTGGACTTCTATTAGATCATAGGCTACTATTAAGCGAAATACGGTAGGCTTTCAAGATGTTGGTTTCTGATACTCAGTGGAATTCTGATAGCTGATTTTGACCATATTGGAGCTTTCCATTTTTAGCTATGCCCTGCCCATCACTAGCTAAGCTCCACCCACACCTCGCCATGTTAGGATTGATCGATCCCCAAATGCTCTAGCTATCAATTTCCTGAAAACTATACAGGGAAGCTGTTGAATATTTTGTAACTAATTTGACTGGGTGCTGTTGCTGCCAATGGCAGCAACAGCACCCAGTCGAATTAGTTTCAAAATATTCACCAGAATATTTATTAAATAGTGAAAGCAAACGATTTGTATAACAATGCATAGATCGTCTTCAAATATGCGTTCGTGACGTACTTATCGACGCCATTCATGACATCATTCATTATGATGTCATTGTACACATCACGCAGTTCATTATGACGTCATATGATGGGTGGGTACTCTGGAAAGGTGAATTACTGTAACTGGCTAGCCAGTCATGCCAGTTAGTGATTTATGTGCACAGAGGATCATACATTACCTCGTCTGTGTGCACATCACAGAGACCACACATTTTACAGCTATTATACTTAGTTATCCAAGTAGTGTTAAATCAGCTACTGCGGAATTCTATGGTATATCAGAAACCCACATCGCGAAAGCCTAATCAGCAAAGCAAGACAGGCAAGACGGATTGCGATGTTGGTGTGGCGGAAGCGGTTGTGTGCTATGATACTTGGCATTTCTCACTGGTTGTCGGTTCAATTCCCTGTTGATGCCAATACACTCTAATGACAGGGCTACTTGTATTTAACTAAGTATAGTGGCGGGAAAATGCGTGATGTGCGTACATGCAAGGTACTGTGTGACCTTTTTGTCAATGCCAATATACAAAAAATGTATTGCCATGACTACTTTTATAATATTCTGATGACGTCATCTACATTTGTAGTAAAGTATTCAGGGAAAATGCCTCATGGGCCACCATGATTGGCAGAAACATTCAGGGGAAAAGCCGTCTATGGCGAATCTGATTGGTTGAGCTAATGTCATGACACTGATAGATCTATACTATTAGGCAGCAGCTGGGTACATGTAGGTGTGCGTGCCAAAGTCTGTCATGTGTGTATGTATGTGCCTTATATTTACAATTTTAGGCAACTCTTTTTTATCTAATTCAGATTTATTCAGAAACTATATACTGAATGTAATAAAAATGCAATAAAATAGAACAACATCGCTGTATTTGTTTAAGATAGTCACAGTTAAGGTGGTTGGCTGTGTTGAATATTTTGAAAATACTTTCATGGGAAGTTCTTGCTGCCGAAGTTTGCAACAGCTTCCATGGGCACAAAGCTGCTGAATCTGTGTAAAAATTAATTTGACAATTATTTTGAAATTATTCATCACAAAATATTCAGCACAGCTGACCATAGGCAATGCCTATTAGGCATATACAATGATAGCACGTTATAATTACCCTGGTCCAAGGGGAGAAATGAGAATTTTGTTCTACTTGCACATAGCATTTTGATTTTGCCTGCAGCGCAAAAAATGTACATGCACATAAATTAATACGTTCACCTATGAATTCCATACGTGTATGTCTCAGTTTCAACACAACCATACAGGAAAACTGTTGAATATTTTGAAATTAATTTGACTGGAAGCCGTTGCTGCCTTAATTAATTTCAAAATATTCAACAGAATAAGTTTTATATTATAAAGAATTTCCTTCTTTCAAGGATTTGTCGGTGAGAGGGTTAACATTATAGCTTATCAGGCAGAAATGTGCATGCATCCAGTGAACCCTGTAGTACAAATTTACCTGCACCAGCCATTTTTTACCTGCATTGTTCGACCTTATTTCGACCCCTGCCCTCGATCTGTAAGGGAAAGCGGGTATTGTGATTGGCTCTCTCTATGTCTAGCTGACTCGCAGGGGCCATACAAAATTTTCATTTTCAGCAAGTGGACCGACTATAGATACTGTATATACTGGCTAGATTGATCATGAGCCTCTCAAAAGTGGTATTTCAGAGTTCAGTATTTTCTCCCCGGATGTATAATCTAAAAAATAATAGATTTTTGTTACTAAACCTATTAATTAGTCAAATAAACTATCAGATTATAATAGCCAATAAAATTTTATTTCTGATAAAATGTGTGTATATATCCATCTGCTCAATTTCTCTTCAAATTACCAAAAGCTAGTTTAGACATTTTTGAAGGTTACATACATGTATATATGGAGCTGATCGTCTGTGTCAGCCAGTAAGTGAATACCCGGTCAAGCGCAATTATGATTTACTGAATTCATGTCATCCGCAGTCGCGACTAGCCCCATAGTGAGAGTATCCATATGAGCAATCTAATCAGTATATATATATGTACAATATCTAGGGGACTGAGATTCAATAAATGAAAATATACAAATATTTTGATATATTAGGCAGTGCATATGGCGTATCTGTCAGAGCAAGTGTAGCAGAGTACATAAAGTATGAGGGAGAACCGGCCGTTCTTCACTGTGAATTCCTAACTAACAGCACATACACACCGAAGATCACATGGTACAGCGTTAACAGACGTCTGATTCACGTAAGTTCTCCTTACATCAAGAATCACATGAATCATGTGGTTTGAACAGTTCAGAGTCAGACTGGGGATGCTTATGGGGCTGTTCCATCAAATGACTGGAGAGGGACCAGAGAGCCCAGGGATGCTAAAAGTTGGCTTGGAGCATGAGGGGCCCTTGTGCCAATGGAACAATGACCAGTCCTACTCTGGAACAGTTAATCCTTTGATGGTCAAGCCGACCAAAACTGGTCTTTGAAGTGGTCTAGTGAAATGTCCATTTGTAGGCCAAGAGAAGACTATTTCTGAAATGTTAACACTGGAATGACTGTCTCAATAGACGAGCAAGTCATTCCAGCGGTAAATTTCCACAAATAGTCTTCTCTTGATCTACATGTGGACACTTGATGAGAAAATCAGAATTTTCCTTGTAAAATTTAACCATTAAACAATTAATCGTTGAATGGTCAAGATTTATCTAAAAAAATTGAAATCGTTGTTTAGTTAGCCTCTATTTTTAAGCCAAGAGAAGACACATTTTTGAAAATTTACTACTGTTATGACTGGCTCGGAAACCCAGCCAGTCATTCCAGTGGTAAAAATTTTAAACTCGCCATCTCTTGACCTGTAAATAGATCTTTCTAAAGATCCCTGCAGAATCTGTTTGTGTGTTAACCATTTAAGCCTTGAATTTCTTCAAGAAAATTCCAATTTTTTCAAAGAAAATGTCAATTTGCAGACCAAGAGAAGACTATTTTTGAAAGTTTGGCACTGGAATGACTTGCTCGGTTATCGAGCCAGTCATTCCAGTGGTAAATTTTCAAAAATAGTCTCTTGGTTTGCAAATAAAACATTTCTCAAGCCCAATGTAGAAGCCGTTTTTGGCTGATATGAGTGTTAAAGGATTAAAGAGATCAGAGTCATGGGAAAGTCATGTATAAAATTTCCACACACATTCACACCAAAATGCTTGAAAATAAAAATGTTCAAATTGCATACTTAAAATTTTCACTGGAATGACTGGCTCGATAATGAGCCAAACATTCCAGTGAAAATGTTTTCAAAATAATCTCTTGGTTTGCAAAGTATAGACATTATCTATGAGAAAATTTAAATTTTCTTGAACAGATTTGACTGTTAAAGGGTTAGCATGTTGCACTAGACTTGCACTGTTATGTGATTAAATCGAAAATCACAATTATATTTTATTTCATGAATTTATATGATTAAAAATTATATGATCGGATAATCGTGAATAATTTCTACTACATAAAATGTTTCAAATCTTACCCTTTAATTACATGTACTTTTTAAAGTAATCATTCACGAAAATTGACATTTTGCTCAGTGAATGTATGCCCATTTGCAGGCCTAGAGAAGACAATTTTTGGAAAATGTATCACAGGAATGACTGGCACGATTCAGCCAAGAATCAAGCCAGACATTCCTCTGATACATTTTCAAAAATAGTCTTCTCTTGGCCTGCAAATGGACTTTTCTTAACACCAGTGCAGCTTTCATCATTTTGCAGCTTTTGTTGTTATATCTGGGTAATTTGTACCCAAGCTGATTAATGGAGAAATCCAGTTTTAGCTATGCCCCGCCCATCTCTAGCTAAGCTCCACCCACACTTTGTCATGCTGGGATCGAAGCATCCCTGACCTGCCTGACTATTAATTTCTAGAAAACTATACCGATAAGCTGTTGCATATGTTGAAAATAATTTGACTGGAACAGCACCCAGTCAAATTAGTTTCAAAATATTCAACAGAATCTTTATTAAATAGTAAAGACATACAATTCGTACAACAACGCTTAGTCTGTTATCAGTTAAGCGTTTGTGATGAACTTATCTATGTCATTCATGATATTAATCATTATGGTATCATCCTACATGCCACGTAGTTGATTTTGACATCATATGTTGGATGGATAGACTGGAAAAGTCCATTGAATAATCACGATTATTTTTTAATTATCGATCGTGATCATTCAAATTAATAGTCTCACAAGCCTATGTTGCGCTTTCTTTACCCTCAGATCATCACTCAGTTCGGAAACAGCTCGTTCACTAGTGATAAATACAGAGGTCGTGTTGAGGTCACGAGCAAGGGCTCGCTAAAAATAGCAAATGTGACGGACCAAGATGTTGGTAACTATACATGTCAAGTGGAAGTGTTTCTGGATTCACCGGAGAGCGGAAACACTATGATTAACTTGCTCGTCCTCGGCAATGGTAGGTGCATGAGGGATAGAATTAGTTAATCCTTCTGCGAATAAATGGCTGGCATGTCTGTTATCTAATTCATGTTTGTATTGTAAGCCCTATTGATTTTGGCATCAACCACAACAGCTGCTAGTCAAGTTAGCTCCACAGTATTTAGTATAATAATAATAATAATAATAATAAAAAGGCTAATCCTTTAATCCTCAAATTTGTTCAAGAAAATTTTAATTTTCCCACAAAAAATGTCGACCAAGAGAGAGTACCAGAATTTCTGAAAATTTGCCACTGGAATGCCTGGCTCGAATATCGAGCCAGTCATTCCAGTCATAAACTTTCAAAATTAGTCTTCTCTTGGTCTGCAAATGGGTATGTCTCAAAACCACTGCAGAAACCATTTTGGGCCGGCTTGAGTATTAAAGGGCTAAAGATTAAATTTATGTGAACCGAGTCTGAGTGGACTGTTGAACAGTGATCGCCACCATTTTGTCTCCTCAAGCGACAGTGTGTGATGTCATATAAGTGCCAATGCATTACATTCTTTATTATGTAATAGTCATCCTGAGGCAGCAACAACTTCGTCAAATTGGTTTCAAATTTTTCAACAGCTTACCTGTATGATTGCTTTTATACCACATTGCCAAAATATAGATGGCACCTCTATGACTGCGCGCATATACCGAGGCAGACATGCTAGGTTTTTTCTGATTGGTTGAAAATTAAATGATGACAGCCATCATAAGCTGTCAAACTGTACCAACATTTAGCTACTAAAGCCTGAATATCTTTTTTTAACGGGATGATAACCAGCTTAAAATTTCATACATAGTTTATGAGTGGCCTATTAGGTCATCTGTATAGATATCATGAGATGAGGTTAGTTATCCTTTAACAATTTTGATAATCAAATGTCATAATTTTCAGATAATAATTCCTTTGGCATCAAGACACGTGCGATAATATCCCTAGCTGTTAGCTGCATTGCAGTATTGTTGCCTATCGTCTTGGTTATTGCTGCAAAGATGTGTCTACTCGTTGAATTTTCAGGTACATGTATTTTGTATTCTGTTCAGAGATTTAATTGTTCTATTTTAACCCGTTAATGACCCTAATTCGTTCCAAAAAATTTAAATATTTGCTTATTGAATGTCCATTTGCAGCCCAAGAGAAGACTATTTTTGAAATTTTACTATTGGCTCGTTTATCGAGCCTGTCATTCCTGTGGTAAACTTTAAAAAATAGTCTTCTCTTGGCCTGCAAAATGGACAATCCGCAAGACCACTACAGAGGCCGGTTTTAGCCGGCTTCATCATGAAAGGGTTAACACCCAGATATGTTCCAGAAATTTCAATTTTCTCATGTAAAATGTTTATTTGCAAACCAGGAGAAAATAATTTTTTATACGCCCGCACAGAGTATCGTATGTTCGTATTATGGGATGGCATCTAATATCTGTCTGTCTGTCTGTCTGTCTATCCATTTTGTGTCCGGGCCATATCTTGGATAGTTTTTAACCTACGCTCGCAATTTCTTCTCAGTGAAAACTGTAGAGATAGACGATGTGTGATGATTAATTTCTGCAAAATCCATCCTTATTTGTCAAAGTTATCTCCCTTTAAGGACACATCTGAATTATGTCCCTTGAAATAAAAAAACCTTAGAACCTTTTGTATCCGTACGATATCTCGGAAAGTTTTTAACTTTCACAAATACTTTTTAATGAATAGATTATGGATAACTGAAGTGTCATAATTTCATTTCAACAGTACTTAACAACTAGCTTTATTGCAGGCCCACTGAATGACTGACTGACTGACTGAGTAACTGAGAGACACAACAAATTCGTGAACGAATAAACAAATGAATGAATGAGGGAACATGGCAGTTTATTGAGCTGCTACCCGCAGCTAAAACTTATACACCCCGTAATATTTGGTTATTTGTTCTCTCAGGCTATGTTCGGGTATTTGGCTATGTCCTGGCGACATTAAGCTTTGTGCTGGCCGTGGCAGCAGTCATCATGCTGGCAATTTACTGCATTCAGAGAAAATGGCTGGTCATATTTTATGACCCATTCATGCCGCCAATAGACAGATCAGGTAATGTGAAAATATAGGGATCCATTTCTAGCAATGCCCCACCCACTTATAGCTATGCTCCACCCACTTGTAGCTAAGCTCCGCCCACTTGTAGCTAAGCTCCGCCCATTTATAGCTATGCTCCGCCCAATTTTTACATATTGGAATCGATTAAAATTCTTGAAACCTGATTTCCTATAATCTAATTTCAAGGTAATTACATTTATATAGTAAGTTGTTAAATATTTTGAAACTAAACCCATTAATGAGTATTTCTCATGGCATCTAAATTTTGGAGGTCTCAGGGACCCCACTCCTAGAAATCTAGGAGTCCCAACCTGTTATCTGGTGTCCCAAGCTCAAATTTAGGATGCCCTTGCACTTTTTCTCATCCATACTAAAATTGGAGAGTACCATAGGGTTACACTTATGAATAATGGGGATCCTATGCTAGATTTTGTGGGTATGTTTCTGTAAAAAGCTATAAAACCTAATTTAACAATCATAATCAGATATCCAGGGGTCCCATAGGACCGACCCACTACGGCAACTTTTGGGGGGTAATCCTCAAATTTGTTTTAAAAAAATTAATTTTTTATCATACGTAGTAGATGTCCATGTGCAGACCAAGTGATTATTTTTGAAAATTCATCGCTGGAATGACTGGCTTGGTAACCGAGCCAGTCATTCTAGTGAAAAAATTTCAAAAAAATAGTCTTAGTCTACAAATGGATATTACTCAAGACCACTGTGGAGGCCGGTTCTGGCCAGCTTAGCCGTTAAAGGCTAAAGGCTGTGATAGACGATCCTACATGTCCTATACATGTAGTATCCTACATTTGTATGTCATGCATGTTCATAGTGCATCAGATGTTATTGGATGATTTTACCAACTAGTGATACCAACAAAATCATGTGACAAAAATTCCGGAATGTGATTGGCAGTTTAATCGATTTATGATGTCGGACAAAAGTTGAACATTGTCCAGCTTCTTTGCGTGTATGATGATAAATGTCGAAAGCTATCATACACGATCAGACATCATCCGACATTGTAGAATCATACATGTATAATCGGACATGTAGGATCATTTATCGCAGACTTTAGGGTTAAAATGTTTTGTTGTGATACATTTCAGATAATACACTGATAGTTGGATCAGTGTTGATGGGTGTGAGTCTGGCGTTCCTCCTCACAGCAGCAATCATTCTATGCCTCCCAAAACACAGACGAATAGGAACAAAAGGTATATAACTACAGGACAAAAGAAGACTTTTAACCACTGGAATGACTGGTTCAGTTATAACTGAGGAGCCATTCCAGTGGTAATTTGTCAACAATAGTTTTCTTTTTAAAAGCATTGCTGAAGCAATTTTTTGACTTTCTTAAACTATAAGCCGCAATATCTCAAAATCTCAGTTTCACTGAAAGCAATTGAATAATTTGAAAGTAATTTGACTGAATGCTATTGCTGCATTTAACAAATTAATTGCAAATTGTTCAACATCATATATATTCTTGCTCTGGATTGTTGAAAGGGTGTGGGCTTGCATATGTATATGTGAATTTGTATTCCTGCGGGCATGTGTACACGCATGTGTGTGTGCATGTTTGCATGCCTGGCTACGTGTGCGTGCGTGCCTGCCTGCCTGCCTGCCTGCCTGCGTGCGTACGTGCATCTGTGTGTGTGTGTTTGTATGCGTGCGTGCGAGTGCGTGTGTATGAGCGTATACACAACATACACATGATCTCTTATGAACCATATTTCTTCAACAATGGACCTTTCCAGTTTTAGCTATGCCCCTCCCATCTCTAGCTAAGCTCCACCCACACCTCGCTTGTGTTGTGATCGATCGATCTCTGAACTCCCTGACTATCAATTTCCAGAAAGCTATACAGGTATGCTGTTGAAAATTTTGAAACTAATATGAGACTGCAGAAATGCCCAGTCAAATTTGTTTCAAAATATTCAACAGCACGTTTTTTAAATAGCAAAATCATACAATTCGTACAACGTGTTGGACTATTAAGCGTTAAAGATGGGCTTAATAGAATCATTCATGACATCATGATTATGATGTCAGCATACAAGTCGCGTAGTTGATTGTAACGTCATGATTGAGTGAGGAAATGTATTCATGAATTGTACATTTCTTTAGACTCTAGGTGGCAGGATACCTCAAGAATATCCTCTACAGTCATAACAGTATAGCCAGAGTTATCTGCCTACATGGCATTCTTTGAGGTATATGTTTCTTATGCCTTCATATTTTCACAATTTTTCATTCATATATTAGATTTTTTATTAGATTTTATATTTTTCTGTGTTTATTTTAATTTAATTTTAGATAAATTCTCTAAATACATGTAGATATATTTTACTTCATCGTGCGGTAAAACTTTGTCAAGAAAATCTAAATATTTCCTTATTGAATGTCCATATGCAAGCCAATAGAAAACCTTTTTGTAAATTTACAGTTTGAATGACTGACTCGGTTAATAGCCAGTCATTCCAGTGATAAATTTTCAAAAATAATCTTATCTTGGTCTGCAAATGGACATGTTCTATTTATTGTCTTGAACAAATTCGAGGGTTAAAGATTTAATGGTCAAGATTTGTCAAGCAAATTGAAATGGTTGCTCACATGTGCTGGTCAAGGGAAGACTAAAAAAAAAATGTACTACTGGAGTGATTGGCTTATTTATGAAATCAGTCGAATAATGTCAAAAATAGTTCTCTTGACCAGCAACTACCGACAGAGGCCAGTATTTGAAATCTTGAGCATTAAAGGGGTCACTTCCACCTCAGTATGTCTCCTGATATATTCCTCATATTTTCCTAATATCTCCATATCTTGGATGGGAAGTGTACTTGGGTCCTATTTTTAGCTCGACTCTACGAAGTAGAGCTATTGTGATACCCTGCACGCTGTCCGGCAGCAGCGGGCAATTAGCGTTTAGCTCAACTTCACAGCATCACACAATGACCTTAGATGCCAAAGGTTAATGGGCAAGGTCACTGACCTTGATAAAAAACTAGTTTTTCAACATTAGCATAGCCGTTTAGCTCTACCTAGCAGTTTATATCTCATCTTTGCGTAATCATACCAGACATGGTCAAGGTCATTTTAACCGTGGTAAAATCCTTGTTTTTTCAACATTAACATTTTCTGTTTGGCTCAACATAGCAGTTCATATCTCAGTTTTGGTTAATCATACTGGACCCAGACTTCTTCTTCTTCTTTTCGTTCGCTGATCATACCGCCAGTCCTGTAAGTGACTATCGACATGATCATAAGCTGGACCCAGACTTAGATAATACTTCTGTGTATTGAGAGGGCATCACATAATGACCTTGAGGTCAGAATATCAATGTTGTAGCATTGGTAAAAACCTTTTAAAAATTAACATTTTGTATTTACCTCATCTTAGCAGGTCATATCTCATCTTTAGTTACGCATACTGGACCGAATCCTGGACAGATACTTCCTTCATAAAATGATGGTGGGGTCAAAATGGCAAGGGTCAAGGTTATTGTGATCTTGGTACATGTAAATACTTTGGGTTTTTCAAAATTAACATTTAGTGTTTGGCTCAACTAAGCAGTTCAGATGTTCTGTTTGCTTAATCTTCATGGACCCAAACTTATACACATACTTCCTTATAAGGAGAGGGCATCACACAATGACATTTGGCTGGAAAGGTCAAAGGTTAACATTAATGTCATATTGGTAAATGACTGTTTTTTTTCAGCATAACATTTGCCATTTAGCTCAACTTAGTAGTTTACATCTGTTTTGTTAGTCATACTGGACCCAAATTTAAACACACGCTTCCTTATAATGAGAGCGCATGACATGCTGTCCTTCGGGATCAAATGGTCAAAGGCCATTGTTGTCTTGGGGATAACTGGGGGGTTTTCAACAGTAATATTTTGTGTTTTTCTCAACTTCACTGTTTATATCTCATGTTTACTTAATTACACTGGAGTCAAATTTGAAACACATGTTTCGTTATCACGAGTGGGAATGACAGATGACATCTCGTGGTCAAAGTATCAAAGGCCAAGGTCACTCTGTCCTTGCTAAAACCTAGTTTTTAGCTCACCTGGCCAGAATGGCCAAGTGAGCTTATGCCATGCCGACTGTCCATCTGTCCATCCTGGGTCCGTCGTCCCGCTGTCAAATTTTGCTTAAAAACGCTACTCTTCATTAACCGCTTGGCGGATTTCAGATTAATTTGGCCTGAATGATTCTACAGGGGTAGGCTTTAGAACTTGTATACAGAATTTTGATTCCAGTTACCAGTTTCTGTTACCATTTTTCACTGCGTCCCTCGTGCGTCCTCGGGGACACAAATGCATATATATGCGCAGAAGGATGCATACTTGCATCTCTGCTTACACATTTGCACCTGGTGAAGGCCAACATCCCGCTCAGCTTGTATTCAGATACATATTCTGAATATTTATCTTTTTCAACCATTTTTTTGTGGCCAAAGACGAGCAGATAATTCAGAAAGAGAATTTAAAGTTCACTACAGTGATATTGTCAAATGTGAACTCAGAAATGTTGATAGAAGAGCAGCTAATTCTGTACCAAATATCTTCTATAAAATGAAAATGATTCAGATGAAACAAATATTTGACAAAGTAAATCGGTCTCTAAGATGATGTGAACACAATGATAAGAAAGTAACAGCAGCAGAAGCATTAAATCCAATCCAGATGAATAAATTGGTAAACCTTGATGAAGGATTTTATATATTTAGAACTCTGAGGAATTCGCCTCCATATTTGGAAAAACGAAAGAAAGATGTCTTTGCTATGATCAGGCAACTTGGACTTCTAACTTGGTTTGCTTCTTTGTAAGCTGGTGACACAAGATGGCATGACCTCTTGAGAATCCTTGGAGAGTTAAATAACAACATTACCTATACCGATGAACAAATTGAGCAAAGGAGTTGGAATGACAAAACCTGTATTGTTAAAAAAGATCCAGTAACTTGTGCACATTACTTCGAATAAAGAATTCAGCAATTATCAACATTATCTTGAAATCTGAACATGGCCCTCTAGGAATATTGAAGGATTATTTTTATCGGGTTGAATTTCAGCACAGAGGTTCCGCTTACATACATACGCTTATGTGGATACATGAAAGTGGACAATTTGTTTACTATAAGCCAGTTAGTGGACAGCACAAAGATTATGATATTGGTATAGATCTTGGTATATCACAAAGCATTCCACACTTTGAATCCACATCAACGATTTTGCCAAATGATGAATATTTACAGCTTGCGAGGAAACTGAATGTCCAGCTAAGAGAGTTTTTCATTCATGTTCTGCATTGGATAAAGACTAATGACCTACATGTATCTATGCATTTTTGATAGGTGCTGGCATTGGTAAATGTCTTGTAATTACAGCGCTATATCAAGCATTGCATAGATATCTTTGTTCATTTGAGGGTCAAAACCCTGATGATTGTAAAATACTCTTATGCGCTCTTACAGGAAAGGCTGCCTGTAACATAGGTGGTATTACATGCTGCTATACGGTTGATAGTGATACCTTGAATACACTACAAGTGAAGTATAAAAGCCTTTCTGTTGTCATTATAGACGAAGTGTCAATGGTTGGCAATAAAATACTGCTACTAGTTAATGAATGTTTGCGACGAATTAAAGGCAATCAAAATGAGCTGTTTGGCGGTGTCAGTGTCATTCTAATTGGAGACCGTTATTAATTAAAACTTGTGATGGACAGATGGATATTTGAAGATTTGAATGAACAAATGGGACCTTTGGCAACAAACCTATGGAAATCGCTGTTCACTTTGCATGAACTGACAGAAATCATGCGCCAAAAAGATCACAAAGATTTTGTTGAACTTCTAAATCGACTGCGTTGCTTAGAAAATGATAAACTCATTGATGATGATCTGAAATTGTAAAACCACATGACCCAAATTATCCATTATCAGCAGCCCATTTGTATACAACGAATGACCAAGTAGACTGTCTTAACAATAAGATGTTTAACAACGCTACAAAGGAAAAAGTGAAGATACATGTACCGTCACTAGATACTGCTGTTGGCGATCTACAAACAGCTGTAAAAGATAGACCAGTGAAAGCACTTCCACAAGCAATAACTAAAACTGGTGGTCTACCGAGTCAACTTCTAGCGGCTGTTGATATGGCATACGATATTACCCCCAATTTGGACATATTGGATGGAGTAGTTAATGGAGCGTCTTGTTACATTAGGAGTATAGAATATCGGCAAAAGGAGACTAATAGTACAGTTTGATGAAGAATCAATCGGTAAAGAAAGACGACGAACCTACAAACATTTACGAACACAAAATATACCAGAGAGTTGGATTCCCATATTTGATACACAATGGACATTTTTGTACAATAGCGGAACCCTCATCATGGTCTTGCAATGTTTTGAAGAGGTGTCATTCGAATGTGTCATGTACGCTGATTTAGTTCATTTGACTTTGAATGTATGGTTACCACTCTGAAGAAAGATGAGACAGATTTGCAAGTTGCACTTATATACAAATCACCTCATTGTGCTTATGCAGAATTGAAAAAAGCTATCGAAATACAAATCAAACACAAAATATTAACGGATCAGAACTTTATAATAATTGGAGATTTTAATATTGATGGAACTACAAATAACACATTTTTGGACTGGATGGAAGACCTCTTTTCATGCAGACAAGTAGATGCTTCAGTTACAACTGACTACAAATCTAAACTTGACCTCATTTTTACGAATATACAAGATGTAATTTTAAGTGTTGTTGAATGCTGTTGGACAGATCACAAGCTTATTTATTATGCAGTTTAGTCTTAAATCAGTATTATTTGTGTAGTATATTTACATTATTTTCTATAAATATTACATAATTCACCTTGTTATTGGAAATCTGACCTTCACCTGTACATCTGCTGTGGAAGATGTCCTGCTCCACCCCCTACCCCAGTGGAGGCTCCAGGCTGCCTCTGCGATAAGACAGAACTTTCTCATCAATAAAGGCAAGGATCCTCTTCCAGCATTACCTTCTACACATATTCGGGGGACCAACAAGAAAGAGAGGACAGCCCACTAAATCTCAACTCTGAATGTATGAAGTGGAGGATATGACACACTTTCTGACTGAATACCTACAACTCCATACAGCAAGAAGGCCCTTCAATGAAATAATGGATCTCGGCCTGAACCAGAGTAAGTAGCAATAAATAGCAAGACCTGAATCCAGGCAATAATTTACCATAGCAAGCTCCACACATACAACCCTGAAGTGCAAAAATAGAACTGCTGAGACATGTTCTGCCCAGAATCAACAACATACTTTACTACCTATGGGTTAACACTAAATTCACCCATCAGAGAAAATCTGGATCTGATACAGTATTATAGGACTAACCTACATATGCTCATACTATTTCCACTGGGATGTTCATGTGCAGAAATCTTTCTGGGAGATAGGATTTACAAGAACAGAACAGAACTCTGATACCTCGCAACATTGGCCTCCCTGGTCATAACATATATTACGTTTTTTGCTGATGCTAAGGACTTAACATGAAGTTGGTGCCTGGACAGAAGAATTTCCATATGAAAGAAGAAGAATGCTATAAACGTGTATAAAGCTGAAAGACAAAGATAACATCTAGATTCAACACAATGATTTATCAAAAGGTAAGATTCTACTTCAAAACAATTCCAGCCATGATCACTTTAATGTTAAAAATGGCGAAAATGTTTTAACCAATGGATATCCCAATATTTGTATATTTAGCAAATACCTGTATTTTACACCTAATTATAATTATCTGTCAGTTTTATTAACTGATCTATAATAAATATAAAATATAAACAATATATAGGAAATAACAAGTCTTTTATGAGTAAAACCCTAGAATATCAATTTAAAGGCAACCATTTTCAAGAGATGTTGAATATTTAAAAGTTGATTTGTCTGGAAAATATTGACATATTAGGTGGCAATGGCTTCCAGCATAAGAAATATTTCAAATGCTATTATTCTAGGTGAGTGCCAGGTCCGTCGTCCGTCTGTCCGTCAGATCGCTACTCCTAAACACCTTGGCGGATTTCAAAGAAATTTGTTTGGAATTACCCTATGGTGGTAGGATCCAGAACTTCCACTCAGAATTTTAATTGGTCAATTTTTCCAGTGTCCATCTTGTTTAATGTAAAGAATCGTATATTTAAATGCAAATGTTTCAAATGCTAATGGTCCAGGTGAGCGTCACAGGCCCTTGGGCCTCTTGTTATCAAAACTAACATTTTTGCATTTAGCTCAACTTAGCAGTTTATATTTCATATTGGTTAAGCATACAGGACACGCCCTTCCTTATAATGAGATGGCATGACACAATCACCTTGGCATCAAATGGTCCAGATCATTCTGATGATGACAATAACATTTTGCATTTACCTGAACTTAGCAGTTGATATCTCAAGGGGAACACAAGAAGGGTCACCATAGATTACATAAATCACGTAGTTCTATTGTAGAGCCCATATTTAAACTACTGTGTAAAAATTTCCTGTGACATTTAATTATAAATCTGATTAAAATTGCGTTAAAAAGCGCTGTGTTGCTCTAATTTTCTGCGAGTTAATTCGACCTATGACATCATAGATTGAATCCCGTCCGAAAAAGACCACGATAACGCTGGAGAGAAACCCCTGATAAAACGCAATTCGCAACGTTATTGCAATAGCGCTATTGGATGACAGCGAGAAAAACATTCAACCTATGATGTCATAACCTAATTCTCGAATAGAAATTTGGCGAAAGTTTCACATATTTAACTAACAAATATATCTACTTCTAATTTGAGCACAGAGCTTATAATTATATCTTTAAAAACGTTACAGCCTCTAGATTAATTTTTATGAAGTAGGGGGTCTGGTGATTCCCTTTAATCATGCTGCACCCATACCTGGACACTTGCTAATGAGAGGGGATGAAACAATTAGTCTGCGGTCAAAAGGCCAATGGTCATGGCCATTGATAAGTCTATTGATAAGCCTTCTGTATATATGTAATGTATTTTATGTTTCAAGTCAAGCTTCATAGTGCATTGCAAAGTCGTAAAGTCGATCTTCATGGTTGCATTGCAACCACATTCCTGGTTCTACACTGGTGATATCTATACAGCCTCAGTAATCCCAAACACGCAAAAGTGTGGCAGAGTTTTACTCTTGGCCCTTTTCACCTGATTGGACGAATTCGATCACTCATTTACAATTTCAAAAATATTCTGTTGAATATTTTGAAACGAATTTGTCTCGGAGCAGTTGATGCATATAACGGCTACAGGTTCATGTCAAATAAGTTTCAAAATATTCAACTCCTTACCTGTCATACCGGTGTAGGTATCTTAATCCAATCACCGATGAATTCACTATATCTCATTATCAACGCTACCACACAGGAAAACTATTGAAGATTTTGAAATTAATTTGACGGCAAGACATTGCTGCCCAAGGCAGCAATGGCTTCCAGTCAAATTAATTTCAAAATAATCAACAGAATAAGTTTTATATCGTTAAGAATATAATTTTCCATTGATTTGTGGGTGAAAGGGTTAAAATTGAGTTCCTGGGAATTCAGGCTTCAAAGTGTTAAGTAATAATGGTATACACTAATAATATTAGTGATTTTATCCTTGCTTTAAAAAAACAAATTTTTGCTAAATTTTGTGTTTACGCTGCATGCAATTCAGGCATTCTCTAGTTTCGATATTAACCCTCAAACCCATACCACTCCGATGTTAATATTATGTCTTTTACTATGTCAATTGCAAAGAAACTGGTGTACATTTTTCAACAATTTTGGTAGACGATGTTGCTGTCTACCACACAATTTGTTGAAAATGAACACCCGTTCATCTTGAAAATTTAATTTGAAAAATAAAGATTTTGACCTCAAAGTGGTAAGGGTTAATTCTTATGCCGACCAAACCCGGACTCTGTTACGGTCCTGTGGAATGTCCATACAATTTTTCGAAAATTTACCACGAATGACTGGCTCACTAACCGAGCCAGTCATTTCAGTGATTAATTAAAAAAAATTCTATTCTCTTGGCCTGTAAATGGACATTCAATAGGCAGATATTACAATTTTCTTGACCAAATTTGACCATTAAAGGGTTATTATTCTATTATCATGATGTTTAATATTTATCTCACCTGGTCAAGAGGGCTAGTTGAGATTTGGACATCTCACCACGAGCCTTTTCTTGAAACCTTTGATGACGAAATTTGGTCAAGAATATCAAAATATTAGCTTATTGTACATGTACCGGTATGTCTATTTGCAGGCTAAGAGACTATTTTTGAAAATTTACCACTAGAGAGACTGGCTCTGTTATCAAGCCAGTCATTCTAGTGATAAATTTTCAAAAATAATATTTTCTTGGCCTGCAAATGGACATTCCTCAAGACCTTGCCATGAAAATGTTCGAATTTGTTTTAAAAAATTAAAATTTTCTCAAAATATCCATTTGCAGACCAAGAGAAGACTATCTTTGAAAATTTACCACTGGAATGACTGGCTCAGGTATCGAGCCAGTCATTCCATTGGTAAATTTGCAGAATTTTCTTCTCTTGGTCTGCAAATGGACATCGCTCAGGACATCTGTAGAGGCTGTCTTTGGCCATCTTTGCCATGAAAAGATTTAAGCGATATTTCCTGATTCACTTGTGTGATTTGAACCCAACTTGGAGGGTAGTTTGCTCAGGTGATAGACTTACAAATTTCTATACATAAGTTTATCTCATTAGTAATTTTAATTGGCAGCCATCTTGAATATTCTGGAATTTGTAGGAAGTCTCTTAACCGATTACTGTCATAGACAGCAACATCGCCCACCAAATTGTTGAAAATGTACACCTTTTTCTTTGCTATTGACACAGTAAAAGAGAGAACGTTGACATCAGAGTGTTAATGGTTTTATACCACCATGAAACATGAAAAATATATCGCGACAACAATCTATCGTAAAACATGTTTCTAGTCAAAACTTGAAAATGCTGTAAAATATTGGAAATTTGACCAGCCAATCTAGTTTATATTACTTTATAACATAAAAATGGGCCAATTATGGGTGGTGTGGTGGCAGCTGTTGTTGATCTGACGTGGACTGACCCGACTGAAAGAAGAACATTTTTATCCACCCTTCCCGACGGTGATATAGCGATCAACATGTACGTCCATTCATCCATCAGTCTGTCCATCCGTCTGTCTCTTTGTCTGTCCGTCCATTTGTCTCTTTGTCTGTCCATCCATCTTGCCAACG
The DNA here is from genome assembly GCA_034401795.1 of Chaetoderma sp. LZ-2023a. Taxonomy (NCBI): domain Eukaryota; kingdom Metazoa; phylum Mollusca; class Caudofoveata; order Chaetodermatida; family Chaetodermatidae; genus Chaetoderma; species Chaetoderma sp. LZ-2023a. The sequence continues at coordinate 25,675,809 of CM067361.1, read as the reverse complement.
CAACTTCTACAGTCATGACAGTTTCGTTAGAATTTTTTTTAAACTGGCTAAAGCTAATCATTACCACCTGAAGATGTGCATGTGCTGTCTGGATGCCTGTCTATCCGCCCATTTGCCCAGAATGTCCGTCTGTATGTCTGTCTGTCCATCGCTGGCAATCATTTCTTGCCAACGCAATTTCTACAGTTTAGTTGCGATTCCTTTGAAACTTTGTAATCATGATAAAGGTAATCATTACCACCTGAAGATGTGCATGTGCTATCTGTATGTAGGCTTGCGCGATTTTTCGATTTAATCGTGAAGTTCGATTTATTTTTAAAATCACGATTTTTACGATGTGATTGAGGAAAAATTGGAAGTGTGTACTTTTCCGTCGCATTTTATCAGTACATGAGTACAATTATAATTGATTCACGTCTGTGTTCCTTGTGTTTATATCCCGCCGTGCCATGCACATGTCGAATAATTACTAATAACAAAGCGCTACAATAAACAAGCTAACAATAGAGAGGTAACACCTTTGTCATTGAGAAAACCAGCTAGTTACTCTGTCGAATTGCCATATAATTTTCTTTCTTTCGCTGCAGACACTGAGTCTGTCGTGAAATGCCAAGTATATACTTAGTTGCAGAGTGTTAGGCAATCAGTGAACATAATTCTTTTTAATTCTAGAATTAGCAATTTCAGGCGGTGTAATAATTTTTCCTTTTTGATTTGGTTGTCGTGTCAAATTAAAGAAAATAAAGCAACAGCATTCCAGATTGTTTGATTTTGAACTGTGCGTTCTGTTGATTACTCTTAAATGTAACGCGTACATTCTGAAAGCAACTATACACTGCACTATAGGACGAGTTTATGCCGTTGCACTCGTACCTACTCAAAGCTAAAGTCCTATGTATGTAGATTGTGCAGTATCTTCTTGGGTACTAATATTAGCGTCTTCGCGTTACTCAGGTAATGACCTAAACTCGTCCTACAAAGGGAGGCTATAAGCTGAAGCTGATACATCATGTAATTTCTATTTTTTTCTCGGTGACATTTTAGCTCAAATTTTGATGAAATAAATAATGTTTATTAAACTATGCGCAATATTTAAGTGGTCCCAATTAATAATTTCACTCCCGCGATGATGGATTTAAGGTATAAATTAAACATAGACGTAGGATGGTAAGAATTCATCGCATGAAAATGTGTTCTAATTTCGTGATATTTTTGTATCATTACCCCGGTTTATACTTTTGGAAATTTGGATCTAGGATTTAATCGTAAATCACAATTTTTTTTATAAAGTCGATCGCGATGTTTCAAAGCAAAAATTGTGCAGGCCTGCCTATCTGTATGCATGTATGGCTATCTCCGTCTTTCCAGAATGTCTGTCCATCTGTCTGTCCGTCCATCTCTGACAATCATTTCTTGTGAACGCAACTCCTAGCGTTCTCAATGGATTAATGTGAAATGTCGTGCACATTATCAGTAGGATGTGCAGATGTGCATGTGCTTTTTTCAGGGCTGTCAAATGTTTCATTACGCAGTTATCCCCCTTTAAAATATATTGAAACCAATACGTAACTTTAGAATGACTGCATTGTCAGTCATTTCTTGTCAACGCAACTCCTGCCGTACAGCTATGATTCTTTTGAAACTTGCTAAGTGTTATCATTAGCATGCGCAGAGATGCATGTGCTATCCGTACAGCTGTACATCCATCCATCTGTCCAGAATGTCTGTACTGCCATCTCTGACAATCATTTCTTGTCAACACAATTCCGCGTAAAGTTCCCAATGGATTAACTTGAAATTTGGTGCACATTATCCGTATCATGTGCAGGTGTGCATCTGCTTTTTTCGTGCCCAGGAACTTGTTCATTACAGAATTATCCCGTTTTAAATATCTTGAAACTGATGCATAACTTCAGAATATGTGCATGGATTCATGCAAAATTTCTTGATTATATGATTATTTCTGGTACTCCTGGCAGGGTGATATAGTGATCAGCATCTCAATCAGTCCATCTGTCTATCCATCCGTCTGTCTGTTTGTCCATTTGTCTGTAATCATTTCTTGTCAACTCAACTTCTACTGTTTAGTTGTGATTCATGTGAAAGTTGTAAATGGTACCTGAATCACCTGAAGATGTGTATGTGCGTTATTCGGCAAAATCCATCCAGAATTGCCTAGGTTATCTCCCCTGAGACAAGTAAAATTCATCATTTCGGGCCAGATTTCAAGAGTTCTGAAGTTATGCTCACAATTATTTATCACTGTTCCTATTACTACGATACGCAGTGCTATGATTCTGGTTCGATGAAATCTTTCGATATTCTCCAGAGTTATCTCACATGAAATACTTGAAATTCTTCAAAATTGTCTTGTGCCAGATCTCGAAGAATTTTAAACCTATACTCTCAATTCCATTGTCACTTGATCTATTACTTGAACATGCGGCGCTATATGTATGATCCTGTTTGAAAGAAATTCATTCTTACTTGCCTCAGTTAGGGCTCTTGAAAAGCTTAAAATTCACCAAAATTTCTTGTCCGTGCATACTGTATGAACGGAATTAAATCTACACTTGCCAGATCTTTCGCAGTGGATATATTAAGGCGAGATGAAGAAGTATCAGGATTTCATTTTTCATCGATTAGTTTTTCGAAAATATTGTCCTTTATAATTAAGTTTATGTCAACTCTTGATGTATGTCTTTCTGAAATGGGTTTGGATCCCGTGGGAGTATGCTGTATTCTGATGACTCTTATTTGAAACTATCACTGGAGTGGTTGGTTATCTTATTGAGCCAAGCATGCCAGTGATACATTTTCAAATATTCACCTGGTGGCCATTTGTCAAGACAACTTCAGAAGCTAATTTTGTCTTGCTTGACCATTAAATGGTTGAAATATGTAGCAGAATATTTCCTACCTTTTAACACTCAAAATCGTCAAAAACGCTTTCTACAGTGGTCTTGGAAAATATCCATCTGCAGACCAAGATAAGATTATTTTTGAAAATTTACCACTGGAATGACTGGCTCGTTAACCGAGCCAGTCATTCCAGTGGTAAATTTTCAAACATAGTCTTATCTTGGTCTGCAAATGAACATTTTATATGTGAAAATTAAAATTTTGTTGAAAAAATCTAAGGGTTAAAGATCTGGTTTGTAGTGGAAAAATGTTTCATACTTACTCTGTAGAAATTTTCAATTTACATGATTCAATGTTCTTTCTGTTGCAGCCAAATTACAATTTAGTTTCATTAGTTCAAAATGGGTCTCTACAATTTTAAATTGTATCAATTTATTTTTAAATTATTCGTATTTTCTTTATATTACTTTTTTTCCAGACCCAAAGAAGAATGGCACTCCGATGATGATATTGCGCGCTACGCAAGGACAGCCGGACAAGGAAAAGGATGGAACATATATATTTGTTTAAACATCTCTCATATTTCGAGAAATCGAATAACAAATGGCATAGCAATGATGTATACAGGATTTGAACAAAAATGATCAAATATGAAAATCATAAGAACCCTCATAGAGAGCATTAATTTCCAGGCAAATTATTTTAAAATAAACTTGATATTATTAGATAAGTAATGAAAGATAATCTCAGTCATGTGACCACATTATTTTTGTTTAGTTTTTTTTGTCTAATTATTTATTTATATATCAAGAATTTTTAAATCGATTTCTTACTAATATAAAAAAATAATTTAAATGTGGAACCGCATTTAGTTCTAATTGAATAATTTGAAAACAGTTTAACTGAATTTTGTCATTGCTAAAGGCAAGGAATAAATAAATATGTAACTGTCTGAATGCTGCAAATCGCCAGATAGTAATTTCAATGGGCAATTACTATGAACCTGTTGCTTTCAGGAAAAAAAGTAATATAAAGAAAATACGAATAATTTAAAAATAAATTTTCCGTTAAACCCCATGGAAAATGTAGTCTGCAGAAATTCAACAGGCAGACTGTTAATCTATCGAGAGTGAAATGAGTGAAGCACGTCGTCATAAATACATATATTTTTAAGTGTAGCTAATACTTATTCCAAATTAGAGTTTTCGAACTGTGCACATTTCCATGTACACATCACAGAAACTAGTCTTTTTTCAGGAATATATATTTATGTAACAGTATGGCTCATCCATTATGTTGTTTTTAGGATCATACAGACTTTTTTAATACAATTCTCAAAAACGAGATTATCGCAGAATGGACCTTTCCAGTTCATCCATCCATCGTATGATGTCATAATCAACTACGTGACATGTAGGATGATGTCATAATCAATTACAGCATGAATGACTTGATTTAGTCCGTCTTAAACGCTTAATAGTTGTACGAATTGTATATCTCTACTATTTAACCCGTTACTGGTCAAATTTGCTCGGAAAATTCCAATATCTATCTATTGAATGTCCATTTACAAGCCAAGAGAATACAATTTTTGAATATTTATCACTGGAATGACTGGCTCGGTTATCGAGCCAGTCATTCCAGTGGTTAATTTTCCAAAATTGTATTCTTTTGGCCTGTAAATGGACATTCCACAAGATCATATCAGAGGCCGGTTTTGGCTGGTATGACCGTTAAAGGGTTAATAGTCCGAGACGTACGAATTGTATGTCTACTATTTAATAAATATTCTGTTCAATATTTTGAAAATAATTTGACCGGGCGCTGTTGCTGCCATAGGTAGTCCGGGAGTTCAGGGATCGATCGATCCCATGACTAGCATTGTGTGGTTGGAGCTTAGCTGGAGATGGGCGGGGCAAAGCTAAAACTGGAAAGGTCCATTCATATCAAATTGTAGTTTAGTAATTATATTTACTGTGTCTCAGGTTTTCTTGTAAAGCATATCTGGTCTTATGTCTTAAAAGATTTTATTAAATTATGAAGATTTTATGTATGTTTAGTAACTAGTAATCTTTGGTAATTTCACACCTTTTAGGCTGATCTGTCTGAACAACTGTATTCTATTAAATAAGTTAACTAATGCATAAATAAGATTTAAAAGTTATTAGAAACTTTGAATTAGAATTAAATTTGCATTTATTTGACTGAATTATATTTACAATATACGTTTATACATACAGAGAGTCTACTAGAGGCATAGCCTATATACTGTGGACCCCATTACATGAATGTAGAAGAATACTCTTTATTGACAAATCTTGATATAGGTTTATGTTCTTTGTAGGTTACCGGTATAAATATGTGCCAAGACAAATGATGAAATATGAAATTGTGTTTGTAATTTTGAAATGCGTTGCCAGATGTATACACGTGATGAGTGCTATGTATATATGACTGTATTTATAAATATAATTCTATAACTTTAACTCTTTCATGATAAAGCTGACCAAAAACCAGCCTCTGTAGTGGTCTCGAGGAATGTTGATTAGAAAGCCAAGAGAAGAATATTTTCAAAAATTTAATACTGGAATGTCTGGCTCGATAATCGAGCCAGTCATTCCCGTGTTAAATTTTCAAAAATAGTTCTCAGCCTGCAAATGGACATTCAATAAGCAAATATTTGAATTTTCTTGACCGAATTTCGCCATTAACCCTTTCATACCGAAGCCTGTCCAAACTGACCTATACAGTGGTCTTGAGGAATGTCCATTTGCAAGCCAAGAGAAGACTATTTTTGAAATTTACCACTGGAATAACTGGTTCGATAAACGAGCCAGTCATTCCCAGTGGTAAATTTTCCAAAAAAGTCTTCTGTTGGCCTATAAATGGATATTCAATGAGCAAATATTTTCATTTTCATGATAAAATTTAGACATTAAAGGGTTAACAACTGTTAAATAGCAACAGGCTTAATCTGTTGCTATTAATGTGCTACAAGGGAGATAATTCCTATGCATTTTAGTTTCACGAATAACAGTGGCTATTAACCCTTTAACCCTGAAATTTAGTCAAGAAAATTTTAATTTTCTCATTGAAAATGTCAGATTTGCAGATTATGTTTGAAAATTAGCGATAGGTATGACTGACTTGGCTGTCGAGTTACTCATCTGAGTCATCAATTTTTTTAAATTGTTTTATAGATGAACATTTTTTACGACCAGTGCAGAGGCCACTTTTTCGCCTACATGACCATTGAATTGTTAATATCAGGACTTGACCCAAGATGTTATGATCTGTCTTCCGGGAGGGAGGGAAGAAGTAGGCTTGCATGATTAAGTGATTAAATAAAAAATCGCGATTACTTTTTAAATCGTGACTTTATATGATTAAAAATTAAGTAATCGAATAATCATGAATAATTTCTATAATTTTCTGATTCCAACCTTTTAATTACTTTTTAATGAGATCAGTCATGAAAATTTACTTCAGTGAATGTATGTCCATTTGCTGGCCAAGAGAAGAGTATTTTTGAAAATGTATCACTGGAATGACTGGCTCGAGAATCGAGCCAGGCATTCCAGTGATTCATTTGCAAAAATTCCCTTCTTTTGGCCTGCAAATGAACATTTCTAAACACCATTGTAGCTTTTGTCATTAATATGCTTTTGTTGTTATGTCTTGGTAATTTGTACACAAGCTGATTAATCAATTAATCGCGGATATTCTTAAATAATCGATCGTAATCACTCAAAGAAATAATCACGCAAGCTTTGAAGGGAGGGACGGAGGGAGAGAGAGAGGAGTTATGGCAGATCTATGAAGAACTTGTTGTTTTCTTCTTTGATTGAGCAGCCTCATCAATGATGTTTAAACCGATTCTCGGTCAAGTCCTGAAAATAGCTTTTACGCATTCATCTTGTAATTAATAATGACTGTTACCACAGTATTTGTCTTAGAAATTTTTTTGCCCATGCATCTAGATGAAGATGGAAGTAGTTTGTGTGTAAATAAGCTATATAGCAGATTGCTACATGATTTTAATATGTATACATCCTCCAGCTCATGTATGGTGATATTCCTGTTAGTTTTTATATTCTGTGCAGTCAGAGGTGTATATACTTTGATAATATGTGGAACGCATTAAAATTTTTCAGTTAATCATCTTTACAGCCGGACACCTGTTTTTGATACCAAAAGATGGTGGTTCTTTATGATGAGTTGTAAGAACCACCCATTTTAATAACCCGCTAGTATTTGATCCCTAAATCTATGTATAATTGTATATACTATAGCTATGATGATCACCTGTCTTTAATGATCACTTTTTTGATGGCCCATACGGTGTCCATTACGGACAAATTTTCATGTATTCTGTAATAAAATTACACGCAATGACTATTGAGATTAGATATTTACTTATTATTAACCCTTTTAACACAATCTGGCCAAAAATGTCTTGAGAAATGTCCATTTGCAGACCAAGAGAAGAGTATTTTTTAAAATTTACCACTGGAATGACTGGCTCGATAAACGAGCCAGTCATTCCAGTGGTAAATTCTCAAAAATACTCTTCGCTTAGTCTGCCAAGTGGACATTTTTAATGAGAGAATTTGAATTTTTCTGATCAAATTTGCGTGTTAAAGGATTATATGATTCAGAACATGGCATATTTAATAAGTACTTTGACATTGTTCTTTTAATGTATATACCTAATAATCTGTTCAATTCCCTGCTTTAAGTGACTGACTATTGGGGCTCAAAGAGTTAACCATTTCATCATCGAATTCCCAAATCCCATGTTCAAGTAAAATTAATTTCAAAATAATCAACAGAAATAAGTTTTATATGAAAGAATTAACTTTTTCAGGGATTTGACGGTGAAAGAGTTAATAGCAGCAAATCTTGTTATCATTATTAGGCTAACATGACCACCACAATTTCTTTATCTAAAACTTGAATATTTTGAAACTAATTTGACTGGAATCTTTAAGCATAGGCGATTAATCATATTTGTCATATAATGTTGACAGTGTGACACAATATGTCAATATGATTCTTCGGACCCACAGGACGCCAACTTCACCAAGCGGACAAGATAAAAAGAACTGTGGAATCCATCCACTACACTGTATGGACCCCCAAAGCATCAACAATGCGGGCCAGGAGCTCTTTGGATGGGCGCATGGCATGGGGATGGGGTACACACAACTAACCACCCCCTCCCATGTACAGCGTCCATGATATAGTTATCACGCAATATATATGTGTTTAGATACAGTATACATGGGTGGTTGGCTGCTTCTAGAAGGCTAAATGAGTCGGTCATATAGTTCACTAATTTATAAGCTTTGTTGATTGGCCTATTATTTATTTAATATTTATGCTCGTTACAGTGTAATGTGGTATGGTTTATGGTGTATAATTTGTACTGTATTCTGTTATTTTTACTAATGGCCTTTTTTTGGTACTGCTAATCTCCATTTATTATATAATTTTATGACTAATAACGATGCGTTTTATGTAAGCCTTTGTTAGGAAGCACCTAAATGCTAGGCTTGCACAGTTATGTGATTAAATAAAAAAATCATTTAAAAATTTTTAATTATTTTTTAAATCTTGAATTTATATGTTTAAAAATTAAATTATTGATTAATCGTGAATAATTTCTATCGCATAAAATATTTGATATCCTACCTGTTAATTACTCTTTAATGAGATGGGTCACAAAAATTGACATTTTGCTCAGTGAATGTGTGTATATTTGCAGGCCAAGAGAAGACTATTTTTGAAAATGTATTACTGGAGTGACTGACTCGTGTATCGAGTCAGGCATTCCAGTGATGCGTTTTCAAAAATAGTCTTCTCTTGGCCTACAAATAGACATTTATAAACACCATTGTAGCTTTAATTGTTGATATTATGTTAATTAATCGAGTAATCATGATTATTATTAAGTAATCCATCATGATAACTCAAAACAATAATCGCACAAACCTGCTAAATGTTTATTACTAAAGGCAGACCCTGATAACGCAGCTTCAGGGGCCACTACTGGGTACAGTGCTATCCCAATATCCTGCGTGATCATGGAATATTCTCATAGTGTAGGTTTTGTGCTTTAATTAATCTGGCAAAGTTCCTTTAGTTATCTGCCTTCGGAATTTCTTCAGACAACATTTTCCATGAGTTTTAACTCTGGATACATGCTGAATATTTTAAAAACAATTTGACTGAAAGTTGTTGGTGGCCACCAACAATTTTAAGTCAAATTATTTTCAAAATATTTAGCAGGTGCAGAGTTATTCCCCCATTGAAATTACTGTCTGGTGGCTTGCCGTAGTCAGACGGTTAATATGATTTGTTAGGGTAGACCTCCCCTCCCCCCCTCCCTCCTCCCCGCTCCCCTGCTGTTAGAATTCTGTTTGTGTAGTTATTTAATAAAATTTTTATTTACGGTGTGAATTTTTATTTATCTAGATAAAAAACCAAAAAATTACACATAAAAATATTACTAACCACAGAGTACTGAGTTAGCTGATGGATAACTGTTATTAAAGTGCTCTCTAAACGTTAATTGTATGGTGCTGTCATAGGACTTTGTCTTCAATTCATACATCATATATATATATATTTTAAATTTCAAATCATGTGTTAAAATTCGTCACATCGCAAGCATCATGATTATCCTTTCTATAATAATCCCCACGTTTTTCAAAGAAAATTCACATTTCCAGCGTATCCTTCCATCATCTGACCTCGTATGATGTCATAATCATCTCAGCGCATGTATGATGATGTCGTAATCATTATATCACAAAGGGTTCCATATATACCATCATCAAATCTCAAATAGTCTGACACGTTGTATGAATTGTATGTCTGCAATTTTTTGCTATTTAATGAACATTTTATTGAATATTTTGAAACTAATTTGACTGGGCGCTGTTGCTGCCTTAGGCAGCAACAGCACCCAGTCAAATTAGTTTCAAAATATTCAACAGCTTACCTGTGTATGTTTTCAGAAATTGATGGTCATGGTGTTCAGAGATCGATCGATCCCAACACGAGCGAGGTGTGGGAGAAGCTTAGCTAGAGATGGGCGGGGCAGAAAGGTCCATTGGGGATTATGCCGTCCCGTGTATGTGGGCGTGAGCGCCTGAGCGTGTGCCTGTGTGTCTATGTGGAAATTGATTGTAGCACACCTCCAAAATCATTGGAAGAAATTCACCCAAATTTGGTATGTGAGTTACCCAAATGATTGAGTCCAAGAGGATATTTACATTTGGCTTCGCCTTCAAGAGCTACGGGTCAACGTGTCTAGAAATTGATTGTAACACAACTATGAAACCGTTTGACAAGAATTTAACCAAATTTGGTATGTGAGTTACCCAAATGATTGCGAAGTCCAAGAGGCCATTTATATTTGGTTCTGCCCTCAAGAGGGTGGGTCGGTGGGCATATGGGGGGGGGGGGTGTCAAAAGATCAAGAAATTGACTGCAATGCAACTCCTCCGAAACTGTTGAACAAAATTCAACCAAATTTGTTTTGAGAGTTACCATATGATTGCGGAGTGCAAAAGAACATTTGCATTTGGTTCCGCCCTCAAGGGATGTGGGTCAAATGGTCAAGACATTGATTCTGACGCAGCTCCTCTGAAACTCTTGAACAAAATTCATCTAAATTTGGTATATAAGTTGCCCATTTGATTGCGAAGTGCAAGAGGATATTTACATTTGGCTTCGCTTTCAAGGAAGGCGGGTCAAATGGTCAAGATCTTGATTCTGACGCAACTCCTCCAAAACCGTTGAACAAAATTCATCCAAATTTGGTATATAAGTTGCCCATATGATTGCGGAGTCCAAGAGGATATTTACATTTGACTTCACTTTCAAGAGCTACGGGTCAACGTGTCTAGAAATTGATTGTAACACAACTATGAAACCGTTTGACATGAATTTAACTAAATCTGGTATGTGAGTTACCCAAATGATTGCGGAGTGCAAGAGGCCATTTATATTTGGTTCTGCCTTCAAGAGGGTGGGTGGGTGGTCATGGGGGTCAAAAGATCAAGAAATTGATTGTAGTGCAACTCCTCCGAAACTGTTGAACAAAATTCAACCAAATTTGTTTTGTGAGTTACCCATATGATTGCGGAGTGCAAAAGAACATTTGCATTTGGTTCCGCCCTCAAGGGATGTGGGTCAAATGGTCAAGACATTGATTCTGACGCAACTCCTCTGAAACTCTTGAACAAAATTCATCTAAATTTGGTATATAAGTTGCCCATTTGATTGCGAAGTGCAAGAGGATATTTACATTTGGCTTCGCTTTCAAGGGATAGGGGGTCAAAGTGTCTAGAAATTGATTGTAACGCAACTATGAAACTGTTTGGCAGACTTGAACCAAATTTGGTATGTGTGTTACCCATATGATTGCAGATTGCAGGATGGTATTTACATTTGTCTCGGCTCTTAAGGGGAGAGGTGGGGTGTGTGTGGGGGTGGGATGTGTGGTGTGTGTGTGTAAAAAGTTCAAGAAATAGATTGTCCCACAGTTCCTCCGAAACCATGTGGCTGAATTTAACTAATTTTAGTATGAGAGTTATCCATGTGATTGCGCTGGGAAATCTATGTCACCTGACATGCACGCTTGGTAAAAAAAGTACTCAACTCCAATGTTACACAATTTATGGCATCATGAGCGAAATGTATGGATATCCAATACTTAATCTGCCAACTCACATTTGTTCACCCACCGTCCTGTGCAGGCATTTCACACATGTTATAACATGCGTTGGTCACGTTTAGTGCAACTGAAAGGCCAATCACTGCAATCTTTAATACAAGTGCAATACACTTTGCAAACATAAATTAACATATTTTCTCATAAAATGTGAATTGTTCTCTATCTATTGCTGTACATAGGTTGTGTAATGGCTGTTCTGTGCTTTGTTTAATAGTAATAATGATAATAATAATAATAATAATAATAATAATACTAATAATAATAATAATAATAATAATAATAATAATAATGATTTGTTAAATGTTGTATATATTTAATTTATTGTTCGGAAATTTGCTTGCGTCCAATGAATTCTTGCTGAACATGTCGCTGAATTGTCTTAGATCATTATGTCAGGGTTTGTACTGGCCATAGACATCCTGGAAAGTCATGGAATTTGACAATTTAAATTCCAGGCCTGGAAAATCATGGAAAATCTGTATTGTTTATCATAGGTCATGGAAAAGTCATGGAAAATTGTAATCATGGAAGATAAAAGGAATCTATTGGCATACATTTCTGCCGTCACATCTATGTAATAAGAATTACGGCAAAAGCTTATCAAAACAAAGCTTTGACTTAGTTGTTGTAAGACAGTACAGTCAGTAAGTAGTCAGACATTTGGCAAAATAACTTAGATTCTAATTTATGGAGCTACGTCAAAAACACAAGTCTTCTAGATAATAATTCTCGTTGGTCATGGAATTTGTTAATTTTGGTCATGAAAAGTCATGTAATCTCAAACACAGAAAGATGTACGAACTCTGTACTTGCTTAACTCTCTAATGGTCAAGCCAGCCCAAACCGGCCTCTAGCGTGTTCGTGAGAGATCTCCATTTGCAGATCAAGAGAAGACTATTTTTAAAAATTTACCACTCGAATCACTGGCTCAATAACCGAGCCAGTCATTCCAGTGGTAAATTTTCAAAAATAGTCTGTTGTCCTGCAGATGGACATCCAATGAGTAAATATTTAGATTTTTTAAAACAATTTTAACCATTAAAGGGTTAATGTATATTTGAATCTCAGATACATACATATTGTTAAGAAACTCATGAATATAATTTCTCATAGGTTTATGTAAATATAAATGTATGCGACTCTTAGGCCGTGTACAGCCACTATTTCGGTAAATACCAGGTATATCGGCTAGCGTTCTCAATGAACTGGCTCTTGTACTGAAATAAATACGTCAATTATTTTGAAATTTAATCCCATAAAATTAGCGGTTTATCTTTTGATATATCGCTATTGCTTCCCTATATGAACGCAGCCTATTCCGCAGTTTTAACGTTAGCATTTTCTCTCACTGTCTACCAGGTAGCGTTACGGTCATCATGTTATCTCGCTGTCCACCAGGTAGCACCACCGTCCAGGTGGGGACTATCTTCAAGCAGTGTGAATGCAAACCGATATATCGGCTATATATTATGCTACATAGTTGTACAGGATTAGGCAATGAGAAAGAGGATGAATTTGAATTAGGGACTCGTGTCTCTAATTCAATTTTACAACTTAAAAATATATATTAATTTACGTGGAATAAATCCATCATATGTTAAAATTTATTTCGTTTCACGACATCTAGGGATGCAATTTAATCCTCTAAAAGTATACAATTCTAACAAATTTATTTTCAAGTATTTTGCTGTGAATATGCACCTTTAAGCTCCAAAAATACTATTTTTGTTTTCAAATGAATATTTAGTGAACAAAAAAGAATGTTTCTGCAAAGGTTTTTACCATTGAAGAGCCAATATGCCAGCTAGCCATCACTTCCAGTACAGGTATATTCATTTGGTAGTTTTATATTTTATTTTCCTTTGTATTAGGCTTGCGCGATTATTGCGTTGAGTGATCGCGATCGATTATTAACAAATAATCATGATTACTCGATTAATCAGCTTGGATACAAATTACCAAGAAAAACAACAAAAGAATTTCAATGACGAAAATTGCAGTGGTGTTTAGAAAAGTCCATTTGCAGGGCAAGAGAAGACTATTAAAAAAATGTATCACTGGAATGCCTGGCTCGAGTATCGAGCCAGGCATTCCAGTAATACATTTTCAAAAATAGTCTTCTCTTGCCCTGCAAATGGACATACATTCACTGAGCAAAATGTCAATTTTCATGACTGATCGCATTGAAAAGTAATTGAAAGTTAGGTTTTGAAATATTTTATGCAATAGAAAATAGTCACTATTATTCGATTATTAAATTTTTAATCATATAAATTCATGATTTAAAACATAATCAAGATTTTCGATTTAATCACGTAATCGCGCAAGCCTTCTTTGTATCAATGAATGTTACATGTGTGCCTAATTCTGTAATGGTCAAGTATTGTGAATTGTTCATGTTCGAATGTAAGCTAAAGTTTGCGTTATATTCTTAGCTTGTTATTGATTGAGATTATAAATTGCGCTAGTTCATAAACTGTCCATGACACAAGGTTTGTTGATATTACATGAGTGCCAGACAGCTTTGTATATATTGTATGAGATTGGAGACGGTTGATATTGCTGCGTTCATACGTATCTTGTTATTGGGTTTTGTTGGGTGGTTTTCCGTGCCAAAGAAAATATTATGCATATTTTCATCATGTCTTGTGTCAAATGCCGCTTCACCAGTGACTGCCATAGATGTCACTGATATTACAGTAGTAATAGTTGTTGTTGCAGTTTTCAGATGTTTAATAATATTTTGAAAATGATTAATCAGTATGTTGAATGGACCTTTCCAGTTTTAGCTATGACCCGTCCATCCCTAATTAAGCTCCACTCATGCTTCGTCCATGTTGGGATCGATCAATCCCTGAAATCCCTGGCTATCAATTTCGAGAAAACTGCAGGTAAGCTGTTCAATAGTGTGAAACTAATTTAGCAGCAACAGCGCCCAGTCAAATTAGTTTCAAAATATTCAACAGCAAGTTTATTAAATAGTAAAGACACAGTTCTTACAACAATGCTTAGACGTTATCAATTATGCGTTTGTGATGTACTTATCTACATCATTCATGACGTGTGATTATGACATCATCCTAGATGTCATGTACCGTACCTGATTATGACATCATATGATTGATGGATAAACTGGAAAGGTCCATTGGTATGAATTGGAAATAGATTTTAGTCAAATTATTGATAAACTGTTGAAGTAAATTTGTCCGAGTGTGTTTATAATCTACTTTATGTTGAAGATATTACACGATATGTATTGTAAGACAGTAATTGTTTCTGCTGTGACATGACGTTAGGAATTTCTTACTTTAGGCTATTGAAGCATAATTTGAAAGTTTAGCGTAAGTTGTTATTTTAGCGATACATGTATAAGTATGCTGTTTCTGATGCTTTTGTGAAAGAATATTTTTTAGAAAATATCAAAAAATAATTTAGACTTTTGATATATATGTACCGACCACATTCACATTAGACTATTCAGGCTGTGACGTTCGAGGTAGTGAGATGAACTGTCTGATGGCTGCAAGCCACCGGACCATAATTTCCATAGGTAATAACTCTGGGGTGGATGAATATTTTGAAAACAATTTGACTGAATGTTGTTGGTGGATTAGCCACCAACCACTTTCAGTCAAAATGTTTTCAAAATATTCATTCAGGCCAGAGTTCTATCCCCTGGAATGCGTTGTCTGTGGAAATTCATCATTTAGATGTTTAAATATGGTAGTGTTAATAATTATTAGTTGATAAGATCGCTGTAAATATTTGCTATGTCTTTATGTAGCCCTAAATTACATTGACTGAGCTAGGGGCAATTTAGTATATATTGCCATTTGAATTTGATAGTAAAACGCTAAAAAATATAATAATGTATGATATTTAAAATTAATCCTATTGTTATTATATTTCTACATTGTCATTTTAGTTATCTATAATGTCACAATATAATATGCTCTGTTAGTCTTTAGACTATAAACTTGGCTACTTCCAAATTTAAAGTCTTAATTTCTACTGGACATAATTAACATGCACCCATATGTCACGGAAACCAATCAATGGCAGGCCACGAAACTTAAACATTCCTGCTGTCTGTGACAACCACTTTTTACTGCAGGGCAACCAAATTTTAGCACATTGGTTGCCCTGGGGGACAACCTAGATAATGTGTTATTTTCAGGGCCTGTATATGTACTCATGGTGAGTATTTATTTTATTTAGTCCCCTAACTTAATATTTTGAAATAAATATGACTGGAAGCCGTTGATGCCATAGGCAGCAACAGCTTCAAGTTATAGTAATTTCAAAATAATTAAACATTTCTTGTTTATTTTCCCTGTGATTGGGTTACAGGGAACTGTGACGAACATGATGTATAAATCTCACTTTCCTGCATTGTAAATTCAGCAAACTGGAAACGCTTAGCGGCTAGTTTGCGACTAAAAGTAACATTAGGTTATTCAGGCTGTGACTGTAATTATATAATTGTATAACATCACAGTTGTGATTTAAATTCATGTCATTTTCAAATCACATTGTATGTAGACTATTATTTTTATGAAAAACTCAGCCACAGCCTACAACAGTTAAAGTTAAAGGTGCATATTCACAGCAAAATGACTGAAAATAAGTGTTTAAATGGTGTACTTTTAGAGGCTTAAACTGTGGGCTTAGATTCATTGAAACCAAATAAGTCTTATCATATTGTGATTTCATTAAGTATAAATTAACATAATTTTTAGCTCACCTGACCAAGTGAGCTTATGCCATGGCAACCATCCATCGTCCGTCTGTCATCCATCTGTCGTCCAATTTTGTCTTTAAACGACTTCTCAAGAACCACTCACCAATGATAAAAATGGTCCTGCCGCTAACTAGCCATTAGTTAGCCACAAACTAGCCACTAAGTAGCGGGTGGTTGACATTTTACCATGTAAATTAGTTAGTCGATAAGTAGCGACAACTCAAAATCTGATTGGTTAAGATGGATTCAGTCTGCCGCTAACCAGCCACTCAGTTTGCCGCTAACCAGCCGCTCAGTTTGCCGCTAACCAGCTGCTCAGTTTGCCTTTAACCAGCCGCTCAGTTTGCCACTAACCAGCTGCTCAGTTTGCCTTTAACCAGCCACTCGGTCTGCTGTTAACCAGCCGCTCAGTTTGCCGCTAACCAGCCACTCAGTTTGCCGCTAACCAGCCGCTCAGTTTGCCGCTAACCAGCCGCTCAGTTTACCGCTAACCAGCTGCTCAGTTTGCCTTTAACCAGCCGCTCGGTCTGCCGCTAACCAGCTGCTCAGTTTGCCGCTAACCAGCCGCTGTTTGCACTCCTCTTACCCTGTTTGAAGAACAAAAATGGCTACCATTCATGCTATTACTTCTTCCTGTTAAACCAGGTCAGTATAAATGCATGTATATTCCTTCTAAAGCACATGAATAACTGTGATAACTTACTAGTGGTTTAACACTATCTTCTTTATGCTACAACCATATGTAGTATACATAGCATTGACTGACAACAGGTTTCTAAATGCTTCAATTAAAGTATGTCCAATATGACAGATCTATTACTAGTATACCATGATAAAATAATCAACTTTGCTGCCAGAAACATGTTCAAGAAAGATCTGCTTGCATTGCAGCACATCAACTTGCTACATGTATCTATCCACTTAATTGGCTAATTTGGATTTTGGTTGGTTTTTAGAAATGTCTAAAAATCTACGCCGAAACCGTTTGAGCGATTGATTCAAAACTCATAAAATATCATTTAGGGCATGAGCTGAAACAAGTTTGTTCAAGGGAACTTGATTGGCCAAATGGTTGGGCGGACATCGTGGATGGCCGGGTTTTCATGAAAGCGACTTCGTACCCAGAGCCGCTGAATGGATTGGGCCGAAATTTGGGAGATATTGATGACTAAGGGTCATTAAAGTGTGTTCAAAAGAAGTTGATACATAAAGAAACATGGTCGCTGTTTTCTTATTACAAGTCTGCTGACCTCATTAGAGTTCTACTTATTGACACTGACCATTCATGTTGAAATGGCTATGGTCCAGATGAGCGGTACAGGCCCCTTGGGGCCTCTTGTTTAAGTTGTGAAATTGAATTAGGTACTCATGCCTCTATTTAATTTTCACAAATTATATTAATTAATATGGAATGAAATCATGATATGTTAAGATTTATTTCACTTCATTACATCTAAGCACACAATTTAAGCCTCTAAAAGTAAACAATTTTAACAATTTTATTTTCAGGCATTCGGGTGTGAATATGCACCTTTAAACTAGGTTCAAAACGTTCAACAGCTTTCCTGTATTGTCATTCTGAAATTAAGCCAATGACAGGTCATGCATCAAAGAGTTAAATGTGCACATTCACAGCAGAATAGTTCAAAATAAAATTTTAAAATTTTATACTTTTAGAAGCTTGAGAAATGGCCATTTACAGACCAAGAGAAGACTATTTTAAAAAATTTACCACGAATGACTGGCTCGATTATCGAGCCAGTCATTCCAGTGGTAAATTTTCAAAAATAGTCTTCTCTTGGTCTGCAATTGGACAGTTCTCAAGACCACTACTGAAGCCGTTTTTGCCTGATATGAGTGTTAAAGGGTAAATTTGTGTTTAGATGTAATGAAAACGAAATAAATCTTAGCATATGATGATTTCATTACTTATAAATTAATATAATTTTTTTAAGTTGTCAAATTGAAATAGAGGCACGAGTCCCTAATTCAAATTCACAAATAAACCGACGAAACTTATTTATATGGAATGAAATCATTATATGTTAATATTTATTTCGTTTCATTACATTGAAGTGCACAATTTAAGCCTCTAAACGTATATAAATTCAACAATTTTATTTTCAAGCATTTGGTGTGAGCATGCACCTTTAATAAATTTGTGTTTAAACGGTGTGCAAAATACACACGCGCACGCACGCAAAACAGGCACACACACTAAAACAAATTATTCATAAAGTACTACTAGGTAAAATTGCAATAATTTGTTCAAATTTTATATTTTAATAATGTTTCAATTGATCGCTTACTACACGACTAAATAAGTTATATTTATATACAAAACATGGGATTTATGTACTTCTATGTAGGTTACATGCATATTTATGTTTGAAGATTGCTGGATTTTAGAAAAAAACAAACCTTTGTGTCAACTTAACCCTTTAATGGTCAAGTCGGTCAAACTACCTCTGCAGTGATGTTGAGAAATTTCCATTTGCAGGCTACCAGAAGAATATTTTTTTGAAAATTTACCACTGGAATGACTGGCTCGGTTACCGAGCCAGTCATTCCAGTGGTAAATTTTCAAAAAAATATTCTTCTTGGTCTGCAATTGGACACTGGCTAAGCAGAAATTTGAATTTTCTTGACAATTACACTTTTGATGAATGTCCATTCGAAGGATAACAGAAATCAGTGGTTTTTTGTAAATTTTCGTTATAAATTTACAAAAATACTCTTTTTGGCTGCAAAAATCAAAATTTCCTTGAAAAGTAGTGTTAATTCAATGGTTAATTGAAATAAATAGTATTTTAAGTGCTTTAATGTGCTGTTGACACAAGAGTTATTTGGACATTTTGATTTATTGTCATCATCAACCTCAGATATGTTAACTTTTATGCTAATTCTTTCCGTTACATAGAGTATTCTGTTGAAAATTTGACCGGAAGCAATGTCTTCCAGTCATATTAATTTCAAAATCTTCAACAGTTTTCTTGAATTATCGTTGTGAAATTGGGATATGGGGAAGGCATCAATGAAGGTGTTTGAATTAGGCTTGTGCGATTATTGCGTTGAGTGATCGCGATCGATTATTAAAAAATAATCGTGATTACTCGATTAATCAGCTTGAATACAAATTACCAAGACATAACAACAAAAGAATATCAGTGACGAAAATTGCAATGGTTTTTAGGAAAGTCCATTTGCAGGGAAAGAGAAGACTATTTTTGAAAATGTATCCTGGAATGCCTGGCTCGAAAATCGAGCTAGGCATTCCAGTAATACATTTTCAAAAATAGTCTTCTCTTGCCTTGCACATGGACATACATTCACTGAGCAAAATGTCATTTTTCATGACCGATCGCATTAAAAAGAAATTGAAAGTTAGTTTTTGAAATACTTTATGCATTAGAAAATATTCACGATTATTCGATTATATAATTTTTAATCATATAAATTCAAAATTTAAAACAAAATCACGATTTTCGATTTAATCACATGATCGCGTAAGCCTCGTTTGAATGTATATCATTTAGAAATTATATACTGTATAATCTGTGCGATCAGTATGCAAAGAGATCTATATTTGAATTTGTGATAGCTTTTAAAGTGTGTGTATTTTTTTATAATTGGATGTTATTTTAACTTTAAATCTTATCGTTTAAAAAAAAATTAATTTTTAAATTTATTAATGTTACTTTGGCCTAAATCTTTGTTCTTCCAGTAATAGTACCTCGGTCAGCTTGTCTATTTGTTGGCGTTAATTACTCCCTGCCTGCAGAATTTCTGCAGACTACATTTTCCGTGTGTTTTAACTCTGGATATGCTGAATATTTTGAAAACAATTTGACTGAAAGTTGTTGGTGGCTAAGCCACCAACAACTTTCAGTGAAATTATTTTCTAAATATTCAACAGGTTCAGAATAATGGCCCATTGAAATTATTGTTTTGTGGCTTGCAGCCGTCATCCTGTTAAACAAGAAATGTGACGTTGTATATGCTTTAAAGGCCTATAGTGTTATAACGTGATATGAGTAGCAACAATAAAGGTGTGCTCTGTGTGCCTTGCTGCCTTATAGCTGCTAAGCATTTCACTTGTGAAGTTTCAGTACCAGTATGTCAATTTTTAAAGGAATATATACTGGAAAGATGGTGAATTTTTTTTAATTACTTGAGTTAAATTTCAATGTAGTTGCAATGGTGTCCTATTCAGTTTATTGGCACAAATGGTCACGTGAGTGTATGCCATGCCGACCTTCTGTCTGAAGTTTCAGTACCAGTATGTCAATTTTTAAAGGAATATATACTGGAAAGATGGTGAATTTTTTTTAATTACTTGAGTTAAATTTTAATGTAGTTGCAATGGTGTCCTATTCAGTTTATTGGCACAAATGGTCAAGTGAGTGTATGCCATGCCGACCATCTGTCATCGGTAAGTCCCTCAATGTTTGCTTTAAAATGTATCTACTAAACTTCTTGGTAGATTTAGGTGAAATTTGACTATAGAGGCTCCAGAACTTCTATTCAAAATTTTAATTTGTCAATTATCCTGGTACCCATCGTAGATTTATTTGAAAATTTTCCAAAAGTGGTTGAAGACAGTAATCCTTAATCAATGACACGATTTGACTAAAACGGGTAGAATGATTTTATGGTGATCGGCCTCAATATTTTTAATGAGGATTTTGATTTTTTTCCGGTAGTCATGGATCTTCGGAAAATCCTTTTAATATCCTTTAAAATATATCCTTCTAAACCACTTGGCGGACTTAACCAACTTTGGCTGGAAGCAACCTATGGTGGTTAGCTCCAGAAGTTCGATTCAGAATTCTATTGGGGTTTTTTTTCTGGTGAACATTAAAAAAAGTTCCAGAAATATTTTAAAACATTTCTCCTCCTAAACCACTTGTTGCAATTTATCCAGATTTGCCCGGAATGATTCTATCGTTGTAAGCTCCAGAATATTTATTCAAAATTTCAATTAGTCAATTTTTTCGGTCATGTTAGATTCTTTAAACGTTTTCTGGAAATACGTCATAACGTATCTCCTAAATAGGTTGGCTCATATTTGAACCAAATTAGGTATTAACAATCCTCTGGTTATAGCACGCTTCATTCAACACCAATGATAAATTTTTGGTTTTATTTTTCCAGCTCCCATCTTGGATTGTCCAAAAATTCTCAGAAGTCTTCTAAAACGTATCTGTGCATTTTACCCAAATGGACGATTTGTGGATTTAAAAAAATTTATGGAAATAATAAAAAATATATTTCACCCTAAACCACTTGTCGTAATTCAGCCAATTTCGGCTAGAAGGATTCTATGATTGTAGGCTCCAGAACTTCTATTCAGAATTTTTATTAGTCGGTTTTTATGATGGCCATCTTGCATTGTCACAAATCTTAAGGGAAATACATTAAACCATAGCCTAAACTGTTTGGCGTTATGCAAATTTTGCTAGAAGGCTCCTATGTAATGGCTCCAGACCTTCTACTCATGATAATGTGGCTTTTCTGGTAACCAGCTTGGATTTTTTGATACTTCGTATTCAATGGCCTGATTTCAATGATCGTAGTGTGATAGAGTTTACCACTTGTAACGAGAATTTGAATTGGTAAATTATTTTAGCCACGATTTTGGATTTTCAATAATGTCCAGGGAATCGTTAGAAATCTGAAGTACTCCTAAAATTTCCAACCCCACTTTGTACTTTTAAAACTTAATTTTCTGTTTTCCGGAACATAATTGTTGAAATTCTGACCAAAAATCTATAGACCTCTACATGTAGAACATGACTGTAGTACCTTAAAGACCAATGCTTCAGGTGAGCGATCCAGGGGCCTTGGGTCTTGTGTATCTATAGCTTAATGTATATGCTATGCATGTAGCATGTTGTGTAACAGGGTTCTGTGTTGTGATTTCTCTATATGCAATAACCATTGCTGCTTAATAAAGTAATAATGGCATGGAGCATTCCAATTTTAGCATTGCCCTGCCCATCACTAGCTCGCTTTATGACTTCCAGAAAACTATACAGGGAAACCTGTTGAATATTTTGAAACTAATTTGATTGGGTGCTGTTGCTGCCTATGTTTATTAAATGGTAAAGATATACAATTCGTATAACGTGTCAGAGTATTAATCGTTAGGATTATATCGAGTCATTCATGGTGTCATGCTTATGAGGGGGTGCCTACACGTCGCCTAGATGCAGTCACGAGATATGTTTCCGCCTGCTGCTTGATCCATAGTTACCATAAGTTGTAGTTCATAGAATCGTGCTGACGTCATCACAATGAAATTTCCCATAATGCCCTGGGAGCGATGCCATTTTTAGAGGGGCTAGTTTCCTCTTTAGAGTGTGGTAAGTTTGCCCCCACTTTAATGGCGGCCGATCTGAAGATGCCCGAATATGCGACACTATGAATATATACGCGATACCGTTTGCCATGAACAGTGTAGAAGGAAGGTTATTTTTGATTTTGAGTATGCTGGGGCAGCTGTCATAGACAGCAACAGTTTTGTAAAAATCATACTCAAAATCAACGGTTATCATGTCTTATTGACCCCTGAGAGGAATAATTGAATCTGAAAATTTAGTTGTGTATAGTTTCAGCATACACGTTGAACATTTAAATATTCCATTGCACCCATTTTTCCTATCATATTACCATACATACTCTTATCAGCATTTGATAATGTTCATACCTGACTTCCTATTGTATCTATTCTAGTCACTTATATTTTTGTACAATAATAATAATAAAACGTCCATGTTTAGCGTTTTTGTGCTAACTTCTATTACATGTACCTGTATCTATTTAACATACTTTTAGCAATCTACCTATTGGTCGGTATGTTAGTCTGCCTATGCATCTAGCTAATCGATTCTTCACCTTGAAGGTAGCGCTTTCTGTCTGGGATATTTGGTGTGATAACTGAACTATTATTTAATGATTACATTTAAATATAAATTTGAGAATTACATTTGCAATTTCTTAGATTAACTAGTTGTGGAATAATGAGAGCTTATTTGCAATCTGGAGCAAGCGTCATCACTGGTCACTCGCTGACTATGACATATTTTCGTTGAATGGCGATGTATGTCCAGTGCTGGATAGCTGATGGAGCGTGCAGTACAGCTCAGAAATAACCGTAACATGGTTCCAAAACAAAATAAAAACGTTCTGTTGAATATTTTGAACATAATTGGATTGGAAGATATTGCTGCTTAAGGCAGCACGATCTTCCAATCAAATTATGTTCAAAATATTCAACTGAACGTTTCTGACATTGTGGTCAAAATTATATTGTTTTGACAATATATATTAAGTTATTTATGATTTGTACTGTAAGTATAACCAGCCAGATGGTTCGGCCATTCCTCCTTGCTAGTCACCTTTTGAAAGGTGACCACACCAAATACCAGTCTACTTTCTATATCTGACTATGATCATTCCGATTATTACAAAGGTTGTACTCATTTTCTGTTTTCAATGAATTTCCCATGACAGGAATTAATTTTATGACAAGGGGTCTGATTCACGAAGGGTATTTAAATACCATAAATGTCTAAATAGGGCATAAGTAAAAACAACCCTTAAGTCTGTATTCACCTACATTAGATGAGTATTTAGTGGCTTCTGTGATTACGACTTGGTCAGGCCTTCTAAATAGGTGTGGACAGTTAGGCGACAGGCCACGAAAATTACACGTTCCTGCTGTCCGGGCCAACTTCATTTTTACTGCAGGGCAACTAACTTTTAACACATTGGTTGCGCTGGAGGACAACCTAGATAATTTGTTATTTTCAGAGCCTGTATATGTACACATGGTCAGTGTTTATTTTATTTAGTCTTAACCATTCAACACTCAAATTTGTTCAAGAAAATTTCAATTTTCTCACAGAAATGTCCATTTGCAGACTAAGATAACTGTTTTTGAAAATTTACGATAGGACTGACTGACACGCTTATCGAGCCAGTCATTCCAGTGGTAAATTCTGTAGTCTGTAAAACTTACAACAATACATATATTCAAAAGGATTTACAGGAATGGGGCAACCTGGAAGTACAGTTGGGCAACCTATTTAAATGGCATCCTGGCCCGGGTGTGTGTGTGTGGGTGGGGTGTTCAGAGGCGGTGCAGGGTTGGTGGGGTGGGGGCGGGGGGTTGGCTGGTGGGTGGAATACAATACTTTTCTAATTTTCAAGCCCTGAGGCGAGTGTACACATCTTAGGCATCTTTCGTGATTCCGGCCCCTGGTGGACTAGGTATTGTCTATTTGGCATTGACAACAGTTCTCAAATCATGATCACATCATCGTTCTCATTAATGCTCAGACATTCTCATATGAATATTAAAATATTGTTGACTAATTGAAATAAGCATGTTGCTTCGCAGCGATGGACAAATCATAGTGACATAATAAAAATAATAATAATAATAATAATAATAATAATAATTGTTGTTGTTCTGACTGAGCAGTTGGACAACATATTATTTGTGACATAGTTTGCTGCAGTGATACTTTTTTACTATCGATAGTTGCCATAATAAACATTTTGTGTTGTACAAACTGTGTTGTTCACTTTATAACACTCTTGACCCTCACCACTCTGATGTCAAAATTTAAAATTTTCAAATTAAAGTAAAAGATGAACTGGTGTACCTTTTTCAACAAATTTGTTGTCGTAGACAGCAACATCTTCCACCAAAATTGTTGAAAAATGTACACCAGTTTCTTTGCTCTTGATTCAGTAAAAGATAGTCTGTTGACATCAGTGGTACGGGTTAACTGCCTCACTACTGCAAGCCACTAGACAACAATTACAGTGAGCAACCAATCTTGATTTGCAGAATTTTTTGAAAACAATTTGACTCAAAGTTGCTGGTGGCTTAGCCCATTTTTATAAACGTTTTTAAAAATCTCAGGAACCGCTTAAGGAATCAAATCAAAATCATGAAACATCATCTAGGGCAAGAGTTAAGCCAAGTTTATTCAAGAGAACTTGATTCACCTGCTGCCAGGTGCCATCTTGGATGACCTAGTTTTCTGGAAAATCACTCTTATTGTATATACCGTCTCTTGGATAGACCCTTCAGGCGAACCTCCAACGTTGGAGTGATTTGAGCAGGCTTCCAGATATGCCCTCACTGACGTCCAATCTGGCTATGCCACACCACCTGTACTTCTACTGCTGTAAGCGTCAGAATTACCTGTACTTCTACTGTAAGCATCAGAATTACTTCTCCAGAACCGCTGAAGGGATTGGGCCGAAAGTTGCGAGACACAATTTGGGACTAAGGGCCATTAAAGTTTGTTCAAGGGAAGTTGATACGTAAAAAAACATGGTGGCCATGGATCAATCAAAATGTAGTATGTTTGGTGGCCATTTTGGATTTTTTTATTTGATGGATTTTGAAGCGGAAATTGGTTTTATATACATGTAGGTTTTTGGGTATGCTGATTTCAAATTTGCCACTTAGCCAGCAACAACTTTCAGTCAAATTGTTTTCCAAATATTTAGTGGATCATGAGATATCACCCATGTAATATGCCATCTGCGAAAACTCAGCAGTCAGATGGTTAAAACAAGAATTCTAGAGATTAGTGGAATCGACCAATTTGTAGCTCAGCTCCACACACTGTGTAAATAATTTAAAACCTGTCACAGTTACTATTTTGTGTGTTAACGACATGAACAGAACTTTAATATTGAGTTCACCTTTGTTAGCTCACCTGGCCAGAATGGCCAAGTGAGCTTATGACATGGTGACCATTCGTCCGTCAACTTTTGCTTAAAAACGCTACTCCTCATTAACCAATTGGCGGATTTAAACCTAATTTGTCTGAAACGACCCTATGGGCGTAGGCTTCAGAACATGTATGCAGAATTTTGATTGGTCAATTTCTTCGATGGCCATCTTGAATTTTCCGAAAAAATTGCGGGAAATCGTTTAAAACATAAAATAATGGCAACGACAGCGACCAGTCAAATTAGTTTCAAAATTTTCAATAGCATGTTTATTAAATAGTAGACATACAATTCTTACGTGTCGGACTATTAAGAGTTAAAGACGGGCCTAATAGAATAATTCATGACGTAATGATTATGACGTCATACTACACGCGGGCTTGCTAAGTATGACGTCATATGACGTCCAATCATCGATGGATATTCTGGGCAGGTGAATTGGGCTGCATAATGATGTCAAGACATAACCATCCCTTTCAAGTTTTATTGTGATCCGTTTATAAATAACGGAGGAGTACCGATTTAAAAATGTAAGGGTGTATGTGCGTGTGCGCATGTGTGTGTGTGCGCGTGCGTGTGCGTGCAGGGTGCATATAATTTCCAATGATACACTATACAAGATGTGTAATACGTCACCGCTGTCTGTAAAAGTCGCCCGGCAAAGATGGTCCATGTTTGGCCATGTGCAAAGAATGCCAGAAGAGACACCAGCACAGAGAGCTTTGAAATCTGCTATACTTGAAGCCAGCAAATACAATGGCAGGAGATAACGTCATTGCATAAATCTGCTAAGCGTGCTACGAGGTGACGTCAAGCAAGCAGTATTCGGTACACTCAAATCAAGAATGTATCTGAGGAAACTGAGGATTTTGGATGAGGACAAGAGACAGTGGGCAAAAGCGACGAAGGACTGATACAGTAATCATACATACAGACATCCATCAGTAATGCAGAAATAGCTATTTAAAAATTTAGGGGCGAGTGCCCTACAAAACCCAGCATGGAAGTGAATACAAAATTGTACGTACTGATGTCAGTACGTATCCCTAGAAATGATGTGTTTCCTTTAAAAAAAATTCAGACCTGTCGACACAACAGTACAAATGAAGTAATGCAAAATAATTTGAAACAGGACTGTCCAGAAAAGGTACAATAACAGTGCTATCTTTAACAATACAACAGTTTGTAAATCAAACACTGAAACAGCTAATAGTACACACACTGATTTCTATTAATGCAGATTTAGAACATGTGGCAATCACTGGAGATGCTGATGCGGTCAAGTAGATGAGTAGATGATGTCGAAGCAAGCCCCTAGTTAAGATTGCCTGTAAATCACAGAAGGAATACAATAGGAGTCTCTGAACGGCTTTCAATTTCTGTAATTTCTCCACATGGACGGGTGCTGTTGACAGACACACTGCTTCTCAGTCCGCGGCTCAGGTTAATCCTGAATATTATTTAATGGTTAGTCGAAAGAGGCTCTCACAATGCAGCATTGACATTCACATAGCCCTTGAGGTCTTAGCCAAAGTAGCCGGTTTTGCCATGGTCCTAGGATGGCTTAAGCTAAGATTCCATTATATGAATATCCGAATGAGTGATCGCATTTGTACCTATGCTGATGGATGCGTATAGGTGTCCGAAAGCTGTGATTTTTATTCAATTGTAGGCCAATCAGTTGTACAACTATTGTTGCTGCTGCTGCTGCTGCTGCTGCTGCTGCTACTACTACTACTACTACTACTACTACTACTTTTTTTGTTTTGAAAATCCGACGCTGACGCAGTCGGACAAACTTCACGGAGGAACTCCTTTAAAAAGGCTTGCAAACCCCCAGAAAAAAGGCTAGTGAACTAGTAAGCCAGATTAATATTACACCAAAACAAATAAATAACATATCTAACTAACGAACATTAATACAATCTATAAATACATACCGCTTAAATGGTACAGATACAAAACAATAAGCTGATAAAGATCTGATAGCAAAGCAAAACTTAACAAAGGCATTACTATTCAATCCAGGTGTGGTAGTAGGCCCATGTGGCGAGTGCAACTGTTCAACAATTGAAAAGTGACTCATCAATCAATTACAAAGAAGTCAATCATTGACGCCAGTGGGCTGATTCTTTAAAGATTGGCGGGTGTAGTATTATTTGGGTAGTATAATACATATAGTCGGCAGAAAAATTACAGAAACAGATGGCGCTCTTGTTTACATATTCGATTTACTTTATTGTAATGTTTTGTAAATTAGCCGGGAACAAATAACCGTATAAAACCCTGTGCAACTTTCTAAAATTACTCGGTACTATTTTATAATTCAATGGCAACTTCTTTTATCAATTGATTATTAAATTACCCCAGTCTGTTTATTTGTTAACATGAAGTATTAAACACAACAATATCAAAATGCAGACTAAAATGAATTACAAGACAGATTAATTAAAAGACACAGATAAAACAGTTGTAGTAATTGAATGATTTACGCTAGTGCCGGCTCATTTATTTTTACAGTTCCCAACTTTATTGAAACTATGTTTGTTTTGCACCATATGTCTTTGAATACCTTCTCTTTACTGTGCTGTTTTAATCTAAAATGTTCGCAAGGAATATGATTCAGCAGCAATGAACGAAATATTGCCTTTATTGCTCTATTGCGATTGCCCATATATGGATTGTTCGTCTGCGCACACCGATGTTTCCAAATGGCCCAAACACCTATGGCTAGCATTGTCGTTAAAATAGTCTTATCAGTCTGCGATATTTACAGCGCTTAATCAAAATTCTCTAAATAAGACTACATGTGTTTCTAGAACAAAGGGCTTAGCTCCAAATTGTGCCAAGATTTGGCTGATATACTCCCAAAATTGTGACGATATTGGACATTCTGCAAATAAATGCTCGATTGTTTCCTCGTCTGTTTGACATAAGTAACACCTATCAGATGTCGTTATATTGCACTTGTATGTCAAGTGTCCCACCCATAGCCATCGATGTAGTAATCGCCACAATAAATCACGAGCCATATTTGGTATGTATGGAAAATGTAAGATTTTACATACATTTTTCCAACTGGATGGTTTATAGTTTGAGTCATCCCATCTCTTAATTGCTATGGGAGGTGTTACTTGTTTTCGTCTCATAACGTGGTACCATTCCTTGGATCTGATTTCATATTTTAACATCTCATCATCAAGAACTAGTGCAGGTTGTGGAGTCAAACTATTATGATTTACATTTGGCAGACGAAACCATTCAATTGGTACAGCATGTTCTATTTTATTTAGTAACCGCTGGGCATCTATATGCCTCATATGTGTGTTTCTAGCTACTTCTTGCATTGAAATCCATCTACGTGTTTGGGGGAGAGGTGTGTGTATCATATCTGACACACGTTGAATGCCGTTTTCTTTGCAAAGGGCAGTAGATAAAGTACTGCATTGTTATAACATATATTATTATTGCCCCACAATTGGTGTTCTAGTACTTGCTTCCAGCACGTAGGTGGAGGCATATATCTGTCAAATATTTCTAACTCCTTAACTTGATCTTTTAACACATCTGGTATCATTTGGCTATTCAGAGGTGGCTTCTTTGAGGTAAAAACACACTCCGTCAGAAATGGTTCTACAATTCTCTCCACGAGAGTTCATGAAACACATGCCCACGTCACATCTGATGTAATAAGATCATTCACAAATTTTAGTCTTAAAAAACACATTTCACTTTAATATCAATTAAATCAATTCATCCTTCTAACTTAGCATTATTGAGAACACGATGGGAAACTAAAAGACTCTTTTCTTCCCATATGAATGACAATATCAACTCGTTAACCTCCTTTTCCACATGTTTTGGCATGTGTACAACCGATGCTGTATACCATAGCCCATATAGTATCAAGTTGTTGACAACAAACACTCTACCAAAAATTGTATGACACGACGCTTCCAATTTGCTAATATTCTCTTAAGCTTAGATACTCGTTCATCCCAATTTTGTGTTGCATTCGGTTTCCTGTTAAAATAGATGCCTAAAATCTTAATAGTATCATTAGACCAATTGATTTCAAGTGTATTGTCATTCCGCTCTTTCCATGGTCCCAAAAATAATCCTTTGGATTTTCCTTTATTGATTTTCAAACGCATTTTGGAACTTTTTTAGTACTTGATTTAAAATTGTGAAATCATAGTTTGAACAGGCAAAAACAGTTGTGTCATCAGCATATTGTGGCAGCTTAAGTGGTCTTTCTATACCGCGAATACACATGCCTTGAAAGTTATTATTTTGCCTCAATGCCATGCCAAGGGATTCCATCACAATAACAAATAATAATGGCGATAGGGAACACCCCTGTCTAACACCACGTTCTAAGACAATTTGTCTGGATAATTGATTGTTCACTAAATAGCTACTCTTGATATCCGTATATGAAATCTTAACCCATTTAATAAAGTTTGTGCCTAACCCAAAGGATTGCAAAGAATTAAAAAGAAAATCCCATTCCACACGGTCAAATGCCTTTTCGTTGTCCAAGGCAATCACAGCTGAAGGGATGCTATCCTTCTCAACCAATTGTATAAGGTCTCTTATTAACATGGTATTGGTTAAGATTGTCCTCCTAGGTACGGCAGATGTCTGCTCTGTTCCAATAATTTCTCCTAAATTACCACGTTTCAATGCTAGTGCTCTGGATGTTATTTTGTAGTCTACACATAGTAGAGAAATTGGTCTGTAATTCTGAATTAGACGTCTGTCATCTCGTTTATATATTAGCCTTACGTATACCCTAGCCGTAGTTGGTGGTAAATGGTCTTTCTAAAAAATTTCAGTGTCTGATTCTTCCATTATTGGACTTACAAGGTGCCAAAAGGCAAGTTCAACTGGAAGGCCATCTCACCCATGTGATCTTTCTAGTTTCATACCTTTAAGGGATTTAGTTAAATCTTCTAATGTTAAGGGTTGATCACAGAATTCACTGCCTGTGTCTGACACTTTTTTGTCTATATTTGCTAGCAAATCCAATTTTGCATCTTCATCAATTCCCTCTGACTTGTACAATGACTCATAGTAATTGCATACAATAGTATTCATTTCATTGTTGATAAAGACGGTTGAACCATCCGACATGTTTAATGAGCACATCACGTTATCTATTGCCCGTGCAATTTCTAATGTGCAAAAATATCGGGTTGGCTTTTCCCCTTCTGCGTGCATCTGGGCTCTTGCTCTAATTTTTGCACCCTCAAACTCATATTGTTCTCTATCTCCTATTTTACTTTTAATTTTAACCAACAATTCATAATAATTATCTTCACCATTATTTACTTTAGCATTAATTTTCATCAGTGATCGATGAAGTGTTTTCTTGCGTTTGCGTATTTCCGGTGCTTTTCTAATAGCATACTGTTGGGAAACATACTTTAAATCCAGTTTTACATCCTCCCACCATTGCAGTGTGCTCTTATATGATGCTTTCCTATTAATCCAATGCTGCCAACAACTCTCTATATTATTCTTATAAAATTCTTCTCCCAACAGTGTTATGCTTAATTTCCAAAACCCAATCCCTTTTGTTACCCAGTCAGCATTGACAAAGGTTACACACACCATGTTATGATCTGAGAATGCGACTGGCTTAATATTAACATCTTTCCAGTACACTGTCAACAAACTATTCACATAAATTCTGTGGGTCCTTGAACCAACTTTACCATCCGCCGAAAAACATGTAAGATCTTTACCATGAGGTTTTGATATTCTATAGGTGTCAACTAAATTTTCATTATCACATATTTCGGTTACAAAAAACATGGTGTGATCTGAGAACGCGACTGGCTTAATATTAACATCTTGCGACCTGAATTTTACTTGCCCTAAATTAAAACTTTCTTCCAGAGGGTATTGATCATCATCTTCAACTTGTGTGGAATTAACCTCTCTGACGTCAGAGATGGATTGATTTGTTACTGGAGTAAGACTTAGCCCCTCATCTAGAACCTCTATTTCATCGCCTGCAACTACAGCGATTGGATTCTTAGTTTTTTCACCATGCTTCTCATTAGCATGGATTTCAGCTACAATCTCAGCAACTACCGGTTCTTTGACATTTTCCTTAGCAACGTGCTTCCCATTAGTATGGATTTCAGCTACAATCTCAGCAACTACCGGTTTTCTTAAGAAACAACTTGCTCTGCACTTTTATCAGCACCCTTTTTGACAGATTTGTTCTGCGGGCATCGCCCCTTAAAATGAGCAGATTACCCACAAACTAGACAATTGTTTTTGTTAGGGCAATCTGTTGCAAGATGTTCTGTGCTTAAGCAGATTCTACACTCTTTGATTTGCCCCCTGTACCTTAATGGCAAGATAAATCGACCATCTACCGTGATCTTACTTGGGAGAGGTTGTTCTACCTTTTCGAACCAAATTCTTCTGATGCCATTTTCAAAGGTTCTATCAAATGGATAGGTTTCGTGTTCTACTTTTTCTACTTTGCCATACTTGATCAATTCTTTGATAACCCGTTCATCTGGGATCTCTAACTGGACCTTCATCTTAACTAATAGATGATCAGATTATATTTCCTCCACATTACACACCTCGCCCTTCACGACAAGGACCTCGTCGAGCAACTTTTCCTTCACACTTTCATTAACCACAGCGACATTCCATACAGATTTGGAAACGTTAATGAGACCTTGAAGGACCCGTTGTCCTGCCCCAACTATATAGAATTTATATAATTTTTTCAATTGCGAAATTGAATTATTTATATATATATAGACAGCAACAGTTTTGTAAAAATCATACTCAAAATCAACGGTTATCATGTCTTATTGACCCCTGAGAGGAATAATTGAATCTGACAATTTAGTTGTGTATAGTTTCAGCATACACGTTGAACATTTAAATATTCCATTGCACCCATTTTTCCTATCATATTACCATACATACGCTTATCAGCATTTGATAATGTTCATACCTGACTTCCTATTGTATCTATTCTAGTCACTTATATTTTTGTACAATAATAATAATAAAACGTCCATGTTTAGCGTTTTTGTGCTAACTTCTATTACATGTACCTGTATCTATTTAACATACTTTTAGCAATCTACCTATTGGTCGGTCTGTTAGTCTGCCTATGCATCTAGCTAATCGATTCTTCACCTTGAAGGTAGCGCTTTCTGTCTGGGATATTTGGTGTGATAACTGAACTATTATTTAATGATTACATTTAAATATAAATTTGAGAATTACATTTGCAATTTCTTAGATTAACTAGTTGTGGAATAATGAGAGCTTATTTGCAATCTGACTGAGCAAGCGTCATCACTGGTCACTCGCTGACTATGACATATTTTCGTTGAATGGCCATGTATGTCCAGTGCTGGATAGCTGATGGAGCGTGCAGTACAGCTCAGAAATAACCGTAACATGGTTCCAAAACAAAATAAAAACGTTCTGTTTAATATTTTGAATAATTGGATTGGAAGATATTGCTGCTTAAGGCAGCAAGGTCTTCCAATCAAATTATGTTCAAAATATTCAACAGAACGTTTCTGACATTGTGGTCAAAATTATATTGTTTTGACGATATATTAAGTTATTTATGAGGTGTGCTGTAAGTATAACCAGCCAGATGGTTCGGCCATTCCTCCTTGCTAGTCACCTTTTGAAAGGTGACCACACCAAATACCAGTCTACTTTCGATATCTGACTATGATCATTCCGATTATTACAAAGATTGTACTCATTTTCTGTTGTAAAATTCAATGAATTTCCCATGACAGGAATTAATTTTATGACAAGGGGTCTGATTCACGAAGGGTATTTAAATACCATAAATGTCTAAATAGGGCATAAGTAAAAACAACCCTTAAGTCTGTATTCACCTACATTAGATGAGTATTTAGGGGCTTCTGTGATTACGACTTGGTCAGGCCATCTAAATAGGTGTGGACAGTTAGGCGACAGGCCACGAAAATTACACGTTCCTGCTGTCCGGGCCAACTACATTTTACTGCGGGGCAACTAACTTTTAACACATTGGTTGCGCTGGAGGACAACCTAGATAATTTGTTATTTTCAGAGCCTGTATATGTACACATGGTCAGTGTTTATTTTATTTAGTCTTAACCATTCAACACTCAAATTTGTTCAAGAAAATTTCAATTTTCTCACAGAAAATTTCCATTTGCAGACTAAGATAAGACTGTTTTTGAAAATTTACGATAGGACTGACTGACACGGTTATCGAGCCAGTCATTCCAGTGGTAAATTCTGTAGTCTGTAAAACTTACAACAATACATATATTCAAAAGGATTTACAGGAATGGGGCAACCTGGAAGTGCCGCAGTTGAAATGTTTATTGAAATCTACAGGGACATCTACACATGAGGATTCATTCTTTGCCTAGCAGCTTTCCTAAGTGGAACTGTAAACAGTCGGTATATTAATGACACTAAAAGTCATCTTTAGGTAATTCCACTTATGATAATTAAGAAAATACGATGGAAATTCAAGTGTCCTCGTGCTAATTATACTACGCCGCATTAGGCCGTCAGATTGTATTACTCTCAGTGCTAGAGTCACGAGGTAATACATTTCTCAAAATATAGACCATATGCTGTTAAATGTATGAATACACTAACTTTCATTTTGAGTGGAAGCATGCACTGCGCATTGGTGAAATGGCTACAAGACAAATTATTTTCAGTAAGTTTACCACGTTTCTTGTACATTTTCATTGAAATTAAAACACGCATAAGTACTGTATGTAAAAGGTGGGAATGAAAGGTATTTGATAAAAGTTAATTGCTGTAGGTGACACGAGTAATGCCAATAGCTGCCAGTGATAGACGTCGTGTTGATTTCTAAGTGTGATAGAAGTCGTGTCGATTTCTGACTGCGATAGAGGTCGTGTCGATTTCTAACTTTATAGAAGACGTGTTGATTTTTTACTGCGATCGAAGTCGTTTCGATTTCCGACTGTGACAGAGGTGATGTAGATTGCTGATTAGTGACTGAACCACTGCGATAACTAAAGGTTGGGGCGCACTCCAAAGTACATAAGCTAACATCTTAATGCTGATTATATCCCTGGTTAAAAGATGGCTGTTGTTTGCTCTTCTGGAGTTATGTATAGATTAGGAGCAGACTCTTTGACTGCATCTGAAACATAGGAATAAAACATTAAGAAAATCATTGAAGAACAGGAACAATCACAGATTGCAGACCATCTCTCTCTCTCTCTCTCTCGCTCGCACGCACGCACGCACGCATACATGCACGCACGCACGCACGCACGCACGCATGCACGTACGCACGCACGAACGTACACAGTGAAGGTGTGCAGATGTCCCGTCTACGTTTACTAGATGTCTATGGGTGCATCATAATTCACCTTGCCAGAGTATCCATCTATCAATCTGACATCATATGATGTCATAATCAGGTAAGCGGCGTGTAGGATGACGCCATAATCATTACATTATAAAAGATTCTATATGGCTCAACTCTCAACAGTCCGACACGTTGTATGAATTGAATGTCTCTACTATAAAATAAACATGCTGTTGAATATTTTGAAACTAATTTGACTGGGCGCTGTTGCTGTCATAGGCAGCAACAGCACCCAGTCATATAAGTTTCAAAATATTCAACTGATTACGTGTAAAGTGTTCTGGAAATTGACAGTCAGGGATTTTAGAGATCGATCGATTCCAACATGAGCGAGTTGTGGGTGGAGCTTAGCTAGAGATGGGCGGGGCATATTTAAAAATGGAAAAGTCCATTACATCTGACGCTGGCGTGAAACAATTAATCGCTTAGCTGTGTAGCCTAACATTATTCCTTTGAAAGTATACTTTTAAATACTTTGAATTTAATTAAACAGATGTTCATAGATATGCTTATCTATGTCTTAAAGACCGTTTTATGAACATTGGTCTAGAGATTGCGACATATCAATAAATGTCTCCCCCTGGCGGCACATGCGCAATGTACTGAACATAGCATTCAATGGAGGAATCCAGTTTCTCAGTCAATCATGACGTCATAATTAACTATGCGGCATGTAGGATGGCGTCATAATCAATTACGTCATGAATGACGTAGCTAAGTTCGTCACGAATGGTTAATTGATGACGGACTAAGCGCTGTTATACGAATTCTATGTCTTTACTATTTAATAAACAGGATGTTGAATATTTTGAAGTTAATGCAGCAGCAACACCAAGTCAAATCAGTTTCCAAATATTCAACAGCTTCCCTGTATAGTTTTCTGGAAATTGAGTTTCGAAGAATGCTGTGATCGAGTTGAAACTCCCGATTTCACTGCGGGAGCAATGTGGGTGGAGCTTAGCTAGAGATGGGCGGGGCATAGCTAAAACTGGATTCCCGATTCTGGAAACAAATCTGTTCAGGATTTACATATATACCTTCAAATCTTTGACCTCGTTTTATACATTGTCATATACAATACGCGGGTTCACCATTTTGTTCTCATACGCGGAGTCATTTAGATTCGAAGGTTCTGTCGAAACTTCAGATTTCAGTTTTTCATAATGACGCTCTGAAATAGAATAAGAAATGTAAATCAATGGTCTAAGACGCTATGGCAAATTACTGGTGAATTAATGATCATTAATGAAAACTATACAGGTAAGCTTTTCAATATTTTGAAACTAATTTGACTTGTTGATGTTCCTGCCTATAAATGTTGATTAAATTGTAATTTCATCAGACATACAATTCTTACATTTGGGGGAATTTTCGACCCTCAAGACGGAGTTATAGTACGTCAACATGATTATGACGACAGCCTACAAATTACATAAGTGATTATGACGTCATATACTGCTTGACAGAACGGATACCGCCATTACACTGTAAGATACCGACTAAAAATGTTCAGATATTGTCATGCTGACAATATCTGAACACTCTTAGTCGGTATCCAACGGTGTAATGGTGAAATCCGGTCTGTCAATCAAGTATATGACGTCATAATCACTTATGTAATTTGTAGGCTGACGTCACAATCATGATGACGTACTATAACACCGATCAATAATATATTGTGATGGTGCAGATACTGAAGACCCTAAAGCAATCAATAGTGGGATCCGATCTGCCACTCAGGTATATGGTACCACAATCAATTACGTCACATGTAAACTGCCGCTTATATCATAATGACATATTATAGCTCCGTTATGAATCTCGGAAAGACTGTAGTGACACATGTAGGGGCAGGTGTAGTGACACATGCAGTGCCATATGTAGGGACCCGTGTCATGACACATGTAGGGCCACGTGTAGTGACACATGTATGGACCCCTGTAGTGACACATGTAGAGACACATGTAGGGACACGTGTAGGGACACGTGTAGCGACACATGTAGGGACAAATTAACATAATACGTCATAATTTGACACATATTTCGTCATATAATAAATAAGTTATTATATTGCAATAAAACATTCAATGGACCTTTCCGGTTTTGGCTATGTCCCGCCCATCACTAGCTAAGCTCCACCAACACTTCGCCATATTGGGATTGATCGATCCCGAATGCCCTGACTATCAATTTCTTGACAACTATACAGTTACACTTAAATATTTTGTAACTAATTTGACTGGGTGCTGTTGCTGCCTATGGCATCAACAGCGCCCATCAAGTTAG
This sequence comes from Chaetoderma sp. LZ-2023a, assembly GCA_034401795.1. Taxonomy (NCBI): domain Eukaryota; kingdom Metazoa; phylum Mollusca; class Caudofoveata; order Chaetodermatida; family Chaetodermatidae; genus Chaetoderma; species Chaetoderma sp. LZ-2023a. The sequence goes on along the minus strand of CM067361.1, from coordinate 25,638,000 downwards.
TTTCAAAATATTCAACAGGATATTTATTAAATAGTAAAGACATATAATTCGTACAACAACGCTTAGCCCGTCTTCAACAGCACCCAGTCAAAATATTCAACAGCTCACCTGTATAGCTTTCTGGAAATTGATAGTCATGAAGTTCAGAGATCAATAGATCCCAAACACGAGCAATGTGTGGGTGGAGCTTAGATAGATGTGGGCGGGGCATGGCTAAAATTGGAAAGGGCCATTATATCCTTATGTAATGACAAACCTGTAGCTTCACTTCTGGTATTTTTATATTGACCTGCCCCATCACCAAATGATGTTGCTTCATATTCATGCGCCGTTATATTATCTGCACCAGGACTACGTTCAGATGCCGCTGTATGTGTCAGGTTTGGTACAACACTAAGGTATCCATCATCCTTGTTCAGTGAGGTAGGCCTAGTCTGTGACCTGAAGATATGATTATGACGTCATGAATGACGTAGATAAGTTCGTCACATAATTCACCTTTCCAGAGTATCCATCTATCAATCTGACGTCATATGACGTCTTAATTAGCGAAGCGGAGTGTAGGATGACACCATAATCATTACGTCATAAATGATTCTATATGGTCTTTAACTATGGTCTTTAACCTTTAATAGTCCGACACATTGTACGAATTGTATGTCTCTACTATTTAATAAACATACTGTTGAATATTTGAAACTAATTTGACTGGACGCTGTTGCTGCCTCAAACCCCAGTCAAATTAGTTCTAAAATATTCAATAGCTTGCCTGTATAGTTTTCTGGAAATTGATAGTCAGGGAGATCAGAGATCGATCGATCCCAACACGAGAGAGGTGTCGGTGGGGCTTAGCTAGAGATGGGCCGGGCATAGCTGAAATGGAACTGTCCATTGGTGACGGACTACGTGTTGCTGTACAAATTACCTATTTAATAGACATGATGTTGAATATTTTGAAACTAATTTGTCTGAGAGCTGTTGCTGCCATATGTAGCAACAACACCCAGCCAAATAAGTTTCAAAATATTCAACAGCTTATCTGTATACTTTTCTGGAAATTGACAGTCACGGATTTCAGGAATTGATCGCTTGATCCCAACACAAGTGAGGTGTGGGGTGGGGGTGGTGGGGGTGGGAGGTTAGCTAGCGATGGGAGGGGCATAGCTAAAACTGCAAAGGTCTATTGAGATTGTTTATCATATGTCCCATACTGGAAGTGATTCGATACGAGCATGCTCTTCATGCAAAAAACATCACAGGTAGTGATCGCATTGAGAGCAGGCGATAATTGATAAATCCAATCTGTCGATCATGTATATGACGTCATAATCAAATACGTTACAGGTAGGATAACGTCACAATTAAAATACGCTGACGTATCTAAGCCCGTTAGGGGCTTTTATTAGTCGATGATGTGTGCGAATTGTACGTTTTTATTAGTTAATTAACATTCTGTTGAATAGGCAGCAACAGCATCCAGCCAAATTAGTTTCAAAATAGTCAAATGGTTACCTGTATAGTTTTTTGGAAATTGAGATTCAGAAAGTTAACGGTTCGATAGATTCTAACATGGCCAAAGAGTGGGTGAAGCATAGATAGAGCTGGGCAGGGAATAGCTAAAAGTGGATTCATCCATCGTACCAAAGCCACTGATGTTAATACTCATGGAGACAGCTCTCTTGCGAATGACACATCAGATTGGCACAAAACTTGACACCCACCAAAATCAAAATCAAAAGCTTCCTGTTGAATCTATCTTTGCACCAATTTTTTGGGCCTGATCAGGTGATATAAATTCGCACGCATGGTGCATATAATGTAGTTTGGAAAGGTGAAAAATGGTCATCTATCGTTATTGCCATGGATGATATTTCAGGGTCTGTTATGGACTTGTGATGTTACATACATGAAGGGCAGTTCTATTATAACAGTATGAAGCACAAGGCTAGGGAAATGTTATTGTTAGCTTTACGGTATTTAACTAAGATTCCATTAATTTATAGATAAAAATGAATTTAATATGGTTTACATCATGAAGATAATGTCAAACACATTCTAATATAAAAACAGAAATTATCAATTAATTAATTGATAATTAAACAAATTTACGCTTTAAAACTTGAATTTCCATGTCTCAGATTCAATGTAATTAACAAAGAAAGCTATTGCATATTTTGAAACTAAATTAACAGCCCCCAATCAATTTAGTTTCAAAATATTCAACAGAATAATTATTAAATAGCAAATGAATCTTCAAATTTGTCCTTTAGGATTCAAAAGTTTGTTCAAAATAACATTTAATTACCATCGTCGATAATATTAATATTAAATACAAAAATGTGATTGATGATGCATATATGTCAGTTGTTTCTTTTATAATAGAAGTATGTTATTCTGAAAATTAATCTTCCAGTGAATCCTCCAACGAATATATCGAACAAAAATAAATCTTGCTAGACATTAGCCATGCCTAATAATAATAATAATAATAATAATAATAATAATAAAAATAATAATTTTTATGTGTGTGATTTGTGAAAAAAAGTATATTTATGAGTTATTACTTACGTAACATCATTCCTGGCAGCTGAAATCGATAAGAAGAGAATTATGTAAATCTATGATATTAAAATGTATGTGCTGATCACTTCTCATATAATGTGCGAAATTTATTATATTACATACTTTTGAAGTCGTGACATTCGTAGGAATTTGGTCAGCGATGGATATATATATATATATATATATATATATATATATATATATATATATATATATATATATATATATATATATATATATATATATATATATATATATATATATATATATACTCATGTTAAAAGGGTAATCGTTGCAGTAAGAAGATGCATACGTGTACATGCTGCAATCCTTTTCACCAGAGCATAATCTCTAAATGAAACCGTGCTCAGGTCAACGCCATCTTTCGTTATTGTAAGATATATGCGAAGAAACAACATACAAAAGAACTTAGAGGTAGGTTTACCTAGAGATTCCTTTTGATTGGTATTTTGGTGTAGAGTACCATCATCCTCATAGTCAATGACATCGTATGCATTATGGATCTCCTCATATTGGACATCTTCGCCATCTTCAGCAGGAGCTGGAGGAGGGCCGGCCACTTCTGATAAACTAAATAGTAATATAGTTCCTTCCTAGTAGTGGTAGCTGTGGTGTGATGGAGGTAGTAGTAGTAGTGGTAGTAGTAGTAGTGTAGTAGTAGTAGTAGTAGCAGCAGCAGCATTAGTAGTAGTAGTAGTAGTAGTAGTAGTAGTAGTAGTAGTAGTAGTAGTAGCAGCAGCAGCAGCAGCAGCATTAGTAGTAGTAGTAGTAGTAGTAGTAGTAGTAGTAGTAGTATTAGTAGTAGTAGTAGTAGTAGTAGTAGTAGTAGTAGTAGTAGTAGTAGTAGTAGTATAGTAGTAGTAGTAGTAGTAGTAGTAGTAGCAGCAGCAGCATTAGTAGTAGTAGTAGTAGTAGTAGTAGTAGTAGCAGCAGCAACAGCAACAGCAGCAGCAGCAGCATTAGTAGTAGTAGTAGTAGTAGTAGTAGTAGTAGTAGTGGTAGTAGTAGTAGTAGTAGTATAGTAGTAGTAGTAGTAGTAGTAGTAGTAGTAGTAGTAGTAGTAGTAGTAGTAGTAGTAGCAGCAGCAGCAGTAGCAGCATTAGCAGTAGTAGTAGTAGTAGTAGTAGTAGTAGTAGTAGTAGTAGTAGTAGTAGTAGTGGTGTTTAAAATGTAATTTGCTTAATGACCTTGATTATTTATTTTTATGTTAACTGAGAATATTTCAGAAATTATATTTATCATATTAATCATATTGACACAAATTTATTAAATATGAATGAAGGGTAGTTAAATATTACGAAGAATTGATGGGTGCATTTTACTAGACTCATATTGTATGATATCATAAAAAAACTGTCATCCATATTAGATATTTAACAAAATATCATGTTACTAACAAGTTGCTTGAATAATAATAATAATAATAATAATAATAATAATAATTGGAGAAGTTTTGCGAAACCATTAGCTTTCTATGTTATTACTTACACAATGTCATTCCTGGCAGCTGCAACGGATAGAAATAGACATGGGATTTTAATATATTAAGTTAAGCTAGTCATATCTATGTATAGTAATAGGTCAGGGTTTATAGGCTGCTTCGACTTGGTGCCCCAACTTTCCAACCGAACAATGCAAGATTAAGTAATTTTTATCTCTTTTGGAAATGATACGTCTAGGCCATAAATTATAATTATTAGATTTTGATTATCAATGGAGAGCTTGGTATAGATGTTTAGAATAATATGTGCTAAATTCTATTTAATTATCCTAAATCATATTTCAATTAGACAGTACCGACAATTATAATATCAATCATAGCCATAGAGCTAGAATAATAATGAATGCACCGACACTTATACATATAATGAAATATGGCAATGTAAGAACAAATTTCAATGTTACAATGAGAAATAGATGTATGAAGCATATGTTATAGCAATGCTACATTGATATGCAACGTATGGAAATGTCTCTTGATGTCATACAAATTGATGCAATGGTCCTTTCTAGAGTACCCACCCATCATATGACGTCATAATGAACTGCGTGATGTGTGCAATGACATCATAATGAATGACGTCATGAATGATGTCGATAAGTACGTCACGAACGCGTATTTGAAGCCGGTCTATGGGCTGTTGTACAAATTGTTTGCTTTTACTATTTAATAAATATTCTGTTGAATATTTTGAAACTAATTTGACTGGGCGCTGTTGCTGCCTATGGCAGCAACAGCACCCAGTCTAATTAGTTACAAAATATTCAACAGCTTCCCTGTATAGTTCTCAGGAAATTGATAGCTAGGGCATTCGGGGATCGATCAATCCAAACACGGCGAGGTGTGGGTGGAGTTTAGCTAATGATGGGCGGGGCATAGCTAAAAATGGAGAGGTCCATTAGGTATAATCTATTTATAGAGCATATATGTTCAATTGAAATTAACAATAATGGAACAAGGTGCTCGTACATTTGTTGGGATCAAAATAGAAATGTATAGTAAGATACATGGGTAAAGTAACATACAGACAGGCAAACATACAGACATGTAAGACTTGAATTCCATTAAATGCTCTAAGAATATTTGGATGGAATATTGTTGCTGGCTTTGACACCATCTTCATGTCAAGCAACTCCAAAAAAATATAAAGCAACCCTCTGTTACTTGTTCTGCAATAGCGATTTAGAGATTTCAATGTTGGACTGTCTTACGTTTGTTTGATTTATTTGTTGCAGATTTCCGTCTTCGCTGCACAAGAATGACAACAATAAGTATAACAATGATGATAATCAGCAACGGGACTGTAACGCCAGCTGCTACAGCTGCAACGTTGATCGACGAGCCGGCGTCTCGTGGTTGTTCTGATGGTGAAACGCAGACGTAAATTAAAAAAATAAGCATCTGTCTATTACAACTTTATAAGCTAGACAGCCAATATAAATACCCACACTATGAATCAATATGAATCATTTACTAAGAAAGCACAGTCCAGTTTCATGCAGGCAATGGAACTTTCCACTTCATCCATCCATAATATGGCGTCATAATCAACTGCGTGACGGGTAGAATGACATCATAATGAATGACGGACATTGCATTGTTGTACTATTTAGTAAATATTCTGTTGAATATTTTGCATCTAATTTAAATGGGCGCTGTTGCTGCCATAGGCAGAAACATCACCCCATCAAATTAGTTGCAAAATATTCAACAGCCTTCCTGTATAGATATCAGGAAATTGATTGCTATGGCATTCAGGGATCGATCACAACACGGCGAAGTGTGGGTGGAACTTATCTAGTGGTGGGCGGGGCATAGCTAAAACTGGAAAAGGTCCCTTAAGTAGAGTAAAGTGTGCAAGTTACACACATTTATATAAGTCTAATTGTAATGACATTGTGTATACCATGTTTCATAAACCAGACCAAAGTATCTGAATGTAAACTGCTTATCATAACAGATCCAGATGGCTGAAAAGAGAATTTACGCATCACTTTGCTGTTTGATACATTGACTCAATTATTATGATTATGAATAATTTTTTTTACAGTTTGGTTATTTACACGTTCCAATTTGCATTCAGTAGATTCTCCCCATAGGAATACTAAATTATCCATGGTAGATTTATAGTATATATACTTATCTCAATGACTAGCTTAAAACCTCTTCCACATACCTTCTACAACTTGTTCCGTCAGGCACATTGTTTCAGCTGTCTCACTGCTTCCAAGTGTATTCCTTGCATAAAAGATAAAAGTATACATTCTTCCTGGATGTAAATCTATAAATTTTGCAGTTCCTTCCATGTCTTCACCTGGATCCTCTTCAACTATGGACATGATCTGCCCATTATTAGCATACTCTATGTGGAAGGATTGCTTTAGTCCACCATTATACTGTGCCACCCAGGACACAACGGCTGTAGTAACATCGCATATGGCTCTAATATTGGAAGCAGGTTTAGGTTTTTCTTAAATAGAATACGATAATAAAATAAGAGAAAAGAATAAAAACTACCCTACCCCATCATCATACTGATTAAGCCCTGCAATATATTTAGCTATTTAATACACCTCATACTTTTACACAAAACCCAGTCCACATGTCAAATTTCATATATATATATATATATACCATGTAAGATACATTTTCCACCTCCAAAATGGCATTCAATATCCTCAGTTAATGACTTTGAAATTACATTACAGGTTGGATTTTCTTTTGATCTTACAAAATCCATACCAAGTAATCTATACATACGTTTATTATGTTACACACATGTAGGCAGTGATTCACCTATCTGTTAGGCTGGGTGAAATTAGATGAAAATGTGTTCCAAACTGCTGCGCAGTACAGCTGACAAAATATGATACATTGACACCTGTATTGTTCGGGGAAGTGTTTTGAAATTAGGGTCCACACCCAATTATTTTTTTGAATTTTGTGCAACGAATCAGAGGAATGACAGACTGATATAATTCTTTTGCTAATACATCTTAAGACAAATATTTGACCATATATCAAATTTGAAAACCATAAAACATCTGGGGAAAATGAGTCATGAAGTTAGGCCACACAAACGTCCCCATGATAAGTGAGAACCTTAGACTAACATTGCGTTGCATAGGTACGGGTAGATGTGAGTTTTAATTACAGGAACAATAATATATTATTATTGACGGACATGTAAGGGTTTGTAACCTTATATGACAATGTGTTGAAAAAATGACAAAATATTCTATACGTCCATGATAATTCCCTCTGAGTCAGGAAATGTATGTCATATTACTCTACTTGTACTACGTGGAATAGCTTATTGATGAACGCATACATGCGTGGCCGGCCAAATGGTTTACAATCTACGTCAAATTACACAGATGGTACATAGACGCTATTTATACCATGTTTGTTCTTTCAACCGTACTAGTTAGATTCATGTTTTGGAAATAGATTCTTCATTTAATACATCGATATAATAAAATTAGAATTAAGGAATGCATATTTACTATGTTGTGTAAGGTGAGTGGAAAAACGTGGAATCTGTGTAGCAGTTTTCAGGCCATTGTCCAGAGTAGCATGATAAGTTGTGTAATCTTGTTCTTGAACAGAATGTATGGTCAGAGTGGCTTCATAACCTGGAATGGTCACTGATTTTTGAAAAAATGTCCAAATAACATGTGCTTTCGCAATTCCGGTTGAGAACTTCATAAGATTGATGTTTAGTGAAGAGTTATATCCATCCTTATACCATGTGACACTAGGCTGAGGATCACCAATGAATGTTAAAGTGAGTGTTGCTGTTCCGTTAATTCCAGCACTGACATTACTTATTTCAACCACGCGAGGAGCATCTGAAAACAATAGCAATAATGACAATCAAATGTAGCTGCAATATTTACCCACAACCTTCATCAACAGCAACATAATCCCCTTAATTTGGTCAGGATGCCCTTTGTACCATTCACGCCAAGATCAATATGGATCCTCTAGAACATAATACAGAACAAGCAAGCCAATTTTGGCGAAGATCCCTTCAAGAACCTGAGCTATCAATCAGAAAGATGATATTATTTCTTTAAATAGGTCACAATGGGCTTGGCATTTTGATCCCAAATTCAAATTCATTTAAAACCACTATGACAAACAGCACCAAAGCTTTAGTGAAATTCCTTCATTAGAATTTGGGTTTAGCTTCCAGAAACGCAACACAATGCCATTAATTAGGCAACACTACCCTTCGTCAGTCGCCAAAGTACAGTTCCCACCCACGCTTGATAAACATCCCTTCGATTGAATTTGCCCTATCATTTGGAAACAGCACAATACTAGTATTTGGGTTGTCACTACAATTCACTTGACTCCTATTGTTACCGTTCTGCCAAAGTTTGGTTAATATCCCTTCAGCAGTACTTGGTCTATAGGAACACAACATTTTTAATTAGACCACATTGCCATTTGACAATTACCTTCAAGATCACTGATACATAGGTGGGGGTGGGTGGGTGGGTTTGGGGGTGGCAGCTCCAATGGCGGTATTATACTGACATGTGGATCCGTTCAGTAGATCTGGAGTTAACATCTTGGCATGCAATGCCCCGCTATTAATTTGGACTCAATTCATCACCACACATTAATCTTCAGCGTATGTACCCCCAACCCCCACAGCAGTATACTCCATTGGATAACTAAGGGCTCGATCAGGCATAGAAGTTTGATTCTCATAGTCAAATTTTTAACAATTTCATGGGTATACGATAAACCCTGGACCCACATCTGGGAGAGTAAAACATGCGCCCTGACACCACTGCCTCATTTCCCGCTATCGATACCATGACTATGCCACTGTTGGTAGGTGAACATATTATTAACCTATTGCATTCGATTCGACCACGTCCTTGCATCATAGATATACACATTTTTCTAAAATAAGTGATGCCATTGCGCGACTTGTAATTTGTGTGTTTGTGTGTGATGCCTTATGCTGTCTCTCGGACACTTGGTACTGAATGAGACAATGTGTAATTTCAAAACATAATGTAAATGTATACTTACATTTAATTTTAACACTTGCAGACCCAGTTCCGGTTCCAACAATATTCCTCACACTACAGTTGTATTCCCCAGAGTCTTCAAAAGTCAGACTATTCAGATTGAGCACTTTAGATCCTATGAACTCTCTAACCCTTACACCATTCACAGTATGTGTCCAGTCTATGTATGCATAGTTGTCTGGAACAGCTGATGGGTGACATTCTAGCATTGTACTGCCTCCTTCTGTCACAGCTGTACTACTTAAACTGACACGCACATCAGGAACATCTGGGGGAAAATTGTATAATTTTACATAGTACCTATATTATTTCCGAATATTGTTGTTGACCGATTTATCAATTAATGATTTAAAAACAAGGTTCAAGGTTATTTATTTTGATATAGAATATACATTTACAAGTTCACAACAGTTAGTCCACCAAAAGGCAGAGTCTATATGGCGTTAGACCCCTACATATAACATATAACAACAATATAGGACATTAGGACTGTATACTGAGGAATATAGGATGACTGGTAGAATAAATACTATATGACACAAGAGTACCTAAAGTTGCTGAATCTCTGCAGACTACATTTTCTATGGGGTTTAATTCTAGGTATGCTGAGTATCTCTAAAACAATACGAGTTTAGTTGTTGTTTAATCTTTCATATACGGCCGATTGATTATATAATAGTACACATTGAGAGAGCATCAACCATGCTATTCACTTAATTTATCGTGGTAAGTAAGCTAATGAAAGAGAATTGTTGATTATCCTTTTGTATGTAAGACGCATTATTCATTAACTGGAGCTCACCTCAGCCATTCCAGATATCTGTTTCACTGTCTTGTACCTCTAAATGACGAATTTACAGATGATGATCACTAATAGGTTTCTTTTAATAAATTCATGGAGAATAATAGTACAAAGACAAGGATGTCAGAAACAGGATCCTGATTGCCTTTGACTATATGCAATGTCGTACAATGACACGCATGTTGCAGTTAAATATAATGGATAGAAGCAAGCATTATGTGTGACGCTACATGAAACGTTTGCACACTGCCCCAGATAACACAGCATACTGGGCCGATTTTGGGTCGATACCATGCCATACTTTCAGTTACTAACCCTCGTGCTAATAGAGGCATTCATTTTCTAGCCATGATCTACGCGCAATTAACGTAATATTTTGATCTAAATGCCATCGGGGCATAGTAATAATTAAAACTAAGTGCCCTCATTGAAATTAGGATGTCCACAGAAAAACTAGCATGCCTATGAGGGTATGTCACTGACAAGATCTGCATGCCGTTAGCAATTCTCAAATGATTTGCCTGAGGGCGTGCGCTAGGTTACAGCACTGTGCTCCCTGTGCAGATGTGGTTGAATCAATTTTAAACAATCCTAGTTAGCACTAATATAACACTCTTCATGTATAGAATCTTTCAACCAGAACCGGATTATGCATATTTGGGGCCCGTGGATAAATAGTGGTGGGGTCTTTATTGGGTGGCTTAAGGATGCACTGACTACTACTACTACTACTACTACTACTACTACTACTGCTGCTGCTGCTGCTGCTGCTGCTGCTGCTGCTGCTGCTGCTGCTGCTGCTGCTGCTGCTGCTGCTGCTGCTGCTGCTGCTGCTGCTACTACTACTACTAATACTATTACTATTACTATTACTACTACTACTACTACTGCTGCTGCTGCTGCTGCTGCTGCTGCTGCTGCTGCTGCTGCTGCTGCTGCTGCTGCTGCTGCTGCTACTACTACTACTACTACTACAACAATTCTCAATTAAAATAAATTCGGTACATGTGTCTGAGTGCTGTTGAATATTTTGAAACTAATTTGACTAAAGGCTGCTGCTGCCTAATGCAGCACCATCTTCCCGAGAAATTGGTTTTAACATACGCAACAACTTACGTATATCATGCCTGCAAAAGTGAGATACTGAGATTAAATGGTTCAAATGGGTCAATGTGATCATTATCTTAATTTAATAAAGCTTTGTTATGATGGTAATATTTATCTACTAAAATAGTCAGTCGTATTTAGTTTTGAAGCTTTCAATTTATTGTCAATGTAACAATATATCAGACATAAAATAGGCTACAGACGGTTAGATTTGTAATTTCTAGATATATGAGTGACAGGTTGTATCCATCCAGTGTCCTGAAATGGACCTTTCCATTTTTAACCATGCCCCGCCCATATCTAGCTAAGCTCCACTCACACCTCGCTCGTGTTGGGATCGATCGATCTCTGAACACCCTGACTATCAATTTCAAAAACCTACACAGGTAGGCTGTTGAATATTTTGAAACTAATTTGACTGGGTGCAAAATATTCAACAGCGTGTTTATTAAATAGCAAAGAATTACAAATACATACAATTCATACAACGTGTCGGACTGTTTGAGATTTGGTGACGGTCTCTATGGAACCCTTTGTGACGTAATGATTGTGACGTCAGCATACACGCGCTGAGATTATTATGACGTCATACGAAGTCAGACGATGGATTGATACTCTGGAAAGGTGAATTGCGATGTGAAGTCGTCAATTTGTATTATGTCATACAAGGGATTCCCTTTTCGGCACAGTTCTAAGTAAATTTGAATGGTAGAACGGGACTTCAACGTGTCTCCAGGATATTGGTATTACGGACTGAACATGAGCAACATTTGTAATGTTCATGGTCAGTACATTTACTCGCCAAATTGACCTGGGAAGGCACACGAATCCATAGATTCCGAGTTGAAAAAAGAGTTGCCATCCCAGCCGAGGATGAGTAGTAGGAGTATTTGTAAAGCCATACGCAATGGAGTGACTGCAGCCTCCGATTTCCAACCTCCTGTTAATTACATTGAGATATAGATTTGTGACGCTAGTTGGTCCATAAGCCTGTTTTCTGAAAATATCAGATGTGTGCTCCACATTTCTATATTTCAAGCATTCATATGCGAGGAAGTGTATACACGAACATTCCAGTATTGTTGTAGTACTGAATCCATTTTTGAATTTTCCTTTGTAAACCAACAACCACTACTTCCCGAACAAAATTGCCCAGCCCATTGTCGTTCAGCTTGCTTTAGATTGCATTACATTAAAGCGATTAGTAAGGATTGAATCTGAAGGAACGTCGACTTATCTAGTGTATGCATACATTTCAGTGTATATGATACTGTAGCTATGAAATGTTAGAACAGTTACTCTATTGTCACAATGGATCTTTCCAGTTTTAGATATGCCCCGCCCATCTCTCGCTAAGCTCCACCGGCACCACACTCGTGTTGGGATCGACCTATGGCAGCAGCAGCGCCCAGTCAAATTAGATTCAAAATATTCAACAGCATGTCTATTAAATAGCAAAGACATACACCTCGTACAATGTGTCGGACTATTAAGCTTTTAATATGGACTAAATCGAGCCATTCATGCTGCAATTGATTGTAATGTCATCCTACACGTCATGTAGTTAGATATGGCATGATATGACGTCATATGATGGATGGACAAACAGGTCCATTCTGTGTGTATGGTATTTGGTATAGAACAGACCGAGACACTATTCACATGATTATCCGTCTCAAATAATAACGATTTTAATCTAAGTAAATGTAGTTTTGCAGTATTAAGGAGAATGGAGATGTACTTACAGTGAACAGTGACATTGAATCCTTGGTTCTGTATATTTCCATGGTCATTGTTAGCAGAGCATCTATACAGACCAGTAGCTGTCCTCTTGATGCTGGGTATAGTGAATCTAGATGTCCGTCTGAAAAGAGATATTATGAACATGAACATGAATCAATGTTAATAGATGTATTCGAGTTAATATTGTGGTAGCCGTATGGTACCACTGATAACATGATGGAAAGTGGATACCTATTAACCTGTTAACCCTTACAGATCAGATGTAAAGAACACTTTTTGAAAGAAAATTAACTGGCCTATATTACTGTTTTGGTGGCAGTAGTTAGGAAAGTGTTATCTACCTGTGTCATTACCAGAGGCTGAGGCCTACAAGTCGAACTTTTTAGGGCATTTTGAACAACTTTAACATCCACGCACAGAATGCAATTTTCGCTATGTTGAGCCATTAACGACATCGCAGAGGTCTCAACAACAAAAGATCCAAGGGCCATGTTTCACTAACCTGGATCTTTGTCACTTAAGTATTAAAGCAATGGTCTACATCCAATAAAAGCTCGTCTAACATATGGTAGCCATATGCATACAGTACAGTAGGTCCATAAAACGTATGACATTTGTGAATAGCGTGCTTCAACCCAGGTTTGATAAAGAATCTGACCATATTTGATGGAGTGGGAAATGGAAAGGTATTGTAGGATTTCCAAAATAGTTGTATCATGCCGGGCCATTAAATCCAATTTTGTTTAAAACCCGCCAAGACGTTAAGGAGATCCATTTTAAAGGAAAGATAGTTATTCCTCTTATTAATCTTTTCAAAGAAGATGCCCTTCGAAAAAACAGAAAAATCTAATTTCGATACAGAAGTTCAGAAGATTAGGGTCTTTCAATCCATATTTTACTGAAATCGACTCCTTAAAAATAAACCAATTAAAATTCAGAATAGAAGTTCAGGAGCATGCCATCATGAGAGCCTATCTTCCATTTCCCCATTAAATATCTACTGATGAGGGACAGAACATCCCAATTATAGAAAGCATTCACGACTGGTGACGAAAACTACACAGATCACATCAGTAAGTTTGTTGCAAATATCCACTAAAACATTCACAGCCTAGAAACGATACCTTTGTTTTGATTTACGGATTATTTAGTTGAATAATTTGAAATTAATTTGACGTGGAGCTATTGTTGTGAAAGGCATGATCATGTTCCAGTCAAATTAGTTACACAATATTCAACAGCTTACCTGTATACTTGTCATGAAATTGATGTACCGTGATTTCACTGATTACATGATTAAATTTTCATCTTATATTACCAATACGTTTTGACAATACAGATTTAATTTAGAAATTCCAACTGTCTTGACCACTCCCGCCAGGTAAAATCTTGACCAACATTGAGGTAGCATAATTATATAACAATATACATAACCGTGAAGGGATACATTCAACTATCAAGTTCAAACAAATATATGGGATCCCACGAAACACCTCATACACATATTCAATCACACTAGCTCAAACTGTTTAAAAAGTTGGCTGAGCGAAAATTATTGTATCTCACCTGTAGTTATCATCATCGGTATTCACAATGCCAGCTGTTGGACGAGAACTCCAGGTGATACCAGCCAGTGGTTTGGCCCATGCAGTGCAGGTTAGCACCAACTGTGTATTCTCTACCACTATTTGGTTCTCAACACGTGTTTGCGCTGGCTCAAGGATGGGAGGGTCTGACACAATATTGTGAAGTATTTAATATTATTTTTAACATCACACAAGTTAGAGGATATATACTGTTAGAATGTAGCAGGGTCACGAAATTGTATTTATAAATTAGCCTATTAAGTAAATAACTATATATGGATCTATTATTAGTTATGCGCCGCCCATTTCTAGCTAAGTTCCGCCCACTTTTTCCACGTATTGAAATTGATTTATGTACTTTGACTCATGTATTTCCAGAATCCAAATTTCAATGTTATTATACATGTAGGCCCAAGCTGGTGAATATTTTGAAAATAATTTGACCGGGAGCTGCCTCAGTTAAATTAGTTTCAAAATGTTCAACAGAATGTTTATTAAATTGCAAATTCAGCAAAAAGTTACAATGAAGGAATACAGTTTTAACGATGCCCATCTTTAGCTAAGCTGCACCCATACTTCGAGGTGTTAGGATCGATCGAGCTGACTATCAATTGCCAGATAACTATACAGACAACTATACAGGTAAGCTGTTGAATATTTTGAATCTAATTTGACTGGGTGCTGTTGCTGCCATTTTAATAAATAGTAAAACATAGAATTCGTACAACAATGCTTAACTCCGTCAACAATTAAGCGTTCGTGACGAACTTATCTACGTCATTCATGATGTAGTTGAGTAGACGTCATCCTACAAGTCACGTAGTTGATTATGTCATCATATGATAGATGGATACACTAAAACCGTCCATTCGTATTGTTGATGATGATCTTTTCCCTTTTCAGGACGGAGCTATATGTCATAATGGTTGTCACGTCAGCCAACTATAGTAATGTGATTATGATGTCAGATAATTGAATGACAGATCGAATCCCGTCCACATTGTGTGAAGAAATTTCAGTTTAAAATCTGAAAGGTCAAATACGAAAACAATTCTGATTTTCTGTTGAAACTAATTTGACTGCCGATTGGTACCGGAGCAACAGTTTCCAGTCAAATGAGTGTCAAAATATTCACCAGTTTACCAGTGGGAATACATTGAAATTGATCTGATGGGATTTTAAGATGCAAAGTGTTACACAACATAGAACAATTATGAGAAAAATATGCCGATCTTCCAGGATTTCCCAGGACTTTCGCAGGATTTTCAGGCTTTAGTTCTAAAATCTCAGATTTGATGACGTTCCATGATCAGTACAAACTGTCATTAGTATAGATTTTCAGAAATTTGCTTTAGCTTTAGCAGATAAATATGATCCATTTTAATATTATGTGACCAAGAGTTATCTACCTTAGGTTACTGTATAGCGTGTATATATATATATATATATATATATATATATATATATATATATATATATATATATATATATATATATATATATATATATATATATATATACATATATATATATATATAACAAGTAAAGCATTAACCATTCACCACTCTGATGTCAAAATTTAAAACTTTCAACTTAAATTAAAAGACGACCTGGTGTTCATTTTTCAACAAATTTCGTGGAAGATATTGCTGTCGTAGACACCAACATCGTCCAACAAAATACTTGAAAAATTTACACCAGTTTCTTTGCTATTGACACAGTAAAATAGAATAATGGCATCAGAGTGATAAGGGCTCTGAATAACCCATTATATTGTTATAGAACTTACATGAAATATTGAAAATAACATAATCTGATTGTTTGTTGTCAGGTACACGAGGATTCTGTCCCTCACACGTGATGTGCTGTCCATCGTCATACCTGCTTGGTACAATGCGATATATACTCTGTGATCTCTGCCCATATGTTCCATCCAGTGGATGCATAGAGACGGCTGGACTGATTGGAGATTTAAATCCTTTTGTAGTATTGTACCAGTATAGCGATGCTACTGGATTGGAATCAGAACCGGTACAGGTCAGTAATATGGTGGTATTACTGGTTGCTTGCACCGTTGTTGTAGTTGTTTTACCTGTTATTAGAACAGTGTCTGGACCAACTGAAATGATATAAATAACAGTAGCTAGCCATTCCCACATATATATATATATATATATATATACATTATATATATATATATATATATATATATATATATATATATATATATATATATATATATATATATATATATATATATATATATATATATATATATATATATATATATATATATATATGTGTGTTTGTGTGTGTGCGTGCGTGCGTGCGTGCGTGCGTGCGTGCGTGCGTGCGTGCGTGCGTGCGTGCGTGCGTGCGTGCGTGCGTGCGTGCGTGCGTTGCTTCCCATATACATATGTATATCTTACCAAAACAATTCATGAATCCAGTTTCTCAGTCAATCATATGATGTCATAATCAACTACGAGACGTGTAGGCTGACATCATAATCAATTACACCATGCGTGACTCGATATAGTTCGTCACTAACGCTTAATAGTCCAACACGTTGTGCGAATTGTATGTCTTTACTATTTAATAAACATTCTGCTGAATATTTTGAAACTAATTTGACTGGGAGCTGGGCAAAGTGTGGGTAGAGCCTAGCTAGAGTTGGGCGTGGCGTAGCTAAAATAAGATTCGTACATTAATGCTGAATGTAAACGCTCTCTGAAACTTTAAGAAAATCGAACACTTGTTTAAATAGCGTGATTTTCAAATGTGCAAGACAAAAATAAAATAGTCTCAAATATATTTATCTCATTTACTTATTTTCATTTCTAAGCAAAAAGGCCTAATGATCTTGGATGTTATCTGTCCAAAACTAAAGTTCCTGAGTGGCATACAGCCTTCGGATTATCTCATGAGCCCTAGCATTGGATGGATCAATTTCTCGCTCCGCCCTATCTCATTGTAGCTAAACTCCGCCCACATCTGAAAACTTTGCAGACTTTGATCACTGAATTCCAAGAATCTCAAATTCAAAGCACCTATACAGTCAGGTAATCTCTTGAATATGTCGAAATTAACTTGACTGGGAGAGTACAATGAATGAATTAAGTTTTAGATGTGCCCCGCCCATCTCCAGCTAAGCTCCACCCACCCACGCTTTGCCTGTGTTGGGATCGATCAATCCCTGTACTCCCTGACAATTAATTTCCAGAAAAATATACAGTTAATCTGTTGAATGTTTAGGAACTAATTTAACTGCGTTCTATTGCTGCCTATTTCAAAAGCATTCAACAGCATGTTTATTAAATAGTAAATACATACAATTCGTACAACAACGCTTAGTCCGTTATCAATTAAGCATTCGTGACGATCTAATCGACATCATCAAATAAACGTGGCATACATTAACGTCTGGTAATTTTAGCTGTGCCTTTTGCTACGTGTGATAGTGGATGCAAAACATTTATTGATCGAATTGAGCACTCTTTTTGCATGCATTTTGGTGTCAATCACACACATGGTTACAATGTTTTGCAAATATTACATCGTCTCTTCCACTGCCTCCCATTAATCTCTTTCTACTAATTGTGCAGCAGAGGTGATGACATGCAGACGCATGGTATACAATAGGATCTACGTGTGTAGTGCTTCCAATATATACAGTGATCATGGTGATTATTTGCAATTTAAAGGTTCTACTAAAACAACAAGAGACCATGCCCAAAAACTATTACATTGCCATGTAATCTCTGGTTCACAGCTGTGTTGAGTCTACAATCAGAATGGGATAGCTCTGTCAGGAAAATCCAAAAGCCTGCCATCAAAATATTTGAATTGCATGTATTTGATAAATTTACAATTTCACAAACATTTTGTCTAATATCTTTAAACTAATTTGACTGGAAGCCATTGGTAGAATTATCCCAAGTCAAATTAAATTAAAAATATCCAAAAATAAATTTATAGGTAACATAGAATAAGTTCACAGCCAACTAATCGTCCACATTTACCCTTCATAAGTGTATGAGATGCAGCCATATTTCAAAATCTGTCGTGTATTAGTGGGGATAATCGGTTCAATCCCACCACCACCACCACCACCACCACCACCACCAGCACCACCACCACCACCACCACCAGCACCACCACCACCACCACCAGCACCAGCACCACCACTACCACCACCACCACCACCACCACCACCACCACTGACGGAAGGTAGCGGCCCCTGGTACCAATCCCATATGCTGTGATTATTTCTTCATATTTTATACCCTGGGCATAAGGCTACTACTTTATGTCATTCAAATAGCGTTGATGATACATCAATGCACATAAAAGCATGCTTGATTGCTGCTGCATATTCTCATGATAATTTGAGTAAATGTTCTGGTTAGCTTATCTATCATATTGTTTCAAATTATGAGAAACGTATTCAGCAAAATTAAGGTTTAACCATCTAAATGCACTTGTCTCAGTATGGAGCTGAGTTGTCAGGTCAACAAGAACATACATATTCAGATAAATGAGAAATAATTAACTCACATAGTATATTGAATGTAACGGGTGGGCTATTTTGTCGCCAGTGTGTCTCAGGATGTGTGACTGTACAATAGCAGTGTGTATTGTTCATTGCCCGATTACGAGGAACACTGATCTGCTGAGATGTACTTTCTGCTCCTAGCAATACAAGAAAGGAATGGTCAGACATTGTTCAAAGATTGAAATCGTAAGTACATGATACCTACTAGTATGCATCCTCATTCACACATATTTAATGAAAATGATTAACTTTGTTAATCATATTCAGTAAAGACTGAAGTGTCGCAGTATTCACTCATGCTGTGACAAACAAATTACAATCTAAACCCTCTCGTGTCAACTTAACCGTTTCCTCGTCAATCTGATTAAAAGGCCCCCCCCCACCCAAGCTGCTTTTGCGAAACGGCCTCCAAGGTGTTTTTGCAAAATGTTCATTCGCAGGCAAAAAGATGATTTATTTAAAATCTACTACTGATATAACTGAATCTGTTACCGAAACAGTCAAGCAAGTGGTACATTCTCAAAAACTCAGAAATCAGCATGGATCGTGATATTGGTGCTTTTCCCAGGCACAACCTATATGGCTGCGATTTTGTTTCTGGTGCTTTTGCACCAGATTCATAAGGTACACACTGATCCCCACCCCCAAATAAATACGTTATTTAAATTTCTATGTCCAATATGGATTATATCGACCAATCAGAATGCTTCTGCCCAGTATGAGAGTGCGTTAGCATCTGTTAGCTCATGCATTGTTGGAATCTGCTGTAGCAAGATGTTTTAATTAGATGCAGGAAAGGTTCAAAAGTTTACTTAATTTAAGTTGTTTAAATGGGGAAAAATTGTGGTTTAAGTTCTTTTGAGTGAAGCTTAGTGAGATATTAGTGTGCTATCAAATTCTTTGTGAAAAGTTATAGGTTGGATTTTAAAGTTATTGACTTAGTTATGGCCAGTGAGGCTGATTGCGACGCCATTTTGGAAAGTCTAGACAAAGACTTGAGAATATCGGGAGATGAGAAGGGCAAAGGTGCTAAAACTGGAATGAAATCTAAGAACAAGTCAACTAAGATGAGGCCACAGGGCAGGGACTCTGAGAAAGGGTCCACATGTGCTGGGATGCCCACCACTATAGCGTCATCAGGTGATGATGTCGAAAAATCTGGAATGGTTAGTTTCCTTAATTACGAGGAATTTTCCTGATGATGGTGACGATGATGAGTCTGACGATACACTTCCGCAGGGAGTGGATGTTTCTACTGCTGCTGACGAGCCCTCAAGTTCTGAAGGGGGGGGGGGGGTGTCAGATGAGGCAAGAAGTGACCCAGATGTCGTGTTGCAAATTATGGAAGAATTTACGATGGAGGAGAAATTTACCGGGCCACCGATTGATGACAAGTTGGTGGTGATTATTGGGAAGATGAATGGTTTGAAGAGGAAAGATACGAAGTCACTTGTCGTAATGCTTGTCAATGAGGAAATCTGGCGATAGCTTGATTCATCACCTCAGAGCCGAGACTGTGCTTTGCGATGAATCCAAGGAGCAATTGTACGGGGCTTGACCCCGATCGTATAGATCACGGGATAAGCTTGTTCGTGGAATGCGGTCAGGCAAGAGTTTGGATTTGACTGAATTGTTAAAGAAAACAATGGATGCTATCGGCTTAATCTCACATGGAAATGTTGAACTGAATTAGCAGAGGAGAGGGTTAATTCAGCAAGAGTTAAATTTTGAGCTTAAATCTCTATCAGCGATACAAATTCCGTTTGCGTCATATTTGTATGGAGACAAACTTCCCGAAGGCATTCGTAATATTGAGGAAGTGAATACAGTTGGTGTGAAAATCGGGAAGCCGCAATACAGCAAGCAGTTGCCTCCATATCAAGGAGATAAATTCCGTGCTGAGAAGCGGTGGAAGAAATCGAGCTGCAAAATTATCTTAGGGAACTGGGGAGGGCAGAGCCGTGGACAGCCACACAGAAATGTTCTCCCCAACAGTTCAACGAGAAGAGAGCGCATGTGCAGTACGGACCGAAACTTACTACTGATAAGTTTATTCTCGATACTGTGGCTGGTTATGGGATTTAATTTGATCATATTCCTCAACAATCATGGCTTCCTAGACCATTGAGATTTAATGGTGAGGAAGCAAAACCTGTTAGATTAAGAGGTTACCAAATTTATTGAGAATGGGATCATGAAACCAATCATCAGGTGTGAAGGAGAATTTATCCCTAATGCTTTTCTGAGACAAAAGAAGCATGTCGACTTATCTTAAATCTATTAGAATTGAATAAGTTTGTCACTTATCGCCATTTTAAAATGGAGATAATCCACTCGTTGGTGAATTTAATTAAGGAGAATTGCTATATGGCATTCTTAGACTTGGAAAATGCATACTATTCCGTTCCCATTCATGATAATGACAAGAAATACCTAAAATTTTACTGGAAACGGTGACCTTTTGAAGTTTGCACGTGCCCCTAATGGGCTTGCTTCTGCGCCTAGGCTATTCACAAAGCTGCTAAAACCGTTTTATGGGACTCTGTGGGAGAAGGGATTGGTATCTTGTGGGAACATTGATGATTCCTTTCTGGTAGGGACGCCATATCGCGACTGTCTGAATAATGTTACCCAAACCCTTCAACCGTTTCAATCATTAGGATTCATGATTAACTTTGAGAAGTCTGTATTACATTCCACTAAATGCTTGGAACATTTGGGATTTTTGCTGTATTCAGAGAATATGATGATTAAATTAACACCTGATAAAGTTAGGAAGCTCACAGACAAATGCTATGAAGTGAAAAAATTGCACAGTCTTCCTATCAGAACATTTGCAGAGTTGATTGGAATTTTTGTTTTGTCTTTTCTGGCTATGAAATTTGGACCACTTCATTACATGAATCTAGAATTTGATAAGAATGCTGCATTGAAATTGGCCAGAGGGATTATGATGTGCTTATGGTCCTGTCCAGAGAGTCAGGAAATGATAGTCGATGGTGGATAGCTAATTTACCTTCTGGATATGATAATCTATTTATTGCACCCCCGACAATAGTGCTTCAGACAGATGCTTCAAGAATAGGGCAGGGAGCAGTAACGGAAGATGTTAGCACAGGAGGAAGGTGGAGCAGTGTGGAATTAGATCTTCATATCAATGTGCTAGAAATGAAAGTAGCTTTATTTGGTTTGCAATCCTTAATTCAAGACAAGATCATTCATGTTCAAATAAAAATTGACAATTCCACAGTGGTTGCATATATTAATCACATGGGACGTACTAAATCACCAGATTGTAATCGGATGGCTTAAGAATTTTGGGAATGGTGTATCAAACATGAAATATTGGTCAGAGCGTCATATTTACCAGGTATTGAGAATACGGAGGCTGACCTTAAATTTAGATTCTTTAATGATATAACCGAGTCGTCATTGTCTAGAAATGCTTTTAGAATGACAAATTTGGCTCGTGTGATATTGACTTGTTTGCATCCATATTGAACTTTAAGATGAAGCCCTTTGTGTCCTTGTCACCATGTCCAGAGGCTATGGCGATAGATGGGTTCTCCATTCAGTGGGGAAAATTTAAATGTTATGCTTTTCCTCTATTTATCATGATCTTGAGGATGCTCAGAAAAGTGGAGACGGACGAAGCAGTTGGGATTGTGGTGGTGCCAAACTGGAGGAACCAAATCTGGTACCCAATATTCAAAAGACTTATGGTAAGGCAACCTCTTCCCTTACGCTGAAGACCAGGGTTACTAACCCTGCCTCACGTCAGGGGACATCATCCGATTTTTCCAGGTTATGGCTTATGGCTTTTATTTGTCCGCAAAGCCTTGTGGAAAGAGCAGTGGAACTGTTCTAAGGTCATGGGAAGATTCTACAAAGCGGCAATATTTCACATATTTTATAAGTGGAAAGTCTTTTGTGAGAAAAATAATTTGTCAGTGTTCAAACCATCGGTTAACAACGTTCTGGATATTTTGCAATCTCTCTTAGAAGATGGACTAGAGTACAGTGCAATTAATACAGCTCGAAGTGCACTGTCTTCAGTGTTAGTACTAGATGATGGAACGATTATTGGTGAGGACAATCTGGTTAGCAGATTTGTGAAAGGCATTTTGCGACTCCGACCTTCAATACCTTGGTATAATGCTGCATGGGATGTGAACATTGTTTTGAATCTCTTTAGGAAACACCCACTAGTTGGATCTCTCTCATTATATGACCTGACACTTCGCGTAATCATGCTTATGGCGCTTATTACGGCTCAAAGAAGATGCCAGTCTTTGCACCTTCTAGATTTGAAGGATAGGATTAAAGACTCAGAGATATTAGTTTTCTGGATCATAGGGAATTTTTGAAAAGTTTTATTTGAGGCCAATTGAGGTTGTACCATCGACATCGTATGCCGAATGTGTGTTGAAGAAACTTGTGTAGATTTAAACTAAGTAGCAGATATATACAGTTCACAGTGGATATTCTCTCTTGTCTGGGATGACCAGATGTACATAATATTTATCAAGTTGTTCTGGAGCAGGAGTTCTTCTATAGTGGAAGACATTGGAATTGTTTGACTTATTACTGCACACTAGTGTTACGTTTGACGAAACCAAATATATGGCTTCGAAATCTCATATTGGGCAGAAGCATTCTGATTGGTTGATATAATTGTAAGATTAACCGAATCTTACCTCTAAGATGACGATTGATCCTCATTATATCGGCTGAATCAGGATGTGAGGGCTAATGTCCCGCCATTATTAAGCTTTAAACTTGTAATCCACCCTGAATGACGGGGAAAGACATATGATTGGTTTCACCTGTTTCGAATAATGACCTAGCAGATACTAACACGCTCTCACACTAGCCATCGCATCCTGATTCGGTCGATATAATGAGGATCAATCCTCATCTTGCAGGTAAGGTTCTGTTAATCTTACAATTGTTATAGCAGGTGTATTAAATTCTGTTTTGGATGAGACCGCATCGATTCATATGTTAGCCATAACATGGATGAGTGACATATTTATTATGCTCTCATTGTAAAGATAGGAAAATTAACGATTACATCGCATACATGTTTATAGAGTGTCCTAATTAGCGAGAAAAAACAATATGTTCAGTAGAACAATACCACTTAGCAACTCATATATAAGGTAATGACACAATTACACAATCATACTATCATGTAAAATTTGCACGATGCTGCGATGTGATATGCTAGCCACAATATATTACCCAATATTCCTATGTGCAACTCTTCTCAAGAGTCTAAGTACACTCAAATGCATATCCTAACATTCAATATTGGGGTTTCGAGCTCAATAAGAAGATTACTGGATGGTAATGGCATCTACTTCATTGTATAATATATTGTCAATCATTCATTTTAATTTTAGGCACACATGGGCTGCGTTTCAAGTGGCCAGAAACATATATATATATATATATATATATATATATATATATATATATATATATATATATATATATATATATATATATATATATATATATATATATATATATATATATATATATATATATATATATATATATATATATATATATATATATATATATATATATAGATAAATATATATAATTATATATTATAATTATTTTAATGTTTTGGTCACCTATTAAATGAATTTTGTAAATTGATAGGACATTGATACAGCTACTGGATTAATTGCTGACCAATTGTCAAACTTTCAATTTAGGCACACATATGGGCTGGGCTTAAAGTGGACTGAAACATAAATATGTTTCTGTCCACTTGAAGTCAGGACATATTTGTGCCTAAAATCAAAGTTTGACAATTGCTCAGCAATACTTCAGTAGCTGTATCAATGTCCTATCACTACAGAAAATTCATTGTAGATGGCTGTGTTTTATTTTATAGGTGATCAAAGTTTTGACGCATATATATATATATATATATATATATATATATATATATATATATATATATATATATATATATATATATATATATATATATATATATATATATATATATATATATATATATATATATATATATATATATATATGTATATATATATATATATATATATATATATATATATATATATATATATATATATGTATATATATATATATATATGGCATAGCAGTAACAGCGCCCAGTCAAATTAGTTTCAAAATATGCAATAGCATGTTTATTGAAATTGCAAAGTCATACAATTCGTACAACAATTTTAGTCCGTCATCAATTATGCGTTCGCTACGCCATTCATGACGTAATTGATTGTGGTGTCAGCCCGCATGTCACATAGTTGATTATGGGTCATTTGGTTGACTGAGAAACTGGATTCATCAATTCTTCCGAGATGAGATTCTGTACAATACTAGCTTATAAGACATGTTGTTCTTACCAGTTGTACAGCCACTAGACCAGATATAGGCGAGTCTGTCAGGATTAGGCACGCCATTCACACTGCATGTCAGGAGTAGAGATTCTGTATTGCTCTCAGTAACAGGGTTTGTATAACCTGAGATCGCTCGTACAGAATCTGGTGGATCTGAAAATAATAACAAACACTACATGTATCATATCACTTAGTGCAGAAAAATCATGCGTGGCCAGAAAACAACACGTTGTTTCATAAGCTAAGTGGGGCTTAGCGCATCCATCCAAAACATTTCATGTGCTCTACTCTAAGACACCCATTCTGTATGCAGGACATCCAGTGACTATTTGAAAGTAATTTAACTGGAAGCTTAACTGCTTGCTAACCTCTGCTGCATGCAGGAACTGCTTCCAGTCAAGATATTGCTGGCATAGAACCAGCACTTCAGACATCAAGTTTGGACTATTGGCGGTCTTACCCATTTAATGGTCAAACTTTGTAAAACATCTACATTTTCTTATAGCAAATGCCCATTTACAGATCAAGAGAAGATTATTTTTGAAAGCTTACCATGGGATGGACTCAGTTATCGAGCCAATCTGATGCTAGGTTTTTCAATAATAGTCTTCTCTAGTTCGACAAATAGACATTTCCAAGACCTGTCCTGTTGAAGCCATTTGGCAGGTTTGACCACTAATGGATTAAGCTCACGGTGCGCGCGTGTGTGCGTGCGTGCGTTCGTGCGTGCGTGCGTGCATGCGTGCGTGCGTGCGTGCGTGCGTGCGTGAGAGCGTGCGTGCACATGTGAGTGTTTGTTTATGTGTGCGTGCGTGCGTGCGGGCGGGCCGGCGGGCGGGCGGGCGGGTGGGTGTGTGTGTGATGTAAGTCAATTAAAATTAGGGAAATATTGTGTAAGCCGACTGGTGAACATCTACCAGCTCTCCCCTTTATTAAGATAAAGGTTAACTATCGTATGTGATGAGATATTTATCTCTTTCATGGCAGATCCGGCCAACACAGGCCTCGGCAATGGGAATTGAGAAACCCCTATTTTCAGGCCAAGAGCATACTATTTTTGAAAATTTACCACTTAAAATGACTGGCTCGTTAACCGAGCCAGTCATTTCAGTGGTAAATGTTCAAAAATAGGATTATCTTGGCCTGCAAATGGACATATAATAAGCAAATATTTTCAGAAATAAATTTCACCATTAATGTGTTAACATTGGGTGAGAAAAATAAATGATTGATTGGTGTGACCAGGTGCGAATATAATCTCATTTATACAAAAATAATTATTAAAAAATTTGTTACTTCATCACGCTACTGCTTGCCACTAAAAACAATTTTTTCTTGAAATAGTGCATGTGTTAATCCACACACTTTCTTATTTAATGATTCATCCCGTCTTATACGTTACGTTTCATAACTTTATCATCGATACACCAGCCGTTCAATGACAATGTGTGCAATAACGTAAGTTTTAAAAAACGTAAAATTCTTCACCTCACCTAGTATCTGGGTTGCTATGGTGAATATGTGCAATGACATGAGCTATAGAACATAATACAAATTTTATTAACTCACATATGAAATTGAATGTAATAGGTCGAGTAGTTTGGCTCCATCCGGTCTCAGAATGTCTGACTGTACAATAGCAGTGTTTATTGTTCATAGTCCGCCTGCGAGGAACGCTGATCTGAGATGTACTTCTCACCCCTGTAGCAATATAGAAACAGAGACGATTACTATTTTACTGTTAAGGATTTGTCTAGGAAATTGGAATCTTTGGTTTAAACAGTATTTATATTTTTGTTTCAGTGGGAGCACCCTAAGACTTATCTTATTACCGTGTCTCCCACTCACATACAGTTGAAATACGTCAAAATGACAGCATATAATATAATATAACAATATTAAATAATATATACGATTATAATAGCATAACAAGAATATAAATCAAATGAAACTAAGCTAAAACTATTAATAATAGAATACTATTAATAATAGAATAGAGTAGAATAGAATAGAATAGAATAGAGCAGAATAGAAGAGAATAGAATAGAATAGAATGGAATGGAATGGATTAGATTAGATTAGATTAGAATAGAATCGAATAGAATAGAATAGAAAAGATGGGCTTAGGGTGCAACTTCCCTACTGCCTGCTAGCACCGTCTTGGCTCGCATTGGGCAGATCACTAGTCCAGAGCAGAACAGATGCTATTTAAACCGATTAGTTTCTATTGAAATCTTTGCATAACGAATGTCGATTTACAGGCCAAGTGAAGAGATTTTTTTGAGAATTTAGTACTCGAATGACTGGTAATTTATTCCAGTGGTAAAATTCTAAAACTAATATTCTCTTGGCCTGTATATGGAAATATGGACAAAAGGGCATGGTGCAGGCTAAGTCTGGTGCAGATCTGATGTCATCCTCGAATTTGCTAAAGGAGCCACAGTGACAGTGACCTTCAAATTCAGATACACGCCATATTTGGTTGCGATTCCTTTTGCATGTCTTAAGCTAGCACACAGTTATGGAAGTCTGGATGGGCAAATGAACGGATGGAGAAATCAATTCCTACCTATCCTTATCTAGTTAATGTTGATATAACCACCATGCATGTCCAGTAATTATCCTTTTGATGCCAACTGGAGCCCATTTCACATGATAACCAGTGAGCTCGTTTGCCAATTATTAAATAATAAATAACTTTAGATCTTCTGTATAATGATTGTTTAGTAGATGTGTTGTTCTTACCGATTCCACAGTCACTGGACCAGGTATAGCGGAGTCTGTTAGGATTAGGCTCACCATTCACACTGCATGTCAGGAGTAGAGATCCTGTGCTCTCAGTAACGGGGTTTGTATAACCTGAGATAGGGTTTACGGAATATGGATGATCTGAAACCAACAACAAAAACAAAAGAGGTGACAATAATCAGTGCAGAAAGGTAATATGTTTGGCGGAAAATAACACTTCATAGAATATAAATATATGTTTAACCCATTCGTCGCTTATAACAGTATCAACATTTCAAGGCTACTCTGGAAAAGATATTGAACACCTCAAGTATTGTAGTATGTTTTTCAGTTACTTTCCATTGGTTTGAGTAAACTTTCTCAAGATGCAATACAGTTCCCTCTGACCTAGGTGGTCTTGTTTTACAAGGGTCCGAAGAGTAAGACTCACAGTACATATACAACCAATCAAGATATGAGTTACATATCCTATAGAAATCATTAGCGCCCTAATAATGAGCAGTTTCGAAAATCATTGTGAGAAGCTGCGGACCAGTTTTATGTGTTGAAATGTAATACGGTTCGTTTTTATACTTAATTCATGTAAATGCTTATGTAGTAATGCAATATTATCTAAATAGTTAAACATCTATGATTATTGTTTATTATTATATAATTTTCAACTCTCTTAGGCTGTTGAGCATTTTGATTCTGTTTATTGCTTTTAAACAGTGCTTTTAGTGGATTCCTGAGAGTCAAAAGTAACCAGTTAACACTTAGAATTTTAATTTTAAATCCCATAATAACTAACTAGGACAGCTGTTGCATAATTTGAAACTAATTTGACTGGAATTTCCAACAGTTCCCGGTCACATTAGTTTTAACATATTCTACATGATAGTCCTTACTTCAGAATGAAATTGTCGTTTTAGGTCTGTGTTGGTAAAAGGTTAATTTATACTTCCGCTGGGTTAAATTTCAATTTTAAGCTTTTTATCATGTCTTTAAAGAAAGATATTCAGGCGTTAGTAGCTAAACGTTGATATATTTGTAC
The DNA here is from genome assembly GCA_034401795.1 of Chaetoderma sp. LZ-2023a. Taxonomy (NCBI): domain Eukaryota; kingdom Metazoa; phylum Mollusca; class Caudofoveata; order Chaetodermatida; family Chaetodermatidae; genus Chaetoderma; species Chaetoderma sp. LZ-2023a. Next base: position 25,608,890 of record CM067361.1, on the reverse strand, counting down.
AGCTTATGATGGCGGTCATGATTTATTTTTCGATCAAGTACACTAGTGTTACGTTTGACGAAACCAAATATATGGCTTCGAAATCTCATATTGGGCAGAAGCATTCTGATTGGTTGATATAATTGTAAGATTAACCGAATCTTACCTCTAAGATGACGATTGATCCTCATTATATCGGCTGAATCAGGATGTGAGGGCTAATGTCCCGCCATTATTAAGCTTTAAACTTGTAATCCACCCTGAATGACGGGGAAAGACATATGATTGGTTTCACCTGTTTCGAATAATGACCTAGCAGATACTAACACGCTCTCACACTAGCCATCGCATCCTGATTCGGTCGATATAATGAGGATCAATCCTCATCTTGCAGGTAAGGTTCTGTTAATCTTACAATTGTTATAGCAGGTGTATTAAATTCTGTTTTGGATGAGACCGCATCGATTCATATGTTAGCCATAACATGGATGAGTGACATATTTATTATGCTCTCATTGTAAAGATAGGAAAATTAACGATTACATCGCATACATGTTTATAGAGTGTCCTAATTAGCGAGAAAAACAATATGTTCAGTAGAACAATACCACTTAGCAACTCATATATAAGGTAATGACACAATTACACAATCATACTATCATGTAAAATTTGCACGATGCTGCGATGTGATATGCTAGCCACAATATATTACCCAATATTCCTATGTGCAACTCTTCTCAAGAGTCTAAGTACACTCAAATGCATATCCTAACATTCAATATTGGGGTTTCGAGCTCAATAAGAAGATTACTGGATGGTAATGGCATCTACTTCATTGTATAATATATTGTCAATCATTCATTTTAATTTTAGGCACACATGGGCTGCGTTTCAAGTGGCCAGAAACATATATATATATATATATATATATATATATATATATATATATATATATATATATATATATATATATATATATATATATATATATATATATATATATATATATATATATATATATATATATATATATATATATATATATATATATATATATATATATATAGATAAATATATATAATTATATATTATAATTATTTTAATGTTTTGGTCACCTATTAAATGAATTTTGTAAATTGATAGGACATTGATACAGCTACTGGATTAATTGCTGACCAATTGTCAAACTTTCAATTTAGGCACACATATGGGCTGGGCTTAAAGTGGACTGAAACATAAATATGTTTCTGTCCACTTGAAGTCAGGACATATTTGTGCCTAAAATCAAAGTTTGACAATTGCTCAGCAATACTTCAGTAGCTGTATCAATGTCCTATCACTACAGAAAATTCATTGTAGATGGCTGTGTTTTATTTTATAGGTGATCAAAGTTTTGACGCATATATATATATATATATATATATATATATATATATATATATATATATATATATATATATATATATATATATATATATATATATATATATATATATATATATATATATATATATATATGTATATATATATATATATATATATATATATATATATATATATATATATATATGTATATATATATATATATATGGCATAGCAGTAACAGCGCCCAGTCAAATTAGTTTCAAAATATGCAATAGCATGTTTATTGAAATTGCAAAGTCATACAATTCGTACAACAATTTTAGTCCGTCATCAATTATGCGTTCGCTACGCCATTCATGACGTAATTGATTGTGGTGTCAGCCCGCATGTCACATAGTTGATTATGGGTCATTTGGTTGACTGAGAAACTGGATTCATCAATTCTTCCGAGATGAGATTCTGTACAATACTAGCTTATAAGACATGTTGTTCTTACCAGTTGTACAGCCACTAGACCAGATATAGGCGAGTCTGTCAGGATTAGGCACGCCATTCACACTGCATGTCAGGAGTAGAGATTCTGTATTGCTCTCAGTAACAGGGTTTGTATAACCTGAGATCGCTCGTACAGAATCTGGTGGATCTGAAAATAATAACAAACACTACATGTATCATATCACTTAGTGCAGAAAAATCATGCGTGGCCAGAAAACAACACGTTGTTTCATAAGCTAAGTGGGGCTTAGCGCATCCATCCAAAACATTTCATGTGCTCTACTCTAAGACACCCATTCTGTATGCAGGACATCCAGTGACTATTTGAAAGTAATTTAACTGGAAGCTTAACTGCTTGCTAACCTCTGCTGCATGCAGGAACTGCTTCCAGTCAAGATATTGCTGGCATAGAACCAGCACTTCAGACATCAAGTTTGGACTATTGGCGGTCTTACCCATTTAATGGTCAAACTTTGTAAAACATCTACATTTTCTTATAGCAAATGCCCATTTACAGATCAAGAGAAGATTATTTTTGAAAGCTTACCATGGGATGGACTCAGTTATCGAGCCAATCTGATGCTAGGTTTTTCAATAATAGTCTTCTCTAGTTCGACAAATAGACATTTCCAAGACCTGTCCTGTTGAAGCCATTTGGCAGGTTTGACCACTAATGGATTAAGCTCACGGTGCGCGCGTGTGTGCGTGCGTGCGTTCGTGCGTGCGTGCGTGCATGCGTGCGTGCGTGCGTGCGTGCGTGCGTGAGAGCGTGCGTGCACATGTGAGTGTTTGTTTATGTGTGCGTGCGTGCGTGCGGGCGGGCCGGCGGGCGGGCGGGCGGGTGGGTGTGTGTGTGATGTAAGTCAATTAAAATTAGGGAAATATTGTGTAAGCCGACTGGTGAACATCTACCAGCTCTCCCCTTTATTAAGATAAAGGTTAACTATCGTATGTGATGAGATATTTATCTCTTTCATGGCAGATCCGGCCAACACAGGCCTCGGCAATGGGAATTGAGAAACCCCTATTTTCAGGCCAAGAGCATACTATTTTTGAAAATTTACCACTTAAAATGACTGGCTCGTTAACCGAGCCAGTCATTTCAGTGGTAAATGTTCAAAAATAGGATTATCTTGGCCTGCAAATGGACATATAATAAGCAAATATTTTCAGAAATAAATTTCACCATTAATGTGTTAACATTGGGTGAGAAAAATAAATGATTGATTGGTGTGACCAGGTGCGAATATAATCTCATTTATACAAAAATAATTATTAAAAAATTTGTTACTTCATCACGCTACTGCTTGCCACTAAAAACAATTTTTTCTTGAAATAGTGCATGTGTTAATCCACACACTTTCTTATTTAATGATTCATCCCGTCTTATACGTTACGTTTCATAACTTTATCATCGATACACCAGCCGTTCAATGACAATGTGTGCAATAACGTAAGTTTTAAAAAACGTAAAATTCTTCACCTCACCTAGTATCTGGGTTGCTAGGGTGAATATGTGCAATGACATGAGCTATAGAACATAATACAAATTTTATTAACTCACATATGAAATTGAATGTAATAGGTCGAGTAGTTTGGCTCCATCCGGTCTCAGAATGTCTGACTGTACAATAGCAGTGTTTATTGTTCATAGTCCGCCTGCGAGGAACGCTGATCTGAGATGTACTTCTCACCCCTGTAGCAATATAGAAACAGAGACGATTACTATTTTACTGTTAAGGATTTGTCTAGGAAATTGGAATCTTTGGTTTAAACAGTATTTATATTTTTGTTTCAGTGGGAGCACCCTAAGACTTATCTTATTACCGTGTCTCCCACTCACATACAGTTGAAATACGTCAAAATGACAGCATATAATATAATATAACAATATTAAATAATATATACGATTATAATAGCATAACAAGAATATAAATCAAATGAAACTAAGCTAAAACTATTAATAATAGAATACTATTAATAATAGAATAGAGTAGAATAGAATAGAATAGAATAGAGCAGAATAGAAGAGAATAGAATAGAATAGAATGGAATGGAATGGATTAGATTAGATTAGATTAGAATAGAATCGAATAGAATAGAATAGAAAAGATGGGCTTAGGGTGCAACTTCCCTACTGCCTGCTAGCACCGTCTTGGCTCGCATTGGGCAGATCACTAGTCCAGAGCAGAACAGATGCTATTTAAACCGATTAGTTTCTATTGAAATCTTTGCATAACGAATGTCGATTTACAGGCCAAGTGAAGAGATTTTTTTGAGAATTTAGTACTCGAATGACTGGTAATTTATTCCAGTGGTAAAATTCTAAAACTAATATTCTCTTGGCCTGTATATGGAAATATGGACAAAAGGGCATGGTGCAGGCTAAGTCTGGTGCAGATCTGATGTCATCCTCGAATTTGCTAAAGGAGCCACAGTGACAGTGACCTTCAAATTCAGATACACGCCATATTTGGTTGCGATTCCTTTTGCATGTCTTAAGCTAGCACACAGTTATGGAAGTCTGGATGGGCAAATGAACGGATGGAGAAATCAATTCCTACCTATCCTTATCTAGTTAATGTTGATATAACCACCATGCATGTCCAGTAATTATCCTTTTGATGCCAACTGGAGCCCATTTCACATGATAACCAGTGAGCTCGTTTGCCAATTATTAAATAATAAATAACTTTAGATCTTCTGTATAATGATTGTTTAGTAGATGTGTTGTTCTTACCGATTCCACAGTCACTGGACCAGGTATAGCGGAGTCTGTTAGGATTAGGCTCACCATTCACACTGCATGTCAGGAGTAGAGATCCTGTGCTCTCAGTAACGGGGTTTGTATAACCTGAGATAGGGTTTACGGAATATGGATGATCTGAAACCAACAACAAAAACAAAAGAGGTGACAATAATCAGTGCAGAAAGGTAATATGTTTGGCGGAAAATAACACTTCATAGAATATAAATATATGTTTAACCCATTCGTCGCTTATAACAGTATCAACATTTCAAGGCTACTCTGGAAAAGATATTGAACACCTCAAGTATTGTAGTATGTTTTTCAGTTACTTTCCATTGGTTTGAGTAAACTTTCTCAAGATGCAATACAGTTCCCTCTGACCTAGGTGGTCTTGTTTTACAAGGGTCCGAAGAGTAAGACTCACAGTACATATACAACCAATCAAGATATGAGTTACATATCCTATAGAAATCATTAGCGCCCTAATAATGAGCAGTTTCGAAAATCATTGTGAGAAGCTGCGGACCAGTTTTATGTGTTGAAATGTAATACGGTTCGTTTTTATACTTAATTCATGTAAATGCTTATGTAGTAATGCAATATTATCTAAATAGTTAAACATCTATGATTATTGTTTATTATTATATAATTTTCAACTCTCTTAGGCTGTTGAGCATTTTGATTCTGTTTATTGCTTTTAAACAGTGCTTTTAGTGGATTCCTGAGAGTCAAAAGTAACCAGTTAACACTTAGAATTTTAATTTTAAATCCCATAATAACTAACTAGGACAGCTGTTGCATAATTTGAAACTAATTTGACTGGAATTTCCAACAGTTCCCGGTCACATTAGTTTTAACATATTCTACATGATAGTCCTTACTTCAGAATGAAATTGTCGTTTTAGGTCTGTGTTGGTAAAAGGTTAATTTATACTTCCGCTGGGTTAAATTTCAATTTTAAGCTTTTTATCATGTCTTTAAAGAAAGATATTCAGGCGTTAGTAGCTAAACGTTGATATATTTGTACAGCTTATGATGGCGGTCATGATTTATTTTTCGATCAATCAGAAAAAACCTAGCTTGTCTGCGTCGATATACATGTATAGTGTCAGTCATAGAGTTGACATCTATAGTTTGGAAATGTGGTATAAAAGCAACCATACAGCTAAGATGTTGAATATTTTGAAACTAATTTGACGGGAAGTTGTTGCTGCCTTAGGCAGCAACAACTTCGAGTCAAATTAGTCTCAAAATATTCAACAATATGATTATTACATAATAAAGAATGTAATGAATTGGCACTTACGCTTGTGGAGACAAAATGGTGGCGCGCACATTTCAATGTGTATGTGATATTGTAGATCAGATAAATTGTTAAACGGATACGGGAATGTGACAGGATATGGATGATATGTAATCTATCACCGTAATTTATCCGTGCAAAACAATATTTCAAATATAATTCGCAGCACGTTACTGCCAGCATATTAGACGGAGCTAGCCCAGATTTTCCAGTCCGCAGCTCACTCACTGATCAACCTGGGTGTAAAGCGGCAACGCCGGGTTGGGGGGGGGGGGGGCAGCAATAGAGGTGTCCATTTCTAGCCACGCCCCGCCCATTTCTAGTTAAGATCCTAAGAAATTTCTTTGCCGGCTTTGTACGGGTATTTGAATGGGTTTTGACATTTTGAACCAAAAATTACCTGAATCCCAATTTCAAAGTACCTATGCAGATAAGCTGTTGAATATTTTGGTATCTCCCAGTCAAATTAGTTTCAAAATAGTCAACATAATGTTTATTAAAATGAGATGAGTTTTTCTTTAAGGCGTTTAAGTTTGTTCTTCAATATAGTTATGAATAAATAAAATGTAATAGATATATTTACATGTATTCGTTTGTATAAGGCAATGTAATATATGTTTCAGATGTAGAATAAATTGAATTGAATTGAATTGAAGGCGTGCATGGTTACTATCTAGTGGAAGGAAAGTCATGGTGAAAGGAACCAACAACATGAATTATAGGAGGCCACAATGGAAAAATTGAACTCACAATGAATATTGAATGTGACAGGTGGGCTATCTTGATACCATCCAGTATCACGATGTGTGACTGTACAATAACATTGTTTATTATTCATAGTCCGATTGCGAGGGATGCTGATCTGAGATGTACTTCCAGCAGCCCCTGTATCAATATAAAAACAGAGACTTCAGATATTGATCATATAGGGGAGACAATTCACCTTTCCAGAGTATCCATCCATCATCTGACCTCGTATGACGTCATAATCATCTCTGCGCGTGTATGATGACGTCATAATCATTACGTCACAAAGGGTTCCATATAGACCGTCATCAAATCTCAAAGAGTCCGACACGTGGTATAAATTTGTAATTCTTTGCTATTTAATAAATATGGTGTTGAATATTTTGAAACTAATTTGACTGGGCGCTGTTATTGCAGAACCAGCACCCAGTCAAATTACTTTCAAAATATTCAACTGCTTACCTGTGTAGTTTTTGATAGTCAGGGTGTTCTGAGATCGATCGATCCCAATCCGAGCGAGGTGTGGGTGGAGCATAGCTAGAGATGGACGGGGTAAGGTCCATTGGCCGTGGCTTTAGCGTGGTCGATTGGTAATCATCCGGGCGGGGTTCAAATCGATTGTCAGTTGATCAGGTGGCTGACGCGCAAACGATGGAAACATAAGCAATACCATTCACTCCTGGTTGCCTCTCTCCATCCAGAAGTGCTAAGATGTAAAACACCGAAACTAATTTGACATCAGTGTAAGATTTGGGGGAAGTTATCAATAATAAACTGAAATAAAACCGGAGTGATATAGATGCCAATCAAACCCAATAACTTCTTCTTCATATTTGCCAAATATCTTACAAATTCTCATGAAAAGGCGGTGCTAAAAGAGTATTTTATGCTAACATCATTTTTGAAACAGAGAAGTAAACAGCAAACATTCAAACGGCAAAAATACCCAGTTTACACAAACCTCTGAATAGTGATTGGTCTGTGAATTGCTGAGTTCGCAGGTTTGGTATACATAGCATGGGACAGTTTGGCTCATGAACAGCATTGTGAACCGCTGACCGACTAATGAGAAATCTGACTACACCTGAGTTCTCTAATAAACCAAGTGTTATTGGTAATACACACTTTTAGGGATACACGAAATAGCTGCAAATGTCAAATGTATGGTTATCTGGTGAAGCTTTACAGATTAATAATTGGAGACTCTAATAAATGCATTTGCTCCGTAAGGGAAAAAGAGTATTGTAATCTCGTCTGTCTGTCTGTCTGTCTGTCTGTCTGTCGGTCAGTAGGCTGGTCGGTCGGTCAGTCGGTCAGTTAGTCTGGAGCTCTATCTACAAACGCATTAATCCGATTGTGCTTAAATTTTAACACACCGAAGGAGCTTTGTCTGCAGGGAGATGACCAGACGTTGGCTTTGATCCGGATAAAAGAACTAAGATCTGGATCTGATCAAATTCGGGATCTGTGAATCTCTAGGAATTTACTTATTATGTTTGGCTCAATTTTAACACTGGAACTGGTGTGACCATACATACACACACACAAATACAGAAAATCTGATACAATTCTGAATGCTTGAACAAATTCAGATAATAAGAAGAAATCTGGAAAATCCAAAAGCGTTTTACAATGTGACAAAAACGGTATGACGCAGATCTGTAATCTTTGAGTGTTCTTGTTAAGTAAGGAAGCATAGCAGTTGCTTATAAGATGTGTTGTTCTTAGACGTTTCACAGTTACTGGGCCAGGTATGGCGTTAGGATATCCTATATTAATTTTAAGTAACAAGACTACCTAACAATTATTGACGGCTGTAGCGAACATTCAAATCCTTGATTAATTATGAACGACCAAGGGATGGCGAATCATATTCCAAGCAATTGGCTTGGGATTCGTCATTCGTGGACCATACATTACATTTTTTCTTTTTCGCATTCGTCTCTCATCTCTGTTTTGAAAATATGTTATAGATTTCCATGAAACAAATTGTTAAATGAGTATTTTAGTTTTATATAACTTTTGAAACAGAGGACTAAACAACAATATAGTTTTGAATACATTCAACAACTTAAAACAACATTCTACACAAACATTTGTATACTAAACCAAAAAAGTTTAGCAACACTGAGAATATTACTGTATAAATGTTATTTAACAAAAACAATAAATTGATTCAAATATATTATTTAATTGATAGGTCATTTTCCAATTTGAACAACGGTCTCTTGTTACTGTAATGCTAGCATCGCGCATTTAACACGGTGTCATTCAACGGAAGGGTCCAATTTAAATAATGACACTGAGCTGTCAATACCGGTTGTGACCTCCGCGCCCATTAACCACCGCCGTACATCGCTTTCTCATGCTTCGAATTAAGCACCTGATGTCACGAAGAGGAATCGCATCCCATTCCTGGAGCAGTGCAGCTTCCAGCTCCCGCACGTTGTGGAGATGTGGATGGTTCTCAAGCGCCATACGGCCAAGAATGTCCCACACGTAACCGATAGGAGACAGGTCCGGTGATCGCGCTGGCCAGTCCAACACCGGAACGTTGTTAGCCTCAAGGAAATCACTGGTGACCCTAGCTGAATGAGGACTGGCGTTGTCTTGCTGGAACATAAAGTCTGCATGATGCTGCATAAAAGGGATGACAACAGGGGCGACAACTTCTTCACAGTAACGTTGAGCCGTTAAATTTCCGCGAATCACAATAAGATCTGTTTTGCCATTTTCATGGATTCCAGCCCACACCATGACACTGCCGCCACCGAATCTGTCGTGCTGAATGATGTTGGCTGCATCATACCGTTCTCCTAAACGTCGCCAAACCCGTTGCCTCCCATCCGCCACATCCACACAAAACCTCGAATCATCACTGAACAAAACGTGGCTACATTGTTGAGCACGCCATCGCTGATGAGTTCTTGCCCATGCAAACCGATTCTCGATGTGACGCTCTGTAAGCGGAACAGCAACAAGTGGACGACGGGCATGCAGTCCAGCATCATGGAGTCTGTTTCGCACGGTTGTGCATGCACTGTGGTGCCGGTCGCAGTGTGCAAATTACGGGACAGCCGCGGCGCAGTCTCAAACCTATGACGTCGTGGTGACGTCACTAAGTAGCGGTCTTCTCGTGGTGTTGTTGCTCTCGGTCTGCCAGAATGTGGTCGGTCATTAACATGTCCAGTTTCCTGCTCACGTTGGCGGAGACGGGAAATGGTTGAGGCGTGAACATTAAAATGTCGAGCAACAGCGCCAACGCACTGCCCAGCAGCGAGTCTTCCCATTGCTTCATGGCGCTGATCTTCGGGTAGCCCTGGGTGGCGGCCCATGTTCGGTAGGGTAAACTTTTAAGCGTTTTCTGTTAACGTTCGTTATCTGCTTTTGCAATATGGTGAATTTTTGCCTTCGCTACCCGCCAATGTTGGCCAGTGCATGACAAATGCATTTTCACATGCGGTAGGCGTGCGACCAAGACATACAAGAAATGATTTGCATTTCTTCATGATCAGCGAGACCTTACATTGACAAAACATGCCTGCAAATTTGGTTATAAATGGACGCATAATTTTAATACAACAAACCAAACTTCACTGTTGCTAAACTTTTTGGGTTCAGTATATATTAATATTGTTCGGGATCAACTGAGCTTGTGGTTTGGACGTGTCAGCTTGAAACGCTTCAACCCAGAAACATTATCGTGATTCACAGACCAACAAATGAAAATTCTGAGTTCTCTAATAAACTAATTGTTATTAGGGATGCAGACTCTCAGGAATACAGATATATTTTGTACGATTTGCGTCCGTTCTTTTTTCTACTTCAAGATATATTACAGCGAAAATTGCCAGATATATATCCTCTAACTTGTATTGAAACACTATCATGCCTAGGCAAACTTATTACGCTGAAAACCGGTAAATAAACAGACGGGACAGATAATTATTGGTAATAAAACAAGGCAACCATTTATTCTAATCTTACTATTCTTTGCGAAATAATTCTTGAAAATCTGGAGAATTAAATAAGTAAGTAATGCTTAATAGAATCTTCTGATGTTGCTGTTCTTACCAATTCCACAGTCACGTGACCAAGTATAGATGAGAGTGTTAGGATTAGGCATACCATTCACACTACATATCAGGTGTAGAGATTCTGTGCTGCTCTCAGTAACAGGGTTTGCATAACCTGAGATAGCTCTCACATAATCTGGTGGGTCTGAAAATAACAACAAAAGAGGATATTATGGTGCAGAATGTTGATATATGTGGACGGTCTACAATAAATTAGCTGGGGCTAACCCGCCCATCTCGAAAGTCCGAGCATCCAACAGACATCTTCTTCCTCTTTTCGTTCGCTGATCATACCGCCAGTCCTGTAAGTGACTATCGACATGATCATATGACATAAAGACAATTATATAGTTACTGGATATTCTAAACAAATTGGTGAATATTTTGAAAATAATATGACTAGAAGTTGTGGCTGCCAAAAAATAAATAATGGTTTGTATTTAGTCCGTTATAGCAAAAGAGGCATCGTTATTATAAGTCATGTTAGTCCATCGACACTCTGGGTTCCATTACAAAACAATAAGATCCTAAATTCGAGGAAACTTGGAACAATTAATAGTCATGCACCAGTAAATTGAGTACACGTGTGTAGTGTCGTGCACAAATACATTCCCCATAAGACTAAGTACACCTATCCTGAACCTGTTGTAACACGAGATGTCCCACCTAATTACCAGGCACTGTATCAGCATCTCCCAGGGACTTCAGTTAGTTGGTGACTGTCGTACCGTACATACCTACTGGCTTCTGCTTTACCCAATTGTACTACTAACCATATGTTACAGTCGTATCTTTATATTATATACACGTATCAATAGTCATAATTCAGTGTAGTAGTTGATCTATTGAAGTATCAGTATTAAGTAGGTTCTAGTTGTGTCTACCTCGTTAAAGTTACATACCATTACCTCCAATTAAGTCCTAGACAAGTACTGGTTAGAACACTACAACGTGCAAGCCAGTATTTCTTAGATTCTATTGTTACCTACTATAGCCACAGCAGTCATGAAATTATTTACGGGTCATATTAGTCGAATGCACCAATATCTTCTCTTGTCCATTTAATGACTCAGCTGTCCAAAAGTCACCTTTACATCGGTCTGCAGGAATGGCATTTGTGCAGTTCAAGAGAGGATTATTTATGAAAAATTTACCACTAGAATGACTGGCTCGGTTACCGAGCCAGACATTCCAGTGATAAATATTTAAAAATTGTATTCTGTTGGCCTGAAAATAGACATTCACTAATGTAAAAATTAAACTTTTCTTGTCAACCGTGACCACTAGCTGGTCAAAATACCAAGACTCAAATAACATTCCATTTCGTTTAATAACTGATGATTATTATAACTGCAAGCAATTCTCAGCAACAGTGCTTCCAAAACGAACATCAGTCACCTTTCTACTGACTCTGTAACACTCAAAGGTACATATTCAGAACAGATTTCCTGAAAAAAAATTTGTAAAAATTATATATATTTAAAGTAAATTTGAGACATAAATTGTGTGCCTAGATGTAGTGAAATGAAATAAGTCTGATGATTTTATTACGTAGAAATTAATAAAATTATTTTAGTTGTGAATCGGAATTAAGGACTCTAATTCAATTTCACAATTTAAAAAATTATATTTATTTATTTAGAATAAAATCATTAAATGCTAAGATTTATTCCGTTTTATTTCGTCTAGACACACGATTTAAGGCTCTAAACTATACAGCTTTAACAATGTTGTTTGCAAGCATTCTGGTGTGAATATGTACCTTTAACATTTTTCTCCCAGTGTGGCAATCAGGGGCGCCGGAAGCACGGGGGCAGCAGGGGCAGCTGCCCACGTTGCCCTTTGGGTAGGGGGCAGCGGGTGCAGCTGTGCCACTTACCCGTTTCTTTGCAAAAAATGAGTAAACTTTACTTTAGAACTTTAAACAAGACTGTTAGAATATTCAGAGCAGACTAAGCAGTTGTATTAAGGTTCGGTTGTGTTGACAGTAATACAAGTCCATAAAGTAATATGGGAGTGCTTCTAGGCCGAACCACATCATCAATGCAAACCCTATTTATGTAGTGGCAGTTACATGTGATATATTGACTATTTTTGTATATCTGTAAACGTTGCATGCATCTTTGCAAGTAAAGGTAAGATACATAGTCATATGACTGCCCTGTAGGTAGGGCTTAGAATACACCTTCCGTATCCTCTGCGTGTCGTAAGAGGCGACTAAAGGAGGTAAGGGTGAGGTAACCCTGACAGAAACCTCGAGTGCTGAAGACGGAGGTTCCAGGCCGCACGGCGCACTCTAATAAACCATGGATCCACGCACTTAACGCTTATGATCATGTCGATAGTCACTTACAGGACTGGCGGTATGATCAGCGAACGAAAAGAAGAAGAAGATAGTCATATGATATTTGAATTTTTGAAGTGAGACTGGTCCACACTCAGTCAATGACTTGCTTAGTCGGTAGAATAGAATATATGCGCCATGATTGGTGGCTGGGTGCAGCAATGTGGAAACACTAAGGGATATTAGAATTAACAGCAACTCTCAAACTCAAAATTTTAATTGACGTGTGAAGGAGATGCAAAAGTAGAAATGATTTGTATACACGTGACCGAAGTGCAATGTCGGTGGGTGTATTTCAGATAATGTGTCTCGGATTTGTTACCCCCCCCCCCCCCACCCAGACACACATTTATAGAATAGGAGGAGGGTGTGGCTTGGGCCTCCCTCGGAAGAATGTAAACGTTAGATACGCTTAGAAGCCATCTCCTATATCTCCTACATCTCTAAGTAATAAATATCATCCTCTTGGATTTGTTAATACTGTGCTATTTATATGACTATGAGCTGGGTTGCTACCTCATCTGTCTATTCATCCAACATATGTACATCGTATTCTTTAAGCGAGTCCTGCTGGGCAGGACGGATCACAACAACCCGCTCGTCCGCTCGCTCACATTGGGAATTGGGAATAGGTTCAATTGATCAAAGAATACATAAGTTCTTCGATTAACATTGCTCTAACATTTATACGTAATCAAAAGAAACTCAGAATGCTGGAAATCGAGTTATGAGCCTAAACCTTTCAAAGTTATTTCTCGTGGTGGTTAGGTAGGTGGGTATCCCAGGCCACCCTTCTATGAGAGGGTGGGGGGAGGTGGGGTGTGTGTGTGTGTGGGGGGGGGGGGGTGTGGGGAGGGGTGTGTGGGTGGGGGATGCTGGACACCCATTTCATATCTTCATCCAGACAATGCCATCCAGTGTGCTCTTTTGTGGAAGCTTCCGGCTTTCAGCCATGGTGGCAATGGCTAATGATGAGATTTAACTTAGAGGACACTGAAATTTAAAAAAAGATGTTTTGTCTTGTTCTGCAAGTGAATATTCTCAAGACGAAGAAATGGTAATAAAGGGTTTTATATCAATTATACTGTGGTAAATTAAACAGCGTATTGATGTATAATACTTACAGTGAATGATTAATCTGGAAGCATTAGATACAACAGGACTGGTATTTGCTGTATTCTGTGCTGTACATCGTATGGAGACACCATTATGTTCTTTCTGCGGTCTATATGACAGGCTACTGATCACTGTTATTAGTTTATTGTGAGTAGTGATGCTCTCCACAGCAGCAGACAATGTAACTATACTGGTATCTGTCATCGCTATTTCCCATGTAACACTGGCTTTAGGTTTACTGATAACTGTACAGGTGAATGTGGTGGATTCTGTTTGCTCTGTACTTAAAGTGGCATTATTAGCAGGTAGTAGAGAGACAGTCTTCACTGGAACTAGAACATAGACAAACAAGCCTGATTTAGAAAGGTATTTTAGCCCCTCTTGTGCCAACAGCGCCTCAAAGCGCTCAAATGGAAGCAGAAATCAATTTACAGTTCTATTGGTCAAGATTTCGTAGGAAAATTAAAATCTTTACAGCCTATGGAGAATGTTTCTTTGTAAATTTGCAAAAATAGTTTTCTGTTGGACTGCAAATGGACATTTCGCTAGACTACTGCAGATACCGTCCATCAAATCGGTAATGATAAAGAAAACTACAGTTTTCTTCTTAGCCAGTGTCCATTTGCATGACGAGAGAAGAGTATTTTTGAAAATTTATCGCTGGAAGGACTGGCTCGGTTACCGAGGCATTCATTCCAGGGGTAAATTGTCAAAAATACTCTTCTCTCGGCATGCAAATGTACAAGCATTGGCCTCACAATCACTCCGTTTTAACAGCTTAACGAGTAAAGGGATAAGTTGAAAACAAGAGGGGTTAAAATGAGAATTGATATGTTAGTCTAGCCCCACGATTACAATACGTCTTCAGTTGGCCGGTTTGTAAGTGGGTATGTTTGTCTGTTGGTATGTCTCTCTGGCTGTTGATCAACTATCAAATATTTCAATATTTCTGACAAGGCTGTCTATGACGCAACTACAGCATGTTGTGATGTCACACCTGATATCCGTTACCTGGTCATCATCTCCGAGAAGGAAGGATTCCAGTTTATCCATCAATCATATGATGTTATAATCAACTACGTGACGTGTAGGATGACGTCATAATCAATGACGTCATGAATGACGTATATAAGTTCGTCACGAACACTTAATTGATGACGGATTGAGCGTTGTACGAATTGTATGTCTTTACTATTTAACAAACGTTAAGTTGAATATATTGAAATTAATTTTACTTGGCGCTATGGCGGCTATAGGCAGCAACAGCACCCAGTCAAATTAGTTTCAAAATATTCAACAGCTTACCTGTATAATTTTCTGGAAATTCATAGTCATGGAGTCCAGAGATCGATCGATTCCAATACGGACGAAGTGTAGGTGGAGTTTAGCTAGAGATGGGCAAAGCATAGCTAAAACTGGATTCCTCCATTTGAGAAATAGTTGAAATATATTACATACGTTCAGAGTAACTTGATTGAAAGTTGTTGATAAGTTAGCAACATTTTTTTTGCTAAATAATTTCTATGACACGTAGCATGATTTCCTGTGTGCAATGCAGTAAATCCCATCAGCATGTCTACGCTAAGAACGGTACTGGTGACGTTGTGTTATACTAAACAAGCTGCATTGCTCTTAACCGTGAGCGACTATTAGGGGTTGCGAGTATGGAAAAGAGATTATTGCAGTATTGTCTATCCAGCTCTGTTTTCAGGAAACTACTGATTCAGATTGAATCGCATTTCAAAACCAAAATTAGTGTACTATGACTTTAGGATTTCCCCCAACTGTGATCGTGATCTGAAAAGTAAATCCAAAAAAGGACAAATTTGTCCACGAGTGAGATCCAATTCTAGCCATGCCCCACCCATCTATAGCTAAGCTCCGCCGACGATTTTGGACAACGCTGACATCCCAGAATTCCATTTTCAAGCTAACTATCCAGGTAATAGTTTGCATATTTTGAAACTAATTTGACTGGGTGTAGGTGCTGCCAATGGCAACAATAGGACCTAGTCAAAATATTCAACAGAATGTTTATTAAATAGTAAAGACATACAATTCGTACAACAACGGTATCAAGTCCGTCATTAACAGAATGTTTATTAAATAGTAAATCCATCAAAGACATACAATTCGTACACTTTAACAGCTTCATGACTGAGTATGGTGTGTCAATTATGATTGTGACGTCAAACGTATATATGACGTAATTGATTATGACGTCCGTACTTGAGTGATAGATTGGATTCATTTATAACAGTGCCCTTGATATATTTGTCAATCGGGTCGCCGTGAGGTCAAATGTGTCTACTATGAAAACAATGTTGCTGAAAGCTGAGAACTCTCAATGTTACTGTTTTGCGTTGTATGTTTTGACCTCAAAATTTGCATACGGCTTTGGGACACTACAGGCAAGCTCCACCTAAGTTTGGAGAAGATCTCTTCAGCTGCCAGAACCAAGGTTATTAAAAAAAAAGTATATTGTAAATGCAATGTTTTTGAAAGTTTAAAGTTATGGCGCTTAACATTGTAGCTTCTGACCACAAAATTGGCAGACTTCTCTGAGGCCCCACTGACAATCTTCGACACAAGTTTGAAGAAGATCTATTTAGTAGAACCAGAACTATTGAAAGATGTCTTAAGAGCAAAGAAGAAGAAGAAGAAGAAGAAGAAGAAGAAGAAGAAGAAGAAGAGAAGCAATCCATGGCCGCATTAACGCCTGCGTCTGGCGATCCAAAATAAAAAAGTGTCATTTTGATGGAGGATTCCAGTTTATCCATCAATCATATGACGTCATAATCGACTACGTGACGTGGAGACTGACGTCATAATCAATTACGTCATGAATGACGTAGCCAAGCTCGTCATGAACGTTTAATTAGTGACGGCCTATGTTTTGTTGTTGTACCAATTGCATGTCTACTATTTAATAAACATGCTGTTGAATATTTTGAAACTAATTTGGCTGGGAGCTGTTGCTGCCATAGGTCATAGGCGGCAACATTACCAAGTCAAATTAGTTTCAAAATATTGAACAGTTTACCTGTATTATTTTCTGGAAAATGGTAGTCAGGAAGTTCAGGGATCGAGTGATTCCAAGACGGGCAAAGCGCGGATGGATCTTAGCTAGCGATGGGTGGGGTATAGCTAAACTGGATTCATCCATTGCTCAGGTAAGATCACCACTCACCATTCAGCTTACTTAATCCAGTGATCCATTTCTAGTTACGCCACACCCCTTTATATCGAAGCTCCGCCCACATTTTTACTCGTGTTGGAATCGATGTAACACTTTGAAACCTGAATTCTCAGAATCCAAATTACAATTATTTCGCTCCTCGTGGAGAATATGGTCAGAAAACAATCTTTAGCCAATGACATGCCAACCTAACGATGTCGCGTTCATTATTATAGGCCATCAAAACACGCTTAACAATTGCTTATGAAGAAAGTTGCTAAACAGCAACACAATTTACAAATTATAATTCATATAACATCTTAATTAAAACAAACAAAATGTATTAACATATGTGTGTTGATTACTTTGTCTTGTATTGCTCGATCATTTGTGTGCATCAGTCAATGAGCTCCTCTTGACTTAGTAGTATTAGTGTTGACGAGAATTTTGTTTGAGATTATCTAAGGCAACAATGGAACTTTCCAGTTTATCCATCCATCATATGACGTCATGATCAACTACGTGACGTGCAGAACAAAAAATCAATGACGCCATGAATGATATAGATAAGTACGCCACGAACGTATAATAAAATATAAAATACGAATATTTTGCAACTAATTTGATTGAGAGAGGGAGAGAGAGAGAGAGAGAGAGAGAGAGAGAGAGAGAGAGAGAGAGAGAGAGAGAGGGAGGGAGGGAGGGAGGGAGAGATGGAGGGAGGGGTGGGGGAGGGAGGGAGGGAGGGTAGGACGGGGATCGATTGATCCGAACAAGGGCAAAGCGTGGGTGGAGCTTAGCTAGAGATGGGGGGGGGGGAGATGGTATAGCTAAAACTGGATTCCTCCTGCCATGGCATTGTATACGCTGAATAGAAACATATAATAGAGGAATTCTGGACACTGGTCAAGTATATTACATAGTCTTCTTATTCGAGGGTGTTGGATACAAATCTCTAGAAGAAGCATTGATAGCATTTGATGAGATCCACAAGCTCCCTACAAACATTCAACTAGATACATTGGATGAGGCCAATGGCCTAGAGGAAACCTTCAAAGCGCGGTGTGCATGCTGGCATAAATCATGTAGAAACAAACTAAGTCAATTTAAACTGAAAAACGTGGAAAGGGAGTCAAATCAGGTGGAAGAAATGGACTGCTGTTCAGATGTAGTTTCCAAACGCACTAGATCTGTTGTAAACACAGAAATGGTGGGAACAGCAGTGTGTTTCTTTTGTGATACGGGGGACACGCATCTTCACAATGCAGAGAGCTTTGACATAGACAGAAAAGTACGCGAGGCAGCATTGCTACTACAGGACTCACAATTGCTCGCTAAATTAAGCACATGGTGATATGTTGGCACTTGAGGCTAAATACCATAAAGCATATCTTGTATCATTGTATAACCGTAAACGTTCACATCATCGTCAAACTGCAAGAGAAAGTAACATTCAGACAGATGCTGCTCATAGTATAACATTAGCACAACGTGTCTCATACATAAGTGAACTCTGTTTAGATCAGTCAGTACCCCCTGTATTCAAGTTGGCTAACCTCGTCCAACTGTATAATGAAAGACTCAGTGCTTTTGGTGTTGGCGAAAGTATTCACTCAACTAGACTCAAAGAAAGACTCTTAGCACACGTTCCTGGATTAACAGCTCACAAACAAGGCAAACATGTATTACTTGCATTTGCGGAGGATATCGGGTTAGCTCTTGCTGATTCGTGTGAAAAGACAACAGATGCAGATGGTTTTTGCTTGGCAAGGTGTGCTGACATAATACGTAGGAATATTTTTGATGAATGCCCTAGTTTTGATGGACATTTTCAAGGACAGCCAAAAGGATTCGGTTCCAGCCCCACTGCTCGACTTAGTACAAATGATTTTCAAAGGAACCAATATCAAGAACCAATCTCAAAATGAGTCAGCACAAGCAGCCTTATCAGTTGCCCAAATGCTAAAATTCAACAGCATTAAACACAACAGGAAGCGTGGTGCTATGATTCGGCACAATAGAAATCAAGAAACACCCCTGCCTTTATATCTTGGGACAATGATTCATGCTCAAACCCGTAAAAGAGGACTTGTTGATAAGCTGTTTAAACTCGGCTTGAGTGTATCATATGATCGGGTTCTTCAACTGTCATCTGACCTCAGCAGTGCTGTGTGTGAACATTATAAGCAAATTGGAACTGTGTGCCCTCCTAGTCTTGTTAACCAGGTATTCACCACTGTAGTCGTTGATAACAGCGACCATAACCCTAGTTCGACTACCGCATCAGGATCATTTCATGGAACCGGAATTGCTCTAATTCAACGCCACAATGCAGTTACCGGCAGCATTCCACAAACAGCTATTGTAATTGAACATTCTACAACCAAAAGTGTATCGCCAACCCCAGAATTTTACACAAACGTCGTCCCAGTGACTAAAGTAAAGGACTTAGCTGTTCCTTTTGCACGGGTAGATATATCAACTCATACCCCTGATATTAATTCTGTTATCCGTGAGGAAAGTGAGTGGTGTAGAATAGCTGCCGATAGGATAAATGAGGAAGTCACACCAACAGATTTAACCTGGTTGGCTTATCATGCCCAAATGCAAACTACACCTGTAAAGGACAAATGTACGAGTGCTCTCCTTCCACTTTTTCCCGATGTTGCACATTCAGTGACCATGATACGGCACACCATGGATGTTGTTAGAGCCGCAGTCAATTACCTCAACTATGGGCAGGTGCCTGTAGTGGCATGTGATCAGCCACTATATGCCCTTGCCAAGGAAATACAATGGACTTGGCCACAAACACATCGGGAAGATCATTTTGTAATTATGTTTGGTGGATTGCATATCGAAATGGCGGCGCCTAAAACTGTGGGGACATGACTAGAAGATAGCGGATGGAGCAATGCCCTTGTTGAAGCAGATGTAGCCTCGCCTGCGACTGCTGATTCATTTCTTCAAGCCTCCCACGTGACACGGACATGGTACTCACATCAAGTGACAGCAGTTAGCCTCTATAAACTACAACAGAAAGCATATCAACTGTACATTGAGTCTACTCCAGATGTTGTTATGTCTTTCACTACATGGTGTGCTGAGCGTTGTAATAATTGCCCTACATTTCAGTACTGGTCTTTAACACTAGAACTAGAGCTAATCATATTAACCTTTGTGCGATCGCTGAGAGAATCGAACTTCACATTATGCATCGAATTCTTGAAGCACTGCCTTGGTTCTTTGCACTAAACAAAACCAATTATGAACGGTGGATACCGGTACACATAAGGGACATGGACAATCTTCGTGATAAACTTTGCGGTGTTGCTGACGCATTTGCTTCTGGTCATTTTACGGTACAGAAGACAATCAATGCATTCTCTGTAATTGCTCTTGACCAGGCGCATGAGCAAAATAATAAATTAGTGAAAGGGAATGGTGGAGCCATCGGCCTAACGGAAAATGAACAGGCATTGCGCAGGTGGATGGTAGCTGGACCGGAGTTGTCTAAGCTTCGAAGAGAGTGTGTCTCAAAGTCAAAATCAGAACAGTAATACGCGAGCAGAATACTGCAACTCAAGAAAGATTTCAAAAACATGTGAAGAATTTGATAGCTTCATTTGGTGAACATGGAAATCCATTTTCCGAGGAAACAGGTGAGCTAATCACTCTTTCCTCCAGGGATATTATGGACCCGTCATCTGTGAAAAGCGTCAAAGATGTGAAAGTTTTAAGAGAAGAACAATATAAGACATACATAGCTGAGCGACTGGTTAATAAATTGCCATCTGTGTTTGATGCACTAAGACGAAACGATCTTACAATCTTTAAGGTGCAAACGGTTAGAACAAAGTCTACTGACAAATTAAAACTTGCAGCTGCAAAAAGTGATTGCAAACTATTTTCCAAATTGTACATTGCATATCAGCATCGTGATGGTGATTTAACAGAGTTTTTTGCACATGTAAATCAGGCCAGTCCCCCTTCACTCTTAGAGAATGGAGCGATCAGGTTAGGTACAAAGTCTGATCTGTTGACTTGCCTCCATGCATTGAGCGATGTACCAACGGAAACACCACCAGTAACAGTGGTTGTATTTGATGCAGCTGCTGTCGTACACATGCTGAAACCAGGTGGATCAAAAACCTTTCTACAATACAGCAGCGAGGTATTCGTACCATACATACGTTCACAACTGCAAGACAGAACACGAGGAGATGTTGTCTGGGACTGCTATCGTTCAAGCAGCCTCAAAGCATTCACAAGAGAGAAACGAGGTGAAGGCCAAAGACGACGTGTTCAGACAAACACTACCATTCCCAGGAACTAGCAAAACTTTTTAAGAGTATCTGACAATAAGACAGAACCGTTTAGTTTTCTCTCTCATCAAGTCGTGCAGGATCCTCTTCTGACAGGGAAGGACATTATTGCTACTGATGGCCAGCTCGTCCTCTGTACGCCAGAACACGATGTGTCTCAACTCTCACCATGTTCTCATGAGGAAGCTGATACGCGGGTGATTTTGCATGTGGCAGACTTAGTCAGGAAAGGTCATCATAAAATACTTATCCGCACTGTCGATACTGATGTTGTGATACTTGCTGTGGCTGCGTGTGTAAAACTTCCCCTCAGTGAAATATGGATTGCATTTGGTACTGGCAGACATTTCCGCTACCTCCCTGTTCATGAGTATGCTAGAATACTTGGACCGATAAGGCTGAAGCTCTCCTATCCTTCCACGAATTTACTGGTTGACACTTGACCTAGATTTTAAATTTTGGTTCCGACAACCTTTGTCATGTACAGAATCAACATGTGTAACCCCTAAGCGCATATACTAGACAGATAGTTCTCATTTAAAAGTTATAGGGATGATAGAAAATGTCATTTTTATGTCCGTGGCGGCCATTTTGAATATTGGCTGCCATCTTGGATTTTTACGTCGAATAAAAAAGGTCCCATCGGAAATTGAATCAGCATACATTAATCTATACCTGTGCCAATTATCATGCTTTTATCCGGAAATGCAAGATCGTTCTGAAAATCTAAGTCTTACACGTGCATTATTTACTTTTAAAGCTGTTATCTCACAGTATTTCATTATTGCAAATCAGCCTCTAGGCTATATACATCATCCCATTGTGTCAGGAGAAGTTCATATTTGCACAATGCCGCTAATAATTCGATTTAATTCCACCGTTACCGCGATCATCAAATAGCGCATTTTTACAGCCATTTCGGATCGTATCCATCTAGTTTATATTGTATTCAGTGGGCATCTCATAAATATTCATACAGGGAAATCCCTATTATCACGTGACATATTTTTTTGTTTCGTTTTAGGTTTCAACTTGTGTTAATCCGCTATTGTTGTTAGATGGATGCATCATCAATAAATATTATTAACGACAATTAAATGATAGGCTAGACTAAAATAGAGGAATTAGCCTTGAACAGGCCAGCAATACTGATAACGCGCACCGCGTATACAGCGAAGGTGGCTTGCGTTATCAGTTTTCGTAAGGCGTTCGCAATAGTTTGCAAACTGTTGCAGTTATTACGAAAACGGGCAGCACAAACCACGTTCATTCATAAGTGTGTTATACCAGTATTGTGGTATTTTCGTTATGGGACTTTCATTATGAAAAAGCAATCATATCCTGATTTTTCGTGAACACATCTACCTTGAAGTTACAAATTGATGCGGTATGGATATGCACAGGAGTCAAAAATGCGAAAACACGATAGCACTATATACTACCAATATATTTGTGTATATTATAAAATTATAGTGGTATATAGTGCTACTGTGTTTTCGTATTTTGGATTTCGCGTTTTCATATCTAAAACGGCAGACTCCTGTGGGATATTGGAGGTGAAAGAGGCCATATGAGCTGTGTGACTGACGGACATGCCGACCGACCAACTGCATGAGTAACAAATCAGATGACCGACTGGATGAGTGATGGACTGACATAATGCATGAGTAACATGTCTGATGACTGCATGCGTGACGGACTGATGGACAGGCTGACAGGCCGACCAACTGACCGAATCATATCCTGATTTTTCGTGGACTCATCTCAGACTACCTTGAAATTACAAATAGATGCGGTATGGATATGGGAGGGGAAAGAGAGGGGTGACTTTTTGACAATTTTGGACCGACCGCATGAGTGACAGATCGGATGACCTACCGATTGCATGGGTGACAGATCGGATGACCGACTGACTGCATGAGTGACAGATTGGATGTCTGAATGCATGCTTGATGGACTGACGGGATGCATGAGTGACAGATCAGATGCCTGCATGAGGGATGGACTGACAGATAGCCCGACAGAACGAACGACTGACTGCACGAGTGACAGATTGGATGACCAGCTGCATGAGTGATGGACTGACAGACTGCATGATTGAGAGCTCGGAGAGCTGTGTGACTGACGGCCATGCCTACCGACCAACCGACTTACTGACCGACCGACAAACGGCATAAATAACAGATCAGATGACCGACTGGATGAGTGATTGACTGACAGACTGCATGAGTGACATATCTGATGACTGCATGCGTGATGGACTGATGGACAGGTTGACAGGCCGACCAAGCGATCGAATGAGCGACCAAGCGACTGACTGACTTACTGCATGAGTGAAAGAGCAGATGACTGACTGACTGACTGCATAAGTGACAGATTGGAAGACCGACTGCATGAGTAATGGATTGCATGAGTGTCAGGACAGTTGAATGATGGACTGCATGAGTGACAGATCGGGTGACTGCATGAGTGAGGGATCCGATGACTGCATGAGTAACAGATCGGATGACCGCATAAAGAATAGAGATTAACAGTCTTGACTGCATAAACTGACAGATCGGATGACTGCTTGGGTGACAGACTGACGGACCGCATGAATAACACATCAGAGGACTGCATGAGTGACAGACTGGTGGACCGCATCAATGACAGGCTGATGGACTGCATGCATGACAAATCGGATGACTGCATGACTGATAGATAGCATGACTGTATGACTGACAAACTGACAGACTGCATGAGTGACAGATTGGATGACTGCATTAGTGACAGATCGGATGACTGCATGTGTGATATATCGGATGACTGCATCAGTGACAGACTGGTGGAACAACCGACCACATGAGTGACAGATCGGATGACTCACAAATGATGGACTGACAGACAAGCTAACAGACCAAACTACCCTTCGGCAGACCGACCGACCGATTGCTTGAGCGACGGACTGACCGAACGCATGAGTGACAGATCAGCTAACTGCATGGGTGACGGACTGACCGACCACATGAGCGACCGACCTATCGACTATATGAGTGACCAACTGCATGACTGGAAAATTTGATGACTGTATGAGTGGCGGACTGCATGAGTGACAGATCGGAGGACTGCATGAGTGACGGACTGACAGACATGATGACAGACCAGACCAAACCACTCACCTACCGACTGACAAATCCACTGGCCGACCGAATGAGCGACCAACCAGCCGCCCGGCCAACTGCATGAGTGACAGATCGGACCACTGCATGAGTGACAGATCAGATGACTGCATGAGTGACAAATCAGATGACTGCACGAGTGACAGACTGGCGGACTGCATGAGGGATCTATCGCATGACTGCCTGAGTGACAGATAGGATGACTGTATGCGTGATAGACTGACAGATAGGCAGACAGACCGAACGACTGACTGCATGAGTGACAGATCGGATGACCAACTGCATGAGTGATGGACCGACAGACCGCATGAGTGACAGCTCGAATAGCTGTATGACTGACTGACTGACGAACAGACCGACCGACCAACTGACTGACCGACCGACCGACCAACTGAATGAGTAACAGATCAGATGACCGACTGCATGAGTGACATATTTGATGACTGCATGCATGATGAATTGATGGACAGGCTGACAGGTCGACCAATCGATCAACTGAACGAC
The DNA here is from genome assembly GCA_034401795.1 of Chaetoderma sp. LZ-2023a. Taxonomy (NCBI): domain Eukaryota; kingdom Metazoa; phylum Mollusca; class Caudofoveata; order Chaetodermatida; family Chaetodermatidae; genus Chaetoderma; species Chaetoderma sp. LZ-2023a. The sequence goes on along the minus strand of CM067361.1, from coordinate 25,583,551 downwards.
CAAACGACAGACCGACTTGCTGCATGAGTGACAGAGCAGATGACTGCATGAGTGACAAATCGGAGGACTGCATGAGTGACACACATTGTGAGAGACCAAACTACCCACCCATGGAGTGGCCAACCCACTGAGCAACCGACGACTGCATGAGTGACAGATCGGATGAGTGATGGACTTCTCGACCGTCTAAATAACAAACCTGCAGACTACCCGCCCGATCAACCGCATGGGTGACCGACTGCATGAGTGACAGATCAGATGGACTGCATGAGTGACATATCGGATAACTGCATGAGTGACAGATACGATGACTGCATGCGTGACAGACTGGTGGACTGCATGAGTGACATATCGGATGACTGCATGAGTGACAGATAGGATGACTGCATGAGTGACAGACTGATGGATTGCATGGGTGACGGATCAGATAACTGCATGTGTGGCAGATCGGATGTCTGCATAAGCGACGGACTGACAGAATAAACCACCCACCCACCGATTGACCAACCCGCTGACCGACCGACCGAGTGACCAACCGACCAACTGCATGAATCACAGATCGGATGACTACGTGAGTGACAGATCGGATGACTGCATGAGTGACAGATCGGATAATTGCATGAGTGACAGATCGGATGACTGCATGAGTGACAGATCAGATGACTGCATGAGTGACAGACTGACGGCCTGCATGAGTGACAGATCGGATGACTACATGCGGAATAGAGACTGACAGTCTAGACTGCATGAGTGACAGGTCAGATGACTGCATGAGTGGCGGACAGACATACATGCTGAGAGACCGAACCACCCACCCACCGATTGACCAACACACTGACCAACTGACTGACTTAGCTACAGATGAAGCTGTAAGACTCGTGTATGCGTATCCTACACGCAAATCGTGAATAGACGACCTATATCCTACATTTTCTATGCCCAATGGATAGAATAGGGGTATGGAACTGGCGTAGGCGTGTACAATATCATGTAAAATTGCTGAAATCACCTGGACTTTAAAACAATAACAACATATAAATAATAATAACAAGTACGGCACAATATGGGGAATTGACAAGGGGCGAACACCCCTTGATGGGATTGTTTTCCGCTTCCAATCGCGTTGAATTTTCTTATTCTAGCGCACAAATATCTTCATATGATTCAATATCACGCTGTCACGCTAAAACATGCCAGTAGAAGAAAAATATGTAGCGTAACATTCGCAAACTCGTCGCTGTCACGAAAGATTTGTTTACGGGTTGTGACCTACTTGCACCTGGGGAAGCCCTTCTTCTTATTGCATGACTGTTCTACCATTTCACGAGGCACAACCTACACATTTTAAATAAAACTCATCCACGTTGCATAGTTTTTTTTGCACAATTCAATTTCAATGATAGGGCGCTCAACATGGAAAATCATTTCATATTCCATTAGATTGCACGAAAATACGCTAAATACGCCTGGAATATTGTAAGTTTGCTATTATTTTTCATTTAAGACTACTTGGTGTGACATAGTATCTTTAAGCTGTAACAGCCTGCTTTTTCGGTTATCTTATTAGATTAGGCTTTTAAATCATGTACGTACATATTCGCAACGCATTCTCGCACATTGAACTGGTGGATGTAACTCGTCAAATAATATGCATACACATTCGGACTAACTAGCCTTCGGACTAACAAACCGTCGGAATTAAGACCTTTCAGATTAGCGAAACTTCGGACTTATGAACGATAGAAACTAAGACCTATCACAATCTCGGACCAATACACCTTCAGAATTAAGACCTTTGGTAATTTCGAACTAATGAACTTTCGGACATATGCACCTTCAGAATCTCGAACTGGGCCCAAAATGTCAATTACTAATCAAGTTCATATCATATGTAATGAGATACTGGAATTTAAGATCTAACATGATAATCACGTATTGTAATTATCTTTGGATGGTATCTGTCAAATAGCAAGAAAGCGGATAGCCCTACAGTCTATATTGAAGACATTTCGAATACCCAAGGATGGTAAAATATATTTTCTTCTTGCTTGGAAAATGTGCAGGCTACTAAAGACACGTTTATGATCATACTTATTTTAAGGTATGTACTTTTTGCGTTTATATTTGCATTGCCAGTCTATACCTAAATTGCCAAACGTCATATTTAAAGGGAGATAAGCATACATTCTACTGACTGTTTTAAAAACTAGGTGTTGCTAACCATGCTTTGAAAAATAATAACCAGTATTATTAGATCCGTTAATTAGCATTTGAAAACCTAATAAATGTATCTAATGATATACATTTTAAAATATGCTAATAATACGGTCTAAATCCTTACCTTGCACAGTGACTCTGACAGAGATATATGATACTGCCCATGAACATATAAAATATCCATCATCTCTGTCTAACCTCAGTCTCTTAATCACGAGGTCACTGTTACCTGATGCTTCCACTTCACCAGACCAAGCTTGTTGTGGACCGGGGCTCACATTAAACATAAAGATCCCATCACTGGATATAAAAGCAATCTCCACACCAGGAAGAGGTATACCAGGATCACTGCTAAAGACCCAGATCACACTTCCAATTGATTCATCGGCATCTCTGTTACAATTAAGTGTTACACTTGAGCCCTCTATCCCAGTTACATGTGGAGTAGTTGTACTCATACCTATAATAATAATAATAATAATAATAATAATAATAATAATAAAAATAATAATAATAATAATAATAATAATAATAATAATAATAATATTTTCACCGCATCCATTTTGACCATAGCATATCTGACTTAAATTTAATCATAATTTTATTTAGAACTGTAAACACTAACGTTTTTAACTCTGCACCATAAATGATAAATTATTGAAAATAAATATTCTACATATTCAGTAACAACATCCTGCCAAATTATTTTAAGATAGTCAATGTTTAATCATGAACAAGCACATCAAATCATTATGGTCGCCAAAGTTCATTTGATGTTAATTAAAACATACTCGTTGTTTAAGTGACTACCATTAGATGCTCCTTATGTTGGTTGTTCAAGGTTGGTATACTAGACCATTCCATTTTTTCCATCCATCATATGGCGTCATATAACATCGTAATCAACTATGTGACGTGTGGGATGACGTCATAATCATGACGTCATGAAATATTCGATTTAGTCCGTTTTAAACGCTTAATAGTCCGACACGTTGTACGAATTGTCTGTTTTTGCTATTTAATAAACAGGCTGTTGATTCTGAAACTAATCTGACTGGGCGCTGCTGTTGCCATATGCAGCAACAGCACCCAGTCAAAATGGTTTCAAAATATTCAAAAGCTTACCTGTTTAGTTTTAGGGAAATTGATAGTCAGGGAGTTCTGGGATCGATCGATTCTAACACGAGCGAGGTGTGGGTGTAGCTTAGCTAGAGATTGGCGGGGCATAGCTAAAACTGGATTCCTCCATTGGAAATGCCCATTGTACCTTTAAATTTATGGCTGAAGATTAATGATGGATGAATGGTAGTGATCAAACTCGTGAGTTTTGTGATCTACTGAACTGAGACATGAAATCATAATCTTGAAGTAGATGTCTTGTATAGAGAAGCAAGATTTAACAAGCACACCACTCTATTATGATATAAGTGTGCATTAACCATTTGAAAACCGAAAGCCTGAATTAGAAATCTCACTTCAACTATTATGTTGAATATTTTGAAACTAATTTGACTGGAAGCTGTTGGTGTTAATTTGAAATTATTCAACATATACATGTGTAGTTTTATTTAAATTGAGATACCGTGAACTGAGTGATCACATGGATAAAGGTGCATATTCACAGCAGCATGGATAAAAATAAAATTGTTAAAATTATATACTTTTAGAGATTGTGTTCCTAGATGTAATGAAACGAAATAAATCTTAGCATATGATGATTTTATTACGTATAAATTAATATACTTTTTTAAGTTGTCAAATTGAATTAGAGGCACGAGTCCCTAATTCAAATTCACAACTAAAACTACGAAATTTATTAATATGGAATGAAATCATCATATGTTAAGATTTATTTCGTTTCATTACAGTGAGCTACACAATTTAAGCTTCTAAAAGTATACAATTTCAACAATTTTATTTTCAAGCATTTTCGTGTGAATATGCACCGCTAAGTCTGAACTAACTCACCGTGTGTCGACAGGGCCTCCAAGCGCTCGAAATACTACTTGATATATCGATTAAATATTTTAATGGTCAATATTTTTTAAGATATTTTAATTTTAGAAGACAATTTTTTGTGTGTAAATTTAACACTGAATATTTTTTCGCAGAATTTACCATTAAAGCGGTAATACTAAAGAAAATTAAAGGTTTTACTTAGCCAGTGTCTATCTGCGGTTACCGAGCCAGTCATTCTAGTGGTAAATATTCAAAAATACTTCTCTATGCCTTTCAAATAGCAATATCTGAATACCACTGCAAAGTTGTTTTTTGGTCAGTTTGACCACTAAAGGGTTAAATTGACACAAGAGGGGTTAGATACCCCAATCCACATCACATAAAGTGTGTACCAAATTTCCATCCATATAATTCTTTAAGTTCCTCCCACTCCATTCCTGAGATGTTGTGAGTGGCAATAACAAACCTTACCTTTAATCCTTATCAGCAGAGAGAGAAAAACGACTAACGCAGCCCATGGTAGTAATTTACTCGAACGCATAGCAGTGGCCATAGCTGGAGCACACAAATACACACATTGGTGACATAGATGAGGCGGTAGTCCACCATATATGATGGGATGAGAGATTTGTGATGCCATCTCATTTACATATTAGGTCATACTCACTTCATATATGGGCTTCGCCACGTACCATCATCGTGGAGTGGTACTATGACGAGGTCACCCCTCGAGAGCGATGTGTGGGGAAGCACATATATTGGGTGGGTGTGGTCTTATCTTCAAATGAGATGTGTAATACGTGCAATGTTATGTTTTTTCACCAACTATACATTACTTATCCTTTAGAATATTAAGATATGCACACGGCCATATGTGAAATAGTAACAATATGTTATGTCTCTTAAAGATTTCACAATTATATCACAAATTTGAGCGTCTCAACCCACTTTCACACTCACTTACCATCTTCCATTCGTTTGTTCAGTCACACAGACAAGCCATCGGGAAAAGAGTCATTGGTTGGCAAAGGGACATTGCGCATTTCGAAAAATAACAGGGCCCAGTATCAGATAATGGAATGGAGAAAAACTACTTCAACCATGGTTGATGGTTGTACTTTCTAGTTGTATTAGGAAAAGGCATACTAGTTATGATGTATGCAAACACAAATACTTGGATGTGTGGTCCTAATATTCTTCTGGATGTTTATTCATTCTTACACTTAGCCAAGCACTTCGGATACAGAATTAATATTCATTCATTCTACTAACATACTCTGTCTGAGCAATGTCTGTATATAACACTAACGTACCTTTACCGTTTATCCATCCATCATGTGGCGCCATAATCAACTACGTGACGTGTAGGATGACGTCATAATCAATGACGTCATGAATTACTTATGATTTGGTCCGTCTTAAACGCTTAATAGTACGATACGTTGTACGACATGTATGCCTTTGCTATTTATTAAATATGTCGTTGAATAGGCAGCAACAGCACCGAGTCAAATTAGTTTCAAAAGTATTCAACAGGTTACCTACTGTTCGCCTTCTGGACATTAATAGTCACGGGGTTCAGGGATGGATCGATCCCAACACGAACGAGGTGTGGTTGGGGCTTAGCTAGAGATGGACTGGGCATAGCTAACACCGGAGATGTTCATTCCTAAGTAGTACTTGAATGTCAGATGGGATGCGTGTGGTCCGAATCTGATGAATTAAGCGTAGGTCTCCTGCACTACGTCCACGTCCACAATCTAGAGTACTACATAAACACTATGGTAAGCGGGGTTGTAGCAATATCAGATGGTGGCCACTTTTACATTGGCATTGGCATAGTGCAGAGATATGATGCTGTCTGCACGTACGCGTAGACTAATTTCAGCCTTTTAAGACAATTAGCTGTGTGGGAGTTGAATGTGGGGAAATGATACTATTCTACACAGTTTTATCATATACACATTTTAATATTAGCCATTGTGCAAGGTGCCAGTGAGAACAATGGCACGCTACATCTGGGCAATGCTACATGATTGATGATTTAACATTACGCTAGCCGATGATAGTAGCATTTTGTAATGCTGGACATGATGTATTGAGAGATGTCTGCTTCTGTGGATTCTCCTAGCGTTCTAGCCATTGCAGGGGGAGACATTGGTATGGGTGGCAGTCGTAGTTTATCCTTTGTTTAAACCTTCACTTCAAGCAAAGAGATGGAGGGAGTAGTGTCAGGGACAGCTTCAGTTGCATAAATACAGGTATAGATAGCATTTCATTGTCAGAGCTGACTGTCTCACTTTCCTGAGCTGACTATTGGTAACTGAGAGCATCGGCATTGTTATGCTGTTTACCAGGCCTGTCGACCATGATGAGTTAGAAACTGTGTAAGGAATCATGTTAACAAGGGATTTGTCCATCAAGCAGGCCTAGATTTTGCGGCCCTGTAGTGAGGCGTAATTCGGTCGGAGAATAAATGGCCTTCATGTAGAAAGAGTCTGAAATACTTGATAAAATACACAGTTGCTACCCGCCCCGCTTAGTAAATGAGTGTGTGTGTGTGTGTGTGTGTGTGTGTGTGTGTGTGTGTGTGTGTGTGTGTGTGTGTGTGTGTGTGTGTGTGTGTGTGTGTGTGTGTGTGTGTGTGTGTGTGTGTGTGTGTGTGTGTGGGTGGTGTGTGTGTGTGTGTGTGTGTGTGTGTGTGTGTGTGTGTGTGTGTGTGTGTGTGTGTGTGTGGTGCAATAGTAAGCTTCTGCTTCAAGGCGTTGAATGTTTCCACTCATGCAGAATCCCAGCTATATGGTCAGTCGTTTTGATATGACAGAGCGGACAAGTGATTTTTCCTGACGTGAGAGGCATATGTCATGTAGTATTAACAGAAACTGAGCTTGCTTCGGTTTTCAGTCACAGAGGATTGGGGTTTCCAACCCTGGAGCCTCGATGTTTTCTGGCTGCATTACAATTCTACTGCCTCTTTAGATAGATGGCATTTCTTTGGTTATAATTTGAGGTTAGCTGTGACGAAGCGGTCCAGTACGCTGCATAAGTTTTGCACTGCATTTTCGAAACAATGACGTCATTCAGAGAAGTTTTGCCATTGTAACTTGCACAAAACTCACTTCATTAGCCGTACAAATGTAGCAGGCGTGTTGCATAACATAAATGCAATTTTGCATAATAGGAACAGTCCATCCCGTCAAAAGAACGCAGTTTTCTCTTTATATTCCTATTTCATAGCAACTTGTCAATAGCCGCCAGTTAAATCCTAGGTGCAAAACCAGGCATCTCCTGGCAAAGAGTCTAAGATTGCTCAGTGTGTGGGAGTATGCAAGCGTCCTTGCCACTCGTGTTATTCAGACTGCGTTAGACGATGCAGAAGAGAGCCATATCTGTTCATGGTTAAAACTATGGGACGTGCCGATGGTGACGCAGGTGATTCTATAATTCATGAGTGTAGCATTTCTCTGATGTATTTATGACCTTCCTACTCATGTGAATAGGCAGCCATCTAAGGTTTTCTCTTATAGGACGATGTTGACCGGTGTTAATGCTGTGTTTTACCAAGCCGGTCTCTTCAAGACCCAGCTCACTGGAAGAGAATGTGTTCCTGATAGCCCCATAGTAATTGACGAACATGGCCTGACTGATCAGGCCTTAATCATTCTGTGAAATGGGTAAATAATTCCCGGTGATTCTTGGGATCGAATAATCTATGTACAATTCATTAACAGTGTTACGTGATAATATTTCCTCATATATTTGTGTAACTTCTAGCAGGCATCCACATAGATTACAAGCCTTTAACTGGACTGACCACTACATCCCATTGAATACACGGAACAGATTACGCTGCCAGTCTTGCATGCTGACTAGTATGTGTGGACTCACTATCTATGTGACAACCATATACTCGTGATCTAGTTCTACAGTAGCTGATGGTGTCCTAATGGCAATGGGTCGAGTACTAGCTCGAAGGATGTAGGATGTCCTCTCGCCCTGATTCGATGGTTGCAGATATAGAGCGAATAAGTGAATAGGTATGATCGCGAATTCCATGCTTTTCAGGTTCCAGTTCTTGACATTTACAATGTACTATTGCCCGGCAGTTCCATAGAAAGTCAGTGCCAAGCAGCAGCATCATTGATTGTAGCTGATACTATAATCTTCTGTATGTAATATATGTCTTCTATTTGTATGGTAAAGCTGGCGGCTCCTTCTATGTTCAATAGGGTGCCAGTACCACTGCAGAGCTGAATATCAACAGAGGATAATTGCGGCATCCCGTGCTGTTCATATTCTCATACAGACTTATAAAAGTGAAGATAGCTCCTGTGTCTACTGTGTCCATTGCCTCTGCTCCTCCTATAAGACATGGACATCTCAAAGTGTTGCAGGTAGGAAGGTTACAAAGAATATCGATAAATTAATCTACCTTTCGTTTTGTTCAATGTAACGACTAGCCCATTCATCCTATCCTTAGATTCATTCCAACTGTCTCATGGGGAATGGTCCTATACCGTTACGTAGTTGGGGTATTATACGTGGCTTCTGAGGTTTAAGTACCATCAAGGAATGGGGAATGGTTCAATATTAATAGGTGCAGGAACAGGCATACTTGTTGTCGCTGGGCAATTGCGTTGTTCATGACCATATTGCTGACAGTAGTGGCACAGTTTGTAGGACGAATGGTGGATCGTTCTCTATCCTTCTATGTCTAATAGGCAAATAGACACTGATGTTGCTGCCGTATCAGTAGCATGGGGCCCCGGAGCTACTAGCTACCCGGAATCCATTCTAGTTTCACTGCTAGTTGTCAGCAGCTGCTGTATCAGGATAACATGACATTTGCTCTATAATCACTTGACGTGTATCCTCAATGATAGCCATCTGATATGCTGCCTTGTCTGTTGATTTAAGTGGATAAAACCGTAATCCAATGTCCCCGTTTTCTGCATTGAAACATTTAAAATTACGCAGCATGTGATTATTCCCAGACGCATCGAATCACAGATGAGGTCCTATCACGGTTTGGCGTAGTATTGAGGGCACAACAGCATAGTTATTCCTTGGTGCGGATGGTGGTGGCTGGGTGACTAGGCCACATTGTCGCACTGCGTGACTGTACGCGAGATATTGGCGGTTGTTCATTGCAGCCAATGGGCTCTGCATTAGAGTATGAAGAGTGATAAACTACGCAGTCAGCTTTCCTGCCTTCTGCTCCAGCTTTGATGGGATCAAGCAGAGTAAATAGTAAATGGAACATCATGGGTGTGGGTGTGGGTGGGGTGGGGGAGTGGGGTCCAGGACTGTGGTTCTTATGTTTATTGCTTCTCATGTCTTCTTTTTTCTTCATGCGCTGCTCCAGTTCTTCTGCCATTTCTTATGCTTCTTCCACTGGCTGTATTTCACAGTGAGCCTTTTCCTCCCATCTTAGAAAATTACCAAGCCTGATTGCTGTGTTCGTGAGCACAGTTAGATATTGTATGTTGGCGAAGTACGGGTAGTGTAAGATGGCCAAGAGCTTCAATGGACGTGCCCAACAAGATGGAATTCTGGGCCTCGCCACGGATTGAGAGGTAGGCCCAGATCACTAGCTAGCATACTTTAGATGCTAGTTCTGACAAGGTTTCCTGATGTTTCCACCTCATGTTTCTCAGCAGAATTCTACTAGTCTCAGTTTCGTCTGAGTAACCAAGGCGCTCCCCCAAAGCCGTGCACAGGTGTATGACGGCGCACCGAAGCGTCTCATAGTTGTAAGCATTTGTAGTGCATTTCCTCTCAACCTAACCACACAATATGTTTCATTCTGGCATTGTTCCCAGTTGTTTAACTGCGAGATCATCTGAAATTGGCGCAAGTAATTTTCCCAAGGCATCTTTGGAGTATCGATGCGGAGACAACACAAAGCACACGAAGCAACGCATTTAGTGGTGCCCGCTAGCCAGATAGAGCCGATATCCGGCACTTTCTAAGGCTGGAGACTGTCGGGGAACCGTTCAGACTACTGCAATATTGTTGACAAGTTCATGTGCTGTCACAAGCCAGGCTTTCGAAGGCACAAGGCATCAGCGGCATGGTGGTTGCTGAGTCCACAATTAACCGCAGTCGTGATGCACCCAGCAGGTCGCACAAGATACTTATCTAACTCTTAGTCTGGTTGCCTTACGGCTATAGAAAAATTATCCAAAGGGCGCGCATGTAACTACATCATGTACGGTACATGTACACGTTCTAGCATCAATTTGCCAGCTATAACCCTTATAAATGGCAACATCTGCCTTGAGTATACAGCACAAATAGTGCAGCAGACAGTGTGGTGCATGCAGAAGCAATGGTCAAGTAGAGCGACAGATCATGGCACGCGACTAGTGTATTGCACAGTAACATTCAGCAAACAATTTGTAAGTTTTGGAATAATTTCACGATGATGGCATAAATTGAAGAGCTACTCAATTTTTTTCTCATTGATGGGCTGTTAGGATATAGCAAGCAATTTTTGTAGAGGAGCACACGTGAATGGTTTTGCCTGCCTAATAAAAGATATTATGTTTCGTTTTTACTGTCCATTAAGACGTTCGTCACTGGACTTTTCATTGCGACCGACCTTTCGAGTATCTTGAATGCTCTACGCCACTATGTTGGACATTCCTGCTTTAATTTCCTGTAGGATATATCACGTTTTGAGGCTTTTGTTTGGAGTTTGGAAATTTCTAGAGGAGAGTGATGGAAGTGGGCTGCAATCGTCCACGCCTCTCTGAAAACAGATAAGGCTGTTTCGTCACTGTATTCAGAATAGCGCATTGTCGTATGTGTTCATACACCTCAAGTCTAGTCTGAAATCCATCTCCGAAATCGCTTTCTTTATATTATCTCCACAGTCGCAGACAATAGCCAGCTTTTGTATGGGACATTCCAGTCTTACTTAGTTGTTTGAAAATGAGCAATTAAGTTCTCTGCCAATCCTAGCCACTTTGATGCCATTTCTCACCTCTCACTTATGATGGACCCAGTGGGGCTAATCTAAAATATGTCTTGGCATCAGGCGTCCGCTTGACTAATTATGCAATGCAACGTGTATTCATGCTCTAGGGGAAATTTGCGCCTAAAGCCCGAAACACATTAGCGAGATTGCGAGTGCGAGAGCGAGAACGAGGCCCAGAGATGAATTGCAAGAAATATGCATCTGTATGGAATTTATGCAGGGGCGTATTTAGAGTGTGCCGGGCCAATGGCCAGAGAGTTTAATGGGGCCCCTTCCAGGAAAGAAATCCAAGAAGGCATCTCCTGCATTTTTGTGGTGGCAAATATTGCCATTCAGTTGGCTGTAAATTCATTCCAATTTTATCAATTTTTTCATGAAAATTGAAATAGTCTACATAAGTTAATATATTTTAATATTTGTCCCAAATTCCAATATCTGAGATACGTGACTCGGCCAACATCAATACCTTTGCTAAATTATCACGGTGATCATGCACATGAACAATACTAAAAGTCATACATTATAATGAGGTCACCAAAGTCAATTTTCCAGACATCTCATGTTCACAATCGGTTCTGTCCCATCATACTCTCAGGGCAGTATTTGTTTAGATTTCATTTTAAGTGGGATCGCTTTCCAGTACATTTGGTGACAACCATGCATAGATACAGACACAGAGCTATTATTACATTTGAAAACGTTTAGCATGGATTACCAGAAACATCTTAAGTTCAATACTCGCCTTGACTAAGTTGGATTAATCATGCGCATTTGATTATTGATTTGCGGTTGCTGTGAGAATTGAGTTAAACTTAGGCGCGAACGACACACCTTCTGAATCCATGCTCTTTTCCAGGGCATGTGGATAGCATTTGGCAACGCTAGCTGCCGCTTCTTTGAGTTGATTCAATGCAGCACAATTAACATTCGCCAATGATGGGAAGTGTACACTCACTCTAAGCTTATCTCTAGGGGATATTTGAACATCCACTACCATGCTTAGCTCATCATGGTGCTTTTTCTTCTTTTAAACGTGTTGTTGCTTTTCATCCTTACCGTCACTGTGACCACACCTTTCAACACATATCTGCTCAAATTCATCAACACTCGGATGGGCGTCTTCAACTAATTTCCAAAGATATTCAAGTAACTGTACAGCTTGGATAAGGAACATACCAGCTTTTAGCAGCTGCAGATTCGTTTTGCCGCATCTTTTCAAAAGCGTCTGCCACAGATCCAGGAAAATGACTCTCTCAACTCGTTTCAACTGCCGAACAATTCCAATTGTTTTGGCCCTAGTTTAATCAGTTTGGCTACAATCTGCTGACGACTCCTAATTTTCATTGTATTCTTTACTAAGCGCCGTGACAACATCAACCAATGTGCGTCCGATAAAGCTTTATAAACTGTGCAATCTTTATTCCTGCAGTTTTGCAACGATTCACGGCGGTTTCTCCATTCAATCAGTAATGCTCTATGAGTGAATGCCACCGTATCAGGGAAACTTTCTGCTGCACGTTTTGTCCACGAGATTCAGAGAATCACATATGCCTGGCAGGCCTACATACTCGGCGTAAGGACACATGTTTATATAGCTTTGTGCATCACAATACTTGCCTGACATATTACTTGCGTTGTCATAAAACTGGTCACGGTAATTTGTAATCTTCTGGAGAAAATTCAGAACGACCCCAGCTAATTCCCTGCCCACGTGACTGAGCATGGCTATGAACTTCAAATATCCTTCATCTTGCCAAGCTGGCAAGAAAATGCGGATATAAAAACTCCTTTGTCGGTATATCCTGGGTAGAATGTACAGTAGTAAATTTCGAAATTCATTTATGATTATTTATGTGATTTTATATAGAAAGTGAAACAAATTCAAAATTAAATAAAAAATATATCGACATGGCAAAATTGACTAAATTCCAAGCAGATGCACATATTTAATGCATGTCAACTCTGGGCCACCATGCAGTTACTATCAGCCTCGTGTTCTCTCTCCGACTCGCAATCGCCATACTGTGTTTCAGGCTTACGGCTGAGGTTCCCTAGAGGCGTATGTTTTCGCAACCACGTTGTCGTTAAAAATCGCAATGAAAAATTATTTTACAACGAAAATGCCGCAATTAGTCATGGCGTTTTTGCATGTATGGAAGGTCAACGGTCATCAATGCAGATTTTAATTCCCGGTTATGTTATTCTTGCGATAGTATGACATTTCAAACGAGAGTCACTTCGAATCGCTTCGAAAATACCAAGCCAATCGTACTAAATGTAATCAGGTCAAAACTGGGTGTAGAGATCGAGGCAAATGATATCAGTAGATCACAAGTTTCAAGCGATTTAAGATCTGGAAAAGTGCAAATTATCGTTCGATTCTTAACCCTTTGAATCCACAATTCCCAAAAAGCCAATTTCAATGTACTGTTTCCTAGCATTGTATACGGTACAGTGGCTCCCAGAGTGTATCTTAACCCTTTGGGCCGAAGGTCAAAAATACCAAATTTGTTTTTAATAATTTATCTGTTGACTATTTTGAAAATAATTTGACAGGAACCTATTACTGCCATGGGCAGCAACAGCTTCCAGTGAAATTATTTTCACATGCTAACCAGCCAACAGTCATACCCCCATTAATTTAATTTGTTGATCACCATCTCCCTGGTCGAAGATCGAACCATCATACTGCAACTCCGCATGGCATCAGCAACCAGACATCTTTCCACTGGACCACCGCGCCAAGACAAAAAGTCTCAGTTTAGCCGACCAGCTTTCACATGTCTGATATACTGACACTCAGACGTTTCATATGGGACTATCTATGGATGCATCTACCACGGTTCAATCCTAGGCTTTTTAAGCCTATTGTACTCTGACTTCATCACGGCTCTGGCAGTATATGTATTTATTTTATTGACGCACTGGCAACGCGCGGCTTCAATTTCCACGTAGAACCAGCCGACAGTCATGCACCCATTAGTTTAATTTGCTGATCACCATCTCCCAGGTTGAGGATCGAACCGTCATACTGCAACTCCGCATGGCATCCGCAATCAGACATCTTTCCACTGGACCACCGCGCCAAGACAGAATATCGTTGATTTGAAAGAATTTGCGCCAATTTTCGGTATGGAATTGTGTACTATGAAATTACGTTCCTGTAGAATTTTTTAAATTCCGAATACAACTAGCGTATTTCCTATAAGTATTTGTGGGTGAAATTCTGGGGGTGAACGTATTGCAATGAAAACCATGAATTAGCCTAAGTTTGAACTTATTTATGTTACGAAATTTTTAAATCTCACTACTATGCCTATACCTATCTAAACATATGGGTGATATTCTGGGCCGAACCCATTATGAGCCATATGTCAGGCCATATCGACACCTATCTGAATGTGGTGAATGTGAACCAACCGTATTACAATGGGGCCATATGGCGAATATGTAGCTACATATTACCAAATTACTTGATGGTAGAATCGTGCAAAAGCAGTAGTATATATTCAGTCATATACAGCTTTATGTAAAAATAATGATTACAAACCGAGAACTGAGGATTCTAATAATGAATATAGTAAATTGTTAGCATTTGACAACTGTCCGTGGCTACTAAATTGAATGTTACGAAATTACTACGTGGTAGAAATCTCAAGATTCATTGGCGTATTCATATCTCTATCTAACCATATTGGTGAAATTATGTAGCCACACATATTGCAGACGGTAGGGTATTGAAAACCGCAGATCTGCCAACATTGGAACAAATTTATGCGAAGAAATCGCATACTACGAAAATACTTCGATGGAGTTCTGAACTTCTAGGCGATAAATTTCCAGAAAACTATACAGGTAAGCCGTGGAATATTTTGACACTAAATTGACAGGGTTCCTATTGCTGCCTATGGCAGCAACAGCGCCCAGTCAAATTACTTCCAAAATATTAAACAGCATGTTTATTAAATAACAAAAACATACAATTCGTACAACGTGTCAGATTATTAAGCATTTAAGATGGACTAAATCATTATTATGACGTTATCCTATGCGTCACTTAATTAATTACGACGTCATATGACGGAATATGATGGATAGACAACCTGAAAAGGCCCATTAGCAAGTGGTATTAATTACCCTCCCTTCACTAAATTGAATATTACGAAATTACTACGTGGTAGAAAACTCAAGATTCATTAGCGTGTTCATATCGTTATCTAACCATATCGGTGAATGAAGGAAATGTCAATTTCCCTTTCTCCGAGATCTAACAATACTCACCATTCTGTTACTTCTGATATACAGCTGGTTCTGACAGCTGGCTCTAGGACTATAGACGTAGAAAGCTTTACCGACTCCTTGGAACCGGGTACTCGGCCCCCAACTGCCGAGTACCCGTCTACCATAGAGCTCATATTGTTTGCATAGCCACCAAATCCATGGCTTGCCTCCGTGGGGCTGGGAGGCTGGGTCCGTAACAGAATGGTGAGTATTGTTAGATCACGGAGAAAGGGAAATTGACATTTCCTTCATTCTCCTTCGATCAATACTCACCATTCTGTTACTTCTGATATACACCAGATTTGATCAGTAACCGGGTGGGAAGGGGCAACCATCAATGCTACTTTTGCCCCTTGGAGAAAGATTTAGACTTAAAAACTTGACTCACGGATACCTAAAAGGACCGTCAAGTTAACGGAACCGAATCACATTCGCATCACTGCCCCCCCCCTTTTTTTCTCCTAAGAAAAGGGAGAGAACTCACGAACATGTATCTCGCCTTAAACACAAATATGTCAAGAGGGTTAACTGCTCCTTGCATATCCACATGTATTAGCATGGGAATGAGCATGAATATATATGATGAATGAACATGATATATAGACATAATACAAAAAACTCTCACTATTGAATTACCTTATGATAATTGGACTTCAGACGTACCGCCTCCAACCATTCACTGGTCCGGCCATCAGTGACACAATCTGGTTGTCATCCTCACGCTCGACCATGCCTGCTTTAGGTTCTTTTCTTACCAAAGTGAAAAAAGGGTGAAGAGCAGTGTGGTCACTTAACTATCATCTCAAAACAGCTAAAGCGAGAGGATTGGCTGAGTCTGACACATCCCTCATATAGTAATCCGTAAATGAGGACTCACAGTGCCATTATGCAACGGCCATGATGTCCTCTAACGGAACACCACTGTAAAGGGCGGTCGAGGCGGCTATTCCTCTAACATCGTGTGCCCTTGCGCCTTGCACCTGGTGCCCAGTCGCCATCTCATGAGTAGTCTGAATGCATTCGACTACCCAACGAGAGATAGTATCCATGGATGCACCGCCATAAGGCTTTTTATGGCAGATCCACAGATGTCTATCGTTCGACCGTAACGAGTCAGTCCTTTTCCTGTACTTAGTCAAAGCACGGACCGGGCACCAGACACTGGCATCACGATCAAACCTTGTTAACTTCGGTATTATGATCGGTTTGCCGGGATATCTCAAAGATTGATTCTTTGACATAAACTCTGCTCTTGGCAGAAGACGCAGACCCTCTACGGAGACAATAAATCAGTCCCTCTCTGCCGAAAGCGCATCGATCTCACTGCGCCTTCTAGCTGAGGAAGCTGCCAATAGAAAAACTGCCTTTAGAGTCAAATGCTTTAGACTAGCCGGACGCAACGGTTCGAAAGGGTGCTTGGCCAGTACATTAAGCACTAAAGATAGACTCCAGGCTGGATTGACTACCGGTTGTCTCGGTCGGAGATTGCTCATTCCCTTCACCATCACATTTAACTGGGCCACCTCTGGACTATCCCTGTTGGCTAGACAAGTGATAACTGATGCCAAAGCTGACTTGTATCCAGCAATTGTGACGGGAGCTAGTCCTGAAAAGAACAGCTCACAGAGAAAGTCTGCTATTTGCTGAATAGTGGATTGAAAGGTATCAATACCCTTTTCTTCACACCAGTCTGCAAATCTGTTAACCTTGTTGTTATATGACTTGAAGGTTGACCTCCTTCTCGCAGCTGCTGATTTCATCCACCAGCAGATCTAGCAGATCCGTGAACCACGCCCTGCTGGGCCAATACGGCGCTATTAGCAGGACCAGACACGGTTCCTCCCTGATCTTCACCAATACATTCGGCAGAAGAATGGTGAGTGGGTACGCGTAAGCGTGCATCCCTCTCCAGCTTATCGCCAAAGCGTCTGTATCGACGGCATTTGGATCTGGAATCGGCGAGACATAAGTCATGATTTGAGCAATTTTCCTTGTGGCGAACAAGTCCACGTTGGGTTTGCCCCAATGCTCGAAGATCCTTCGTAGAACTGGAGGGTTGAGGGACCATTCTGTTGGCAGAATTCTCTGTCTGCGAGACAAAGCATCCGCCAGAATGTTCAATCGCCCAGGAATATGAGCTGCTTTCAAAACACCCAAGTAATTCCTGCACCATTGAATTAAGTGCCACACTTTGATACACTGTGTGGGTGACCTGGTCCCGCCTTGGCGATTTATGTATGATACTACCGTCGAATTGCCTGACCGTATCAATATCACCCTGCCCCTGATCATTGGAAGAAACTCTTCCAACGCCAGTTCCACTGCCATCATTTCCAACAGATTGATATGCAGCTGGCTCTCCTGGAGAGTCCATGTGCCCGAGACCTGGTGTTCTCCCAGGCAGGCCTCCACCCCTCCAGCGATGCATCCGTGTACACGGACAGCTGGGGGTGGGGTAGGTTCAGCGAAACCCCTACTAGGAGATTCTGACACTTTTCCCACCATACAAGATGCGACATTATCGGCTCCAAAACTGGTACCAGTTTTGACAGGGGTTCTGTTCTCTGTTTCCACAGAGACATCAGATACAACTGGATAGGTCTCCGCATTAGAGCAGCGTACGGGATCACCTGCTCCATGGCGACCATCATGCCCAGCATCTGAAGAAACCGCCTCGCCTGGATGTGGTTTCCCACTCGAAAACTCTTGAGGATGGCTAACAGAGACACCACTCTGGGCTCTGACGGGTAAACCCTGCACTCCTCGAGATAGAATCGCATCCCCAAATAAACGAAATGTTGAGTGGGCGTCAACTCGGATTTCTCCTTGTTGACTATCCAGCCTAGATCTGTAAGTAACTTCAGAGTCAGAGCAGTATCCACGTTCAACCTGGCTGCCGAGTCTGCCTTGATCAGCCAGTCGTCTATGTAGGTGTGTAGTCACCGCAAGGACCACTCTTGTGAAAACCCTTGGAGCTGTCGACAGGCCAAACGGGGGAACAATAAACTCCCATACTTGATTCTGAAACGCAAATCTCAGAAACCTGTGACAACTCCTGTTCATCGGAATGTGGAAATATGCATCTTTCAGATCGATCGGTACACACCAAATTTCCCTTCCTCAATCCTGCTATTACCGACCTCGGCGTTTCCATCTGGAACCGAGGCATATGGATAAACCAATTTAATGGCCTGAGATTGAGTACGGGTCTCCATCCCCCTGTGCTCTTGGGGACAAGGAACATATTGGAATAGAAGCCTGGAGTGTTCTGGTTCGCTGGTTTTATTGCTCCCTTCAGAAGCAAACCCGACACTTCGTTTTGAACGGCTTCTAACTTGTCTGGTTCCCGTGGTACGGGTGTCCAGACAGGTGCCAAAGACAGATTCTGCGGCGGAAAGTCCCACCACTCCGGCATGTACCCCTGGGATAACCATCCCAGGACCAGACTGTCTGACGTCACACCTCGCCAGGCCTCGACGAAACGCATGAGCCTTCCACCCACCATAGACGCCTCGATGTCTAACGGGGTTGTCCGGCTCGTTTCCGCTCCCCCATTTCTTAACGAGAGAGAGAGAGAACCATTTCCGTCCTGGCTCGGCAAGTATAACTGGCACCGCAGTTCCTGTCACACAGGTGCGGTCCAGGCAGATATAAAGGGAGCTTTCGTACCCTCAGGTACGATCCGCTCCCTTCTTTCCGCCCTTGGAGGACTTACCCTTACCCTTCCCCTTGCCCTTCCCGCCTCTAGGGCGATCCGGAGCAACATTGGGGAGAGTAGGGGCCTCCACAACCTTCCTGGCTTTCTTAGCCGGTGGCAGCTGAGAAAATCCAGACGACGCAGAAGTCGCAGCAGGCTTAGCTTTCGCCTTGCCTTTCTGCTTCTTCTGCTTCTTCGAAGGTTGGCCAGCTAACGGCTTCCCTACAGCCCCTAGTGCGTGCGCTTGCCGCACTAGCTCCAGCTGTAGGTTTACCAGCAACCGATTCTGCGCAATGCTGGCAGTGTCCTCTAGGATGGCCCGCGCCTGGCCATCAAAGATGCTAGGCCCTGTCAAGGGTGTCCCAAGAAGACGTTCCCTAACTGCTGTAGCCGGACGCATATGGTCAAGAACCATTTGCCTCCTGGACTTTGTCACACACGCTTGCACCCTTGCCAGTGCGCCCATAGACAGCACCAAGCCGTCATTGACGCACGAAAGCGCCACAAGTGGCACATTGTGGCCTGCCCGCGCTTCAGCCCACACCGACTGAAGAAGGTGATAAGAATGGTTGACAGCACTCATAGCCGCCCTCACACCCTCATCGCATAGGGACAGGACTTCCTCCTGGTGTTCTTGGGACCTGTCCACAAGTGCCGGACCGGGGCCACCCGCTCCAGCACTCTGAACACCCAGAACCCATCGGTCATCCTCGGTGACCGATGGTACCACACCATATCTGTCGTATTCCCCCTGCAGAATACGACACCTTGCCCGCACCTCCCTGGAGGCCGCCGGGAGCTGGCCCTTGGTCGTAAGCTGCTTGCTATAAATAGCCTCCAGCAACTCTATGAACCGTGGATCCAGTCCAACCGACTGGATCCGGGCCGCGGGAAAGATCCCCGTCCTAATCGATGCAACTGACGGACGGGGCGCACCCTCCTCGGCCGTGGCCGAAACCACAGACGGGTCCACCCTGGCTAGCCAAGCCAGAGCCGCCGACCAGTCTACTTCCGAGGAGGACCACCCGTGAACACGTCACCCGTTGATGTGCTCATGGGCCTGCCAGCCACGGCCTCCCGGCAAGGAGCTGCGGCTGACACGCCAGGCAATCCGGTACCAAACGGTTCCGCCGCCACCCCATGAAACACACCAGTCCATGGGGTAGGTCCGCCCGGAAAACCGTACGGACCCATGGCAGACGCAGAACCGTGGCCAGACACGGGCACCAACGGCACCCCATGTCTGACCGCCGGACCAGGCGAGATGGGTGAGTACCACGCCCAGTCCGGCACACCGGTCACCGTGTCAGCTGGCGTCAAACCAACCATCACGGGACCTGTGCCTGGTAACAGATTGGCCTCAACCACAGGCGGAGCCGCTGCCCTGGCTTGCGCCAAGCCAGACAGATGGAGGACGGTTCCGTCCAGGACGGAATCGACCTCCATATTCTCCACCTGTGGCATCACGGGCCGCAGCAACCTCTCCTCCTCGGCCTCCTCGTCTTCAGACTCCGAAGAGTCGTCACTAGACGAGGAAACCGCGGACGGCTGCCACACCTGACGGACTGGCCACCGGACTGGCCACCGCTACTGGACCAACCGGAGGTGGCCGCAGAGAGACAGAATCCGTCAGGCCGGAGCCTGATGGGACTGCCAGGGGGCCATACGAGACGGCTCCCTCGGTGACCAGTCCAGAACCCTGTCCTAGGACAGGGTCCGTACCAGGCATGGGGAGAAACTGCCCCCCCAACCTTCGGCAGCAGTGACGACACCAGCGTGGGCAGAACGCTATGCAGAAAACCCTGCATAGCCGGACCGAACCACACCGGCGGTGCCATCTCCGCCACCTCCAGCTGGGGACGTGGAGCGCCCCCACCGGCCGAACTGGATGCTCCACGATTTACCTTCGCACCGCCTGACCCTGCGTCAGACCCAGCCACATCCTTCTGGGTACACCTAAAACAGACATGGTCCTTAAACAGGACCCGTACGAATTTGTGGCACTCGTCACATGATGGCGTGGCTGGCTTGGCCTATAAATAAGCACAAGCCTACAATAAGCAAGCGGAACGAGACACACACTGAAGGCAGACAATTAATTTTCAAATAATTTGACCATAAATTAACTGTACCCTCCCGCACCCCACCCCGCAACGTTACAGCAAAGATCGCATTGATTATGACGACAAGAACGATGCGGGCATAAATACACCCATAATTGATCCTCCAGGATGTATAAAGGAACCAGGAATCATATCGCATACAATTGGGGGAAAAGTTACCAATCAATAAAAATTATACTCCTAACGAAAGCCGAAACGATATGTGAAGAAACAACAAAATATCAACAAACTGCTGTAGCACACGGTAAAACCGCAGACCGCACATCTAATCAAGAATTTTGAAACCACCGATCATTGCAAACCGATCGTGATAACACGTAAACTTGAACATTCCAAAGTTCCCGGTACCATTTTTAGTACGCAGCACCCAGAACAAGATGCACGAATTAATGAAAAAAAATTTTCTTCACATAAACATCCGAGCATCACGGGTGTGACGTCACCCGCTCGGATCCTACGGAGAACGACGTCAGCCGATATTCGTGTTAGCAATACCATAGCAAACACCTATTTTCATATCTGCCGATCGCCTGTTGGGGTTTAAAGAAGGCGATCATCCGGCATATCTCGTTGTTAACACACGTCCCAGATTCTTTGGGGTCAGAAATTGGAACATGCGACACAACGAAATTTAGAGACCTAAGTCTTTTAACTATGGATAATAAGGAATTATACAACCTGGTTATCATCGGCGGTATCCATATTATCCAATTATCCTTGCAAGAGAATCACTAGCTATCACTATCACAGACAAAAGACTTAGAAATAAATCCTGAATCTCTCCACTGCAAAAAGCATGCATGCTCTTGCTGCTATGCAAACAAGAATGAGCTCTATGGTAGACGGGTACTCGGCAGTTGGGAGCCGAGTACCCTGTTCCAAGGAGTCGGTAGAGCTTTCTAAGTCTATAGTCCTAGAGCCAGCTGTCAGAGCCAGCTCTATATCAGAAGTAACAGAATGGTGAGTATTGATCGAAGGAGAAATTATGTGGCCAAACCTATTGCAGACAGGTAATAGTAGGGCATTTGAAAACCCGCAGATGTGCCAAAATTGGAACGAATTTACGCGATGAAATCGCATACTACCAAATTACTTCACGGTCGAATTTGTTTAAATTCCCAATATAACTATCGTATTCAAATCCCTCTACGTCTATGTGAGCGAAGGTCTGGAGCCGACCATATTACATACAGACAGTAGGGCACGGAAAAGCACGAAAAACCCCAACATTTAAGCCAATTTTTGCCTAATAAAATTATTTCATCTAGAATTTGTTAGATTCGGAATATACCTAGTATATTAAGGCTCAAGTCCATGTAGGTGAACATATGGGGCTAACCATACTACAGACAATAGGGCACTGAAAACTGTGAATCACCGGAGATTTAGCAAATTTTCGGTATGAAATTATGCACTACGAAATTACTTCATGGTAAAATTCTTTTTAACCTCAATCCATTACTTCACTAGCGTATTGATATACCTGTCTAACTATATGGTTGAAATTCTGTGGCCGAATTTCCTGTAGACGTTCTTAACTTAGCACATGCATAGGCCTACACTTTCGGTTGATTTCTGTATTCAACAATCTGCTACAATATTATTGACAGCAATTTTGACTGGAAATTTGGAACATTGGTAGTCTATCAATACTGTTACATAATTGCATTGACCCTACATGGATTTATTCCCACGGATGGATTAAAGACAAAAGGATACTACTGATAATCAAACATCAATTATTCATTAGTTCTCTTTCGATACCAGTTCGAGAAATGTATCTCGTATATAGGGGCCTATTGAGTAGCCATTGATGTAGTGATTTCACGACCCACAGTGTTGCTTTTACAGTCCACTACGGAGATAGACTGGGTCTCGGTCTGTCTGGTATCCGAAGTTGAGTCTGTGTAACAGTCTAGTCATTGTGATAACGTAAGAAGATGACCGGTCATTACATTAGAGGTGTAGTGTCGAAGAAGCCAAGCCTTTATTTTTAGATGGATCCATTATTGTTAGCGAACTCTGTCTACTTTTTCGCCCTCTACAATATTATTATGCATGGGTTTTTTAAAAAAATTTACCACACACATAGTACGCCTCAAGACTGTCTGTAACAAGTCTATAATTTTTATCCTATCTCGAATGCAACGAGTCTCAATCATACTATAATACAGTACGGGAAACGTTAAACAGACATGGTACATCATCGTCGTCCAGTAGTAGTGTCGGAATTAAAATGATACCACCTCCCTCAACTGGCCGCCGTTCGGCGATCCGTGGCTCCCATCAACCTCTCAATCACTCGGGCATAGGTTGTTGAGACATGTGGTTGGTGTAAGTCTCTAGATTGAGGCCCCAGGGTTGTTGAGACAGGTGGTTGGTATGCCTCTAGATGGAGGCCCCAGGGATTGAGAAGGCGGTGGGGGCCACGGATCGCCAAACAGCTGCCAGTTGAGGGAGGTTGTATCATTTCAAATTCCGACACTACTACTAGGCAAATGATACCACCGCCCTCTCAATCCCTGGGGCATAGGTTGCGGGGGCCACCACGGATCGCCGAATGGCTGGCAGGGACGTAGTATCACACTACTACTACCAGGGTCTGAACGCCCATTTAGAGACAAGCCTCCACAGTGATATACACCACTGATCGCCATCAACCACAGGGCCGGTCTCTCTCTCTATATATATATTCTGTGTAGGCTCAGGCAAACACGTATTCTCTGCCAGAGTCGCATCATCATGATGGGACCACCCATAGGGGCTTCCCTCTACCTTGACAACGCTCACCTCGGAGGAGGCTAAAGTGATTAGCATGCGAACCATGGAAGACTCTGGCATGTCCACATATTACACAGAGAATCTGGTGCTGAGCAGGGATGTCTAGCAGACAACCACTGCCTACCCTCTCCACCCCATAGAAGTGGCAGACAGACTCGATCTCTTTATGTGGGTGAAAGCGGTCGTAAATGTTTCTCCGCATGGTGTCGACCCAAGGATTGTACTGTGGGTCATCCGGGAAGTGGGCCCACTTGGCATCCACTATCATGGCAGGTGCCACTGCTGTAGACGCCAATACGAGCAGTATGATGAGAATCATGGCTATATATGAAGAGGTAAAGTGAACAGAGTGAACCCCTCGAGAAATATCTGTGCCAGATCGAGCCCTGTTCCATCCGGATCGATAATGATCTTCATCCCCTCAGGGGCAGGGGCTAGCTGCTTCACTCTGCAGCCAGCTAAGAAACGGAGCTCTAGGACTATATGAAGCAGTTTAACAGCACCCTTGACTTTGCAGACATGTGACACACCATCTACCAGTAGGGTGCCCTCCTGGAGGTTAACAGCTTTTCTGGTCCATCGAATGGACAACACAGCAGGAGCTTTCCACCTGTAACCCCGATGTGGGGACCCACCCTCATCAGGGAGACATCTTCACCTATGTGGGTGAGGAAGGATGATCCCCGATTGAGATTGCTTCGTACTGTAGGGCGAGTGACTTGCCATCGTTCTCTTCTACCATGGCAGCATCAACTGCGTACACATCTGCCAGGTCAGCAAGACCAGTCGAGTGAGCAAATATGGGTTCCATAGCACGCTGTAGGACTGGTTTACACATTTTATATATAAACATATAACCATGCCGATTGTCCAACTGCTGCTCTCCGGTGGTGAGAACATAATCTCACCCTCTCTAGATGGGAGACAGGTGGTACAGTGCCGTGTAGAATGGGTCCTCTTCGAGGTGCCCCAGTGGGGCACAACATACATACACAGCGATGTGCTACATCAACCCCCGAGCAGTGCACACAGCAGCTCACTGGTAGAAGTAGGCAGGACGTGATAGAGTATCTCCCAGGTGCCAACAGCAAACTATGGAAAGCTATCAGTCCTAGCCTGTTCACACCTGTAAATCACCTGTTTGACAGCTCCTCCATTAACATATATGCCAGCACGGATGGGATATCGGACGCCCATTTAGAGTTTATGCTCTTATTACTACTTGACCTGACGACAACATGATATCACACCAGGAATATCTGACCTTTGCCGAGACGATGAACCCGATAGAGGGTTGCCCAAAGGCCTTAAACGAACATAGGCTCGCACAGCAACGGATCTGTCAACAAGAAGGAGAGCGACTGCAGCAGGAGATCTGGTATCAACAGGCTGCCAGCAAGGCAAGGGGGGCGAAGGAACACTGAAGGTTCCCGATACTGGCAGGCCCTCCTGGAGGAGAGTAAGTGGGATGCAGGAGTCTTGACAGAGGACATCGTTTGCGACGGGCCTTCTGCAACCCCCGATGATGAGCCAGATGTCTTCACATACGATGATGAGCCAGATGTCTTCACATACCTCGATGAGCCATCTTTACACTGGCAGGCCCTCCTGGAGGAGAGTAAGCAGGACGCAGGAGAGCCAGGTGTCTTCACATACGACGATGAGCCAGGTATCTCAGGAAGCACTGTAGATAGTGTTGATGATGGTATCTCAGGAAGCACCACATACGACGATGAGCCAGATATCTTCACAGACGAGGATGAGCCAGATGACATACAGTGGAAAGAGAAGTGTAAGATCAAGAAAGCCATCCAGCGGCGGGCCTACTATCTTGATGATAACGCGAATGCCCGGATGTCACATCTCAGAAAGCTACTGGCACCCGACATAGCGCTCGATGACCACTTTCTAAGAGACGTCTATCTCGACACCAAAAAGCTGGCATGGTTCGCCTGGCTCTCCAAAATGAACTCTTCTATGACTCATGAGCAGATTCTGCAGGTGATGCAGGTTTAATCCTCCAGATATACTATGACAAAATCAGAGTGGCGGAAGCAACCATAACTATACCCCTCCCTGACTGCTGACGAGGGCGCTACCATCCATGGCTGGCGACTCCAGCAGATAGATACCATCAGGCAGAACCTCGTCCATGAGGCAGACAAGTACAGCAGAACGTGCATGCGATATAAGACAGCCTACAACATCCTCGCGCATACAACCACTGCCGTGGGTGTGATTGGAGATAGTGCTGGTGTGGCAGCTGTGGCCACTCTTGCTACAGTGGTGGGTGCCACTGTCGCCATCCTGCTGGGTGCCGTGACACTAGCCACCACCGTCTTGGCCACAGGCTTGGGGGTGGGGCAGCAGCAGATCGCAAGGAGGCTGGAGAAGCATGCTAAGTACGTGGAACTGGCACAGTGTTTGCTGCGGACTATCGACGAGTCTGTCAGCAAAGCTCTCGAGGATGGCCATGTCACCGATGAAGAGTACCACCATATATTGAAGGTCCAAGCCCTGTACCGCATGGAGAAACCTAAAGTGCGACAGCAATATCTCAAAGGCTCCAGCGGGTGGGTTGATATGGAGGAGTTAAAAAACGAGATGTTATAGTGAGGTCGCCTCAATGGTCTCTGGAGTCGAGACGACTACAAATAGGGTGCTGCCTGTATGGTAGCTTTAAGAACACCAGTATAGATGGCCTTCCCACTGAACCTCACGACAGTCATTCGGAGCCAACCGCCACTCCTGGGTACACCCTTGACTGGCCTGAGAGGTCTACTGGATGATATACCAGAGGTAACATCATTCTCCATCACAGTGGATGGATGGTCCCGAACTAGCTTCTCCATCAACCCATGACCGCTGACCAACCGCCCCATCATCATCAAGGATGGGAAGCAAGCTCATACTTGGATGGCTGCTTCAAGCCTCTCATACTGGATCAGCAGCTGAACTTTGCCGTGTGGTGTGCCACGGCAGGATGTGGAGTAAGTTCCACCCTGCTTCACTCCTATTCTGGTATTCCTGAAGCTGTGCTCACATTCAGCTGTCTCAGATTCCACATGTACTTCATTGTGCGACGAATACTCCATGAGCTGGGTGCAAGCCTCCCTGATACAAACGCCTTTGACCCACAGCTCAACAGTCATAGCGTCTCAGCGGCCAGCAGACTACAGAGAGAGTTCAGTACTCACCCAGTCTATCAGTGGCATGGTGGTGACAACAGTGGTCTAGGGGTTATGTACGGTGACCCGAGACGTGACTACTCAGGATTCCCCTATTGAACCCCCCGACGAGTAGGCCATCAGAAGACAGCGACATTCTCATTTGATCTAAACTCCGACCCCGACTCCTGCCATGGTCCCCACTGCAACTGCCACCACTACTATAAGCTCTGCTGTCTTCTGACCTGTCGATGCTTCATAGTCGAGCGTTGGCTCAGATACAGCTTCGTAGTACTTATCGAGACTCTCATCTGCCTCTTTGATGCTCTGGTTGGCTTGAGCTCTGAGTTGTCGTCGGCGTGCCTCCCTCTGGCGCATATGCTCGAGGGCTTTGCTGTACTCAAACTTCTCCTTGGACAGCTTCTTCATCGTCTGGTTATGACGCTCATGCTCGACCTCTGCCACCTTCTTGTCCCCAGTTCGCTAAGGCAAACATGCATGCATTCAAGATTGCGGATGCTATGCTATAGACTACAGTTTAAAGCTACTATATAGCTGCAGTGGGGACCACAGCGACGCGATGTATGAGCTAGAGGCTGATCCAGTCGAGGATATAGATGACGAGAACTATGAGGAGGACTATGATGAGGAGGATTATGATGCAGACGACTACGATGTGGCAGAGATCGTGGGTAAGTATGATGCAGAGACAGCACCTAAATCCCGCAAGCTAGTACACAGAGTGAAAGGAATCTATCGCACTTACGTAAAAGGTTCTATCAGGCTGCTTGCAGCAGTTGGGGCTCTGATCGCTCTGTTCACAATGAAGGCTGGTGAGACGGTCCTCAAGATCGCCAACAATGCTCTCCATGGGGTGGAGAATATTTCTGAAGCCATACCAGCCATCGCCTCAGGAGTAGGTACATTCTTCGGAGTCGCAGGCCCTTGGCTACCGTACGTTGCCATAGCACTCGCGGCCATCTGGGCCGCCGAACATTTAAGGCGTACTATATAAGGATGGCGTCTCTGTACGACCTGGTCAAGTCCCTTAACTGGCAAGTCTTGATCGATAAGCTACCCTTCAGTGACAGCACCGGCACTGCAGAAATTAGACGGCAGTGTTCACACGTATTCGAAGAGGTGTTCATCGATGGCCGGATGAATGATGGTCGTCTGTTCGCCTGTCTGGAGTTTGCCCAGGCCATACATAATAGAACAGGAGTCGACGTCAGTGATGCAATCCGGGAGTTCATCAACCACTTCTCTTGAGGAGCTCTACTATCAGCCTGGTGGATATTATCGCGAGCCTCACAAGTTACTCGAGCTCGCACGTCGCAAGGGCCACAAGTTCACATTGGAGGTGGTTAGCCAGTGGCTCAGCTGCCAGGCGATGTGGCAGATATACAGACCCCATCCATGGCACATCAGGCATGCATATTTCGATGAACCTGTTCCGAACAGAGTTCACCAGGCAGATGTTCTATTCCTTCCACATGACAGAGTCTGCCGTTCTGGCAAGGGAACATGTAAGACCTACAAGTATGCCCTCACCATCGTCCATGTCGCCAGTAGGTACAAGGCTGCTGTACCACTTACAGATATGTCTGCAGGGCAGGTGGCCCAAGCATTCAGTAGTGTCTATGATGATCCGAAAAAGCCCCTCCAGTGGCCAGAATTGTTACAGGTGGCTGAGGGTAAGGAGTTCAGGGGCGAGACAGCAGCCCTCATGAGGAAACACGGTGTGGCGATAAGACGAGGTGAAGTAGGTCACCACCGTGCCCAGGCAATCGTCGAGTGCTGGAACCAGACTCTGGCAGAAAGACTGTTCCAACATCAGTATGTTCAGGAGATGGCGTGTCCTGGTGATCGCTCCAGGGTGTGGGTGAAAGGTTTGCCCACGGTGGTAGAGAGATTCAATACTGAGGTTACTCGGTTAACTGGTAAGATGCCAGTAGAGGCTATCCAACAATCCTCTCTTGCCCCACCATCCGCAGGAGCGAGAACCGGAGAGGAGTGCCTACCACCTGATGCTCTGGTTCGGTACCTATATGAACCTGGTGAGCTGGAAGGTGGTCGACGGCGTGCAACAGACTCTAACTGGTCGATAGATGTTCACAGGCTTGAGAGGTAAGTGGAGACGGATGGGCAGCCTACATTGTACTACCTGGCTAGCGGTCCCAGGCGACCGTTTGTGCGAGAGGAGCTTCAGCTAGTCCCAACAGATACACAGCTGCCACAGTACAGAGTGCTCTGCCCGCTGTTGCCTATTCATGAGGGATATGCCACTCGAGGGGCTCGGTATGAACACCATCTGGAAGCACATGGCGCTTATCATGGTAAGCAGAGGGTCCGAGTTTTTCCTGCGCATACGTCACCATATCCTGGTTGCGCATGCGTAGGCCTCTGTTTTTAGCTCTGTCCACCCCGCCATGTAGGACGCTGTAGAACCTCTGCCAAGAGACCTCATTCTGCCACTTTGACATTCCCTTAGCCGAGCACTTACTTGCAGCTGCACTCTCCTTGTAGTAGCATTTGGAGCAGACAGTGATGCCACGTGACCCTTCGAACTCGAGTCCCGGAGTCCATCCAGACCATTTGTCCCAAGCTAGCCAGTCCCGCTTATGAGCCTGGTACTCTGCTAGCATCTCAGGGCGAATGACGTCGTCAGGGTTGTAGCCTGCTATAGTGATATACACGGAGTCAGTGTCCATCTGCAGGTAGTCATGAGCTATGTAGCGATCGAGGAAGTCGTAGTAGAACTCCAGCATTCGCAGCTTCGCGAGCTCATAAATGGCTATCCCCACATGGAAGGGCCTTCGAAGAGCGATTCTCGGCTTGTGACTCTGGAGCTCGTATGTCTCACTGATCTCCTCGAAATCTTCGAACCATGCACTAAGCAGGGCCTTGTCTACCATGCGTTCATCCTTGGTGAAGCTGATATTGCTATGGCGTTCTAGGGCCTCGATGCGCTTCCCACAGGCACTGTTTCCGAGGAGTTTGAAGAGATCTGCCGAAAGCGCTTTGCTCTTATCTAAATCTCCTGAGCGGCGGGCCTCCGTAACATTCTCCATGAACCACTCGAATGGGCGCTTGGCCTCATAGTATATGGTGCGGTATAGAGCAGTGAGCTCCAGGCCATGGGTTATATACAACTTTAGGGTCGGGGCATACAGCAGCGGCTTCTTGCCAGAGAGGGTACCGCCCAGCTTCTGGGTGGTGGGCCACTTCCTCCCTGTTCGCCCTAGATACGCCAGCATTTCAACGAAATTGCCCCTACCGGGATCTCGCGGTTATAGAAGAGAGGAGGCATTTCCTCGAACTTTGCCTACAGAGACTTGGGGACGTCTATATCCACCTCAGCAAACCCAAACCAGCTGTCTGGTAGAAGAGGCTCCTTAAAGCTAGCTACCCCACTGGCACCGGACCAATAGCGCACTTACCACATGGCATCTCTTTGTCCATCATTGACAGGTACAGAGCATTTGCGGCATAGCCGAGTATACGTTGGCAGCCACGCTCAGTCTGGCGGATTCAAGTCACACCGGCCACGTGGTATCTGGTGACTCTTAGTGAAGAACTCTACCATGTCCAGCTGATCCAGCAAGGTCTGCAGACATCAGGTACTGTCTTGCTGTAGAACTGTGTGGCAAGCTGTCGTGCACGAGCTGTACTTCTATCAGCTCTCGCTCCTCGGTGGACTGCTAGACATCTGCAGAGACACATGTTGTCCCTGTAGGTGTCGAGGGCAGTCATACACTTCTTCTGTCGTAGCCAGTCTGGGAGGGGGCCTGTCCCAAGCAGAGGTTGGCGGTCGATGACAGTCCTGACCTCCACGTTGATTGATCGAACGAAAGCCCACTTGGTGTTGGGTGATCGATATTGTCTGTGCCAAGGCGGGCTTGCTCTCTTGCTGCCACCCACTTCTGAGCTGCTCCTATCGTATTCAGCCACGGGCTCCCTGGAGCATTCTTGTGGAAGAGCATCACCCTACCGTCTTCGATGTGACGGATGCGAGAGATATGGGTGTAGCGGAGGTAGAAGGCGTTCTGGATAGTCTGCTGGGTCTCTGAAGAATGTCCAGCATACTGACCGGCGTCCTCTATCCTCTGTCTCCCTTTCGCCGAGACGATGGTCGAGAATGTGTTCGCCTTCTCGCCTTATGCTCTGGGCTAAGGGTTCAGACCTCGGCCCCCTCATCAGTCGCTTAGCGATCCTGCATTGGGGAGGTAAGCGCTCCAGTGGATGGTCCGCCATCAGCCTCGCTACAGTCTTGGCTCGCAAGCTAGCAGTCACCTCCTCGTCCAACTGACGACGCTCACAGATCTGCTGCGCTTTCTTGTGGGGATTCAAAGGATCATCTTTGGTAAGTGCTGGAATCCTTCCCGTCTGCATTGCTTGGGAGAGTCGCTTCTGCCTCTCTCGGCACAGACCTGTCCGATCATCTGGAGCAGGTCGGCTTTCCTGGCCTTAGACTAGCCTCTAAGGCCGAATTGCTTTGCAATAGCATGAAGCTGTGCAACAGTACTCATGGTGTATGTCCCTGTGGATGGTCGCCCCTCCTCGACAGGGACCTGTCTGATCATCTGGAGCAGGTCGGCTTTCTTGGCCTTAGAGTAGCCTTTAAGGCCGAATTGCTTTGCAATAGCACGAAGCTGTGCAACAGTACTCATGGTGTATATCCCTGTGGATGTCTGTTTCTAAATGGGCGTTCAGACCCTATTATGTGTGGCGATCAGTACCTGTGGGTGGTGTATATCCCTGTGGATGCCTGTCTGGGCGTTCAGACCTTATTATGTGTGGTGCTGGCAATCAGTACCAGTGGGTGGTGTATATCTCTGTGGATGCCTGTCTCTAAATGGGTGTTCAGACCCTATTATGTGTGGCGATTAGTACCGTGGGTGGTGTATAACCCTGTGGATGCCTGTCTCTAAATGGGCGTTCAGATCCTATTATGTGTGGCGATCAGTACCTGTAGGGGGTGTATATCCCTGTGGATGCCTGTCTCTAAATGGGCGTTTAGACACTATTATGTGTGGTGCTGGCGATCAGTACCTGTGGGGGTGTATATCCCTGTGGGTGCCTGTCTCTAAATGGGCGTTCAGATGTGTGTGGGGGAGGCGGTGAGCATGCATGTCCCCTGGATAGGATAGTATGTGGGTGTGTATAAAGCCCTACGAGAGAGGTATGGCTAAGTCCGTAAGAACGCGTAGCACGCATGCGCATACGTCAGATCCACGTGTCAGTATTGTGAGAGAGTGTATGCTTATATTGTACCGAGAAATCACTTCATTCTCGTCGTTCTTGGTACCGATCAGGACCGGAATGAGGCGAAAATTTCAGAACTGTTTACCATTTTAAAATCGGACCAGAAATGGCCGATTTATCCACAAATGCTAATAGTGAGATTTGAACCTGTGATTTTAAGTTTGCTAATGAACACAAAACGAGGATCCAACGCATTAACTACCTCGACCATGTATGCATTAGTAATTATAGCCGATAAGTTATGTGTTCTCATTGCTGTATTGCTGCGCTTATCACACCCACTAGATCTTGACGTCACTTCGAGTAACATATATATTACAGACTGTGATTTTGTAGTTACCAGTGTGTTATTGATCTGTTTACTATTATTGCACAAGTGTAGTTACCAGTGTGCTATTGATATGTTTGCTATTATTGCACAACAATTAGTATCATTTTTGTAATCTAATTATCGGTTCTCCATTGGCTCAGTTGATAACAGCGCTGAAATCTAATAAAAAAACCATGGTTCAACTCTCAAAAGTAAAAAGTAAAAAGTAAAAAGATGGTGGTACCAAGTCGACGGTACGGAGCAACAGAGAACCACCGAAAAAACCCTGCAGAGATAGAGAGAGAGAGAGAGAGAGAGAGAGAGAGAGGGGCCTTCGATAATAAGCAGGGGTTTTCCCGAAGAGGTGGCACGGGAGTTTTATATTTTTATTTTTTTATTTTTTATTTTTTATTTTTTGTTTCATGACAGTATTACTCTTTATCCATTACCCGACAAGCATGACATCACGTCAAGACCGTGTCTCTAAATGGGCGTTCGGACCCTATTATGTGTGGTAGTAGTAGTGTCAGAATTAAAATGATACTACCTCCCTCAACTGGCAGCCGTTCGGTGCTCTGTGGCCCCCACAGCCCTCTCAATCCCTGGGGCCTCCATCTACAGACATACCAACCACCTGACTCAACAACCCTGAGGGCCTCCATCTAGAGGCATGCACCAACCACATGTCTCAGCAACCTATGCCCCAGGGATTGAGAGGGCGGTGGGGGCCACGGATCTCCGAACGGCGGCCAGTTGAGGGAGGTGGTATCATTTTAATTCCGACACTAGTACTTCGTCTTCATAATTTATTAACCCTGTATTACCTAAATTGAGTCAAGAATATAAAAAAATATTTGCTTATTTAGTGCCTATTTGCAGGCCACTAGACGACTGTTTTGAAAGAGTTACTATTGGAATAACTGGCTCAATTATCGAGCCAGTCATTTCAGTGGTGAATTTTCAAAAACTATCTTCTCTTGACCTGCAAATTAACATCCTCATGATCACTGTAGAGGCCAGCTTTGGCGGCCTCCTCATGAATGGGTTAAAATACAATAAGAGAAGATGATAGGCTTACATGGACGGTCGTTGTCATTGCACTACTTAATACAGGTCTATGATAGCAACAAGTAGGTGGGTAGGGCGGGGTGGGCTACCAGTCAAAGTATTAAATTGTGCCCAAGTAAGTCACATCTTGGTGGCGGTTGCTTGAAATGACTTCCATAGGCCTAACGTTAGTCAATCGGTCACTGACTCCGGATGGTTTATTAATACATTAATACTACGCTCGCGTTGGTATCGATGGATCTCTGAGCTTCTTGACTATCAATTTCCAGGAAACTATACAGGTAAGGTGTTGACTATTTTGAAACCAATTTGACTGGGTGCTGTTGCTGCTTGTGGCAGTAACATCGCCCAGTCAAATTAGTTTCAAAATATTCACCAGCATGTTTTGTAAATAGCAAAGACATACAATTCGTACAACGTGTCGGACTATTAAGCACTTAAGACTGACTAAATCGGGTCCGTGATGTCCTCATGATTATGACGTCATCCTATACGTCACGTCGTTGATTATGACATCATATGACGTAATATGATGGATAGACAAAATGAAAATATATACGCTGAATAATGGATTCCCAGACTTCCAATTTCAAGGTAACTATACAGGTAAGCTGATGACCATTTTGAAATTAATTTGACTGGGTGCTTTTAAAGGTTTGCTGCCTCTGGCCGAAACAACGCCAGGTCAAATTAGTTTTAAAATATTCAAACACGATGTTGATTAAACAGTAAAGACATACAATTCGTACACTTGCCGAACTATTCAATGTTCATGACTGAGCTCGATACGCCATTCATTTACACATTTTGGATTGTGACGTCAGCCTGTATATGACGTACTTGATTATGACGTCATATCCTTCAGTTACAGATCGAATCCAGCCATTATCATAGAAAAGGACTGTTGAATAAATAGCAAAGACATACAATTCGAACAGCGTCTAGTCAAATTAGTTTCAAAATATTCAACAGCGTTGATTAAATAGCAAAACATGCAATTCGCATACCTGACTGGCTATTCAATGTTCCTGGTGGAGCTAGATACGTCATTCATTACACATTTTGATTGTGACGTCCAGCTATATCTGACCTAAATAATTATGATGACATATACTGCAGAAACAGATCATAAAAATCCATTATCATTGAAAATGCCCTAAGTCTAATTGCCGTCCATGAGACCATTGTGGTTTTTCTTTTGCAATTTACTACTGGAATTATAGGATCAAACAAGTTCTCCGCCGAGTAGCTAATGCAAATGGACATTTCTCACGATCACCGCAAGAAGCCATTTGTGGTCAGTTTGATAGAGTGCTAAAGTGGACATATAAAAGACGCCGCTCGTGGGCGTGTGCTTGAGTACTTTCATCTGCAGAAGGAATGATAAACATGTTTTGTAGGCAGTCCTCCAGCAAAAGAAGGGTACTTATTTAGAGTAGTTATTTGGAGGTCCGTTGGCTGTTTATTAAAATAATTAAGCGATCATCACCGCGCAAACTCTATTACAGTCGGACCAGAACAAATAAGAGAACTCGCACATGGAGATAATAATTATGAGATATCCAGCAATCTAAAAATAGAGCCGTGTCTTCGCTCCGAGAATAATTAGATCTCGTATCGATGGAGATCTCGCGAGACACAGCCCCACAATCCCCTGCGCGAAATGGCCGTGCCTATAGGCAATTCTAGACAGCAATACATAGAAGCCTGCCCGTGGAGTGGGCACGCAATAAGATGACGTTGATAACTTAAACTGGTATTACGCAATATTTCCTGACCACCGGGTGGTGGTGGGGTGGGTGGTGGGTGGGGGGGGGGGGGTTGCTGCGCAAGATTTCTGAAATTCTTATGGGGGCCCTCGGAACTGCGTTATGATAACGAGGAAGCTAGGATCCAGTTTCGACCGTGATGGTGATGGGACCCCTGAGGTGAAAGGGCTGTGGGATTTGGCCACATCAGTCTAATTCAGTACAGCTAAGAATAAGTTTGAAATATTTCAAACACAAAATAAAAAAGAAACTTCTCAAAATGTTCAACAGAACATTTCCTATATCATGTTCAAAATTGCTTTCTTTTGAAAAACACGTTGACTGATTCATGAGTTGTACGATATGTGTGACCTCTATGTATTACACTTATGCACAGGCTCCAAAATTAAGAAAAAATATAATTTTTGTGTCACTTTTGTGTGGGGTGGGGTGGGGGTGGTTGGGCATGAAAATTTGGGGCCCTATGCAAATGCACTTGTAGCACTGCCTTAGTTTCGACCCTGCTTGATCGGCCCGTCAAACCATGAAAAATATACCTCGTATGCAACCAAGGACTACGCCATTTGACGCTCGGGAGTATTCAAAACGAACTGAGCAAAATGGCCGTTAAAACGTGTTTCAGGGATCGAATTTATTGAAAAAGTTGTCCAAATATATACTGTACCTGTTTTAGTGAATTTCTATTTAATCCTGGTCTTTAAGAAGATAAGACAGATGGTTATAACGTGAGGTTTCTTAAAACTTTATCATCCGGGACAACTTGGACAACAGAGATTGATAAAGTAGGTCTACGTTCCTTACCTCTGGTAAGACAAATCAAATATCACCAATAGCACTACAGTGTGCTAACTATAAGCCAGTGGTCGCTTAATTCACGTCACCTCTCACAGAATATGGCTCATAGTGTCACGTAATTGTGGTTCTCTACTATAGGTATTTTTTACCACGTTTCCTAAGCAACCGCCACAGAGTGACCCCTAAAAGCAGTTGATTTCTTTACGTGTCTACAGCTCTGCCTCTATTCATAGGCAGGTTATTTATGCTTCAGTGATTATAGCTTCCTAGTTCGTACTCAGCGTGAATATTTGATTGCATATTCTATATAGCCTATAGGCTAAAGAAATAGGTCACGAATCTCGTATTGGCTAAATCTTATACTGTATAACATTACAAAATATAATCATATCGTATTGACTTAAATTAGACCATACCAATTTATTTCTTTGTTTTACAAACTCTACTAACTTAATGTTTCCATATCTAGAGAAAAATAATGCAGACATTCTAAGGCATAGTTTTCAAAATTCTTTCCATCTAGCAATATTTCGCGGCCAAATCCTTATCACTCGGAATTCCTCAGAATTTTCTGTAACTCTTTGTTCTCTGTAGCTTTGTTAACCCTTTAATGGTCAAGCCGCTCAAAATGACTTTGCAATGGTCAGGACAACAGTCCATTTGCTGGCCAAGAAAATGCTATATTTGTAAATGTACCGCTGGAATGGCTGGCTCGTTAACGAGTAAGCCATTCCAGTGGTAAATTTTCAAAAATAGTATTTTCTGTGCATGCAAATCAACACTCACTGAGAAAACGGTTTATATTTTCTTGGTTCAATCTTGACAATGGACCTTTCCATTTTTAGCTATGCCCCGCCCATCACTAGCTAAGCTCCACCCACACCTCGGCGTGTTTGGATTGATCGATCCCCGAATGCCCTAGCTATCAATTTCCTGAAAACTATACAG
This sequence comes from Chaetoderma sp. LZ-2023a, assembly GCA_034401795.1. Classification (NCBI taxonomy): domain Eukaryota; kingdom Metazoa; phylum Mollusca; class Caudofoveata; order Chaetodermatida; family Chaetodermatidae; genus Chaetoderma; species Chaetoderma sp. LZ-2023a. Next base: position 25,546,189 of record CM067361.1, on the reverse strand, counting down.
GGAAGCTGTTGAATATTTTGTAAGTAATTAGACTGGGTGCTGTTGCTGCCATAGGCAGCAACAGCGCCCAGTCAAATTAGTTTCAAAATATTCAACAGAATATTTATTAAATAGTAAAAGCAAACAATTTGTACAACAGCCCATAGACCGTCATCAAATATGCGTTCGTGACGTACTTATCGACGTCATTCATGACGTCATTCATTATGATGTCATTGTACACATCACACAGTTCATTATGACGTCATATGATGGCTGGGTACTCTGGAAAGGTGAATTAACATGATGAAAGGAGTAATGCTGTAATAGCTTACAACTCTGAGTTTGAAATCTTTGGCTGGGAATTTTCGTAAACAAATCGTTAACCCCTCTTGTGTCAACTTAACCCTTTAATGGTCAAACTGACCAAAACAACTTTGCGGTGGTCTTCAGACATGGCTATTTGAAATGCCTAGGGAATTGTATTTTTGAATATTTACCACTAAAATAACTAGCTCGGTAACCTAGTGGTAAATCTTCAAAAATACTCTTCTCTCGGCTTGCAGGTAGACACTGGCTAAGTAAAAACGTTAATTTTCGTAACCATTACCCTTTTAATGGTCAAATCAGCGAAAGAAAATTCATTCGTAAGTTTATAAAAAAATAGCTTCCTAAAATCAAAATATCTTGAAAAATATTGACCGTCAAAATGTTTAATTGATATATCAATTAGTATTTTGAGCGCTTTGAGGCGCTGTTGACGCAAAAGGGGTTAGATTGGTCCCGCCTTAATGTGGAAATACACTGGGTGCGGGTCCGTGAGCGTGTTGCGATTTCGTCTTTTTCACGCTCCCAGGAGCGTGCAAAACATGCGTGCGTGAAGCAGTAGTCCCGCGTTTAAAGCACACATGTCGCGAGCACGTGCTTTCTCTAAATAAAATCATAGTCGTCTGGGAAGATTTTTTAATTTTGGCAAAATGGGCAAGAAAGGAGAGCTAGACGATAAGGTAACTGAACGATTGATCGAGCTAGTGAGGGAAAGGAGTTTCCTCTACAATTCAAGTGATAAGCGACACAAAGACCATCAACTGCTAAAAACACTTGGAGTGCCATTGGAAAAGCCCTGGACATAACTGGTATGTATATGACTTTTCAATGATGTCGCTATACTTTTTTCAAGGATGGGTGGGTTGGCAAAGTTGAAGGGGTATGTGGGTCCTTCCCCCACCAAACTTGGTCAACTTCTAGGACCCATACTGGTGCAGAATTTGAATATGCCCAATGGTTTTCGAGCTACCCACCTTCAAGTGGGCAAAAATCTCCCATGGGAAATGTATGGGGATTTTCAGTTTTGATCTTTGAACTGATGCTAAACCTACAGTTTTGATCGGATCATCACCATGCTTGGTCAGTATGTTACCAGTGCAATTCTGAAGAGGTTGAATGATGTAGTGGGCATGTGCCGGAGTGCAAGGGCACTGGTTGGTCATCAAAATTTACCATTTTTCGTTTTCAGCATAAATGAACTTCACTTCACCAGAGAACGTCAATTGACATATTAGATAATACCCTGTAACATCCTTTCATGTTTCTGACACCCCATGCCCAGGTGGAAGGGCACACCTTGGGCATCAAAAGTACCAGTTTTCTTTTTTTGCAGAAATGAATTCTCCTTAAGCATATAAGTCCCTTGGGCATATTAAATGATTCCGTATGTCACATATTGGTGGCTAGGCAGTTACCATGTTGTGAAAAGTCGAAATCAAAACAATTCTTTTTCAAAATGGTGGACAAAATTTGGTCAGCTTCTAGCCAGTCTATTGACTTCATTCAGTGTCAACTTTGAAGTGGCTCCATCCAATAGTTTTCGAGAAATCAACTTTTCCGTGTCCAGGCGTCCACATAGTAAAACCTATGTGAAATTCAAGTATGGATATTTGACAGGATTTTCTCATGCTTTATGAGAAGAGGTATACTTCTTCAGGCCCAGGCATCGCAAATTTACAGTTACTTTAGTAAATGTGTTCTAGTTATTATTATTATTATTATTATTATTATTATTATTATTATTATTATTATTATTATTATTATTATTATGTAAGCAAGCGCAGGAGAAATGTCGCAGTAAGCGAAATTAAAGAACAAAGTGCCGAAAAGTGGACAGGCTGCAGGCAGTCAACTGCGTGCATTGAAGTGGTCTACCCTCCTCACATTCTTGATGCCATACATCGAGGGTGCTGAGTAAGTAAAATGCATTCCATGATACCCTTGTTTTGCCATATAACATAAAACAATGGATGACGTCTTTGGTAAGCACGGCAGTAAACTCATAGAACTAATGACAACATATTGGTGCCAATAGGCCATCACTGCCAATAATCCATAACCCTTCAGTATATGCAAATTGTATGACGTCGTTTGTGAACACTTCATATGCAGGCCAATAGAAAACTATTTTAATAACACAGGAATGAATGGCTTGTTAACCGAAAAAGTTATTCAAATGGTAAATTATAAAAATGGGCTTCATTTGGTCTGCAAATGAACACTTATGCTGACGAAATAACTATATTTGTCCCCCACAATTATCTATTTGACGGTTATGCTACTAGTATTGGAATTGCGGATTGCCCATTTGTATGACAATACAATTTGTAAATTGATCCCAAAATAGTTTTCCCATGTCAGCACAAAATCGAACTCTCACGATATGGACCAATAAAATGTTAATTGACATGTGGTTTGTGCCAGAGCTGAAACACAAACAGTATATGGTTCAGCAAATTATTGATAAGTACTCATAGACGTGTATAACATTAACACATGCATCTCATGAAAACATGCTTAATACCAATGAGAGTTAATGAAAGTGTTATCCTATATTCGGATGATAATCAGACAGGGCGTTCATTAAGCTTTTCAGAAAGAGTGACCATATCCTATACATCTTTTAGGACAAACAGTAACGTGTCAGATGAGGACACATGCAGTGACTCGATTGTATCTGGCGAAGAAAGGTAATCACATCTAATTAATTTATTTTCCGTTAATAGATTCTAGTATAACCCTTTACTGGGGAAAATAGTAAAATATCATTTTTCTCATTAGAAATGTCAATCTGGTGATCAAGAGCTTTATCGAGCTAGTCATTCCATTATTAAAACTTTTTTAAATAATGTTCTCTTAATCTACAAATTGACTTCCCCGAAGACCACTGGCCAGCTCGGTTCGTCATCATTATGCATGAAATGTTTAATTATATGTACATAGTTGTAAACACAAGACATCCCCGGCGTGTTGTTCATCATATAAAATAAAATAAAATACTCATCTACAGACTGAAAATAGTGAATTGGTATAGCTAGTAATCCATGGCACCACGTCGAACATGCTCATCTTGCCATGGGAGAGATCCGATTGTGGAAAGGTAACGTGCAAATCGTTCACCAACCCGACGAAGGTGAGCTAGGGCCACATTCTCATCTTCGGTGAGCATCGCCTGTATCATCGCGGGTGTGGATGTAGTCTGCAAAAAATTGTGTGGTACACACGTGGCAAGAATGAATGATCGTGCATTTACAGGTTCAAGTATAATTGGTTTTCTGTAAACCCACCCTCTGGAGCCCAAGATGCCAAACGCATTTTCAAATATTCTGCGGGCCCTTGACAACCGGTAGTTGAAAATCAACTGTTCATGCGTTACCTCATTCTTGCCTACTGGATATGGATGCATCAGGTTAGGAAGCAGTGGAAAAGCTTCATCGCCGACCATACTGTAAGGCATTTCTCCGATCTCTGGAGCATCAGGCAAAGGCTCAGGTTGAGGGAGTTTGAGCTTGTTGGTTTTCATTTTCTTTCCGATGTTGCTTGCGCTGAAGACACGCCCATCACTACTGCGTCCATAACCTCCTACATGTATCGCAACGAATCGATATGAGGCATCCACTACTCCGAGCAAAACAATTTAAAACGTATGTTTATAGTTAAAATACAGTGAACCAGATCGCCTAGGCGATTGTATTACAACATGTTTGCCATCTATTGCACCTACGCAGTGTGGAAAGTCCCACGGCATGCGAAAATTCTCTGCTATAATCTTCCAGGCTGCCATGTCACTGGGCATCTTCATGTGAATGTTTTTCAACGTATTCGATATAACATTGTACACCTCTAGGACGATCCTTCCAATCAATGAACTTGATACACGATAGCTAAACGCCAGTGAACGATATAAATCCCCTGTGGCCAGGAATCTGCAATATAAGCAAAATAGTGTAGCATTAATTATGCAACACACCTGAACGTACCATGATATAGTAATGCGATCATAGTATTATTCATCAAGGTCATTGTGAGCTTGCTACAAAAATACGTTTTTTTAAACAAGTAATTGCCTCTAGCATACCAGCTCATCTTATACTACAAGATTGGGTAATCATATTGGAGAGATATGACACATTTCATCATGTGGTATTCTTGTTATTTAAGCTTCTGTTTCTGTTTTCGGTGTTTCCACGCACCACATACTTCATCGGCAAAAGCTAAAGAAAATGAGTCTGTACAATCGCACAATGCTGACGACTCAGACATCACAGTAACGTGTGGGACAACACAGCAAATGCCACCTAAAACGTTTTAAGAAAACTAAGTTAAATCCTTAAATTAAGGGATCAGCTAGCACCGTCACGTCCAAGGAGGCACTTGGTGAGGCAATATCATCACTTGTGAAGCAGCGAAAAGAGAAGGAATCAGCAGCAAATGTACCAACGGCTGATACAGATACAGATGAACTATTTTTGCGTTCTTGTTTAGATGACCTCAAGGCTCTATTACCACGGAGAAAGGCAGAAGCAAAGATGGATATCATGCGTTTGTTATATAATAAACGATATAGTAGTAGCTAGTCATACGACAGTATACATTCAGCAACTAATACTCAATCATCTGCACAAATCGCACACACATTTAATCATCACCCGACACATATACCGTCACAACATGACTTCAATGGTAACCCACTGGAGTACAACCAGTCTCCCATGTTTCCATTTCACATATCTAACCATCGTACACATCAAGCAATATTGCACACATTAATGGGCAGAATAATTATTAATAGGTGCTATTTTTGCGTTTGTCAACGCTTCAGCTTAATCCTACTTCAACTAACCTTGGATATATGGTTACCAATAATGATAGGATGCAGCGGCGTAACATAATGGAGGTCACATGGTCAACGGTCAAGGTCAAGGCCACTGCCCTTGCTGCAAACATCTGTTTATCCAACGATGACATTATGAGTTTATCAAATATTTTCAGCTTAAATTTCAGGATTGGCTAATTGGTTAATCCTATTACAACTAAACCTGGTTATCTATAAGGTTACGTACGAAGCAGCATGATGACATTTTTACAAGGTCAAAGGTCAAAGTCACTGTGGCAAAGAGGATGTAGTCGAAACATGTGTCCATGCGTTTTCGTTCATAGTAGGCCTATTATTCTATTTGATAACCATGATAATACAATACAGTGACTTACCGTATACATATTGCCAGCCTTTGTTGTGCACAGACCTGTTTCCGGTAGTTTGTGACCTCTTTCTCAATGCCTTGTCCAACTAATGTAAATAGATGGCTGAATTGTTCTCGGCTCATTCTAAAATACTGCTGGAACCTTTCCCTATCTAGTCGTAATTCCAACACCAATCGATGATATTCACCATATTGCTGTCGCCGCCTCAGGATGGGATGCTCCCACCAGCGCCTGTGCCTAGGCCGTGGATTTAGATAATCCAAGTAGAGGATTAAAATATCAATAAAAAACTCGTCGAAGTCGTCATCACTGTCTGCCATCTTCGATCCTTTACACATTTACTGTATTGTATTTCCACATACAAATTACTATTTCAAATATAAATGCACTGCATGTAGGCCTACTCTGAAGAAAGCACGTAACTTTGCATGCAATTCAAGAGATGTTCACGTCTCATACGTGACACGTGTACATATCACGCATAAATATTATGCAGCGGTGTATTCGCTTTCACGCATGCATGTACTCACACGCACACGCTTACGCACACGCACACGCAGCGATGTATTTCCACCTTTAAGCTGCCTCTACCTGGCACGCGGGGTGCGAAATGCGGAACGCAGTACGGAAAGCGCTTATGCGGGATGCGGATAAAATATCGCGTCTATCATTGCGTTATTTTACGAGAGATATTGCGCCCGTTAGGTTGATTACCTTCCCCATGTTTGATGATATTGCGATATTTCTATCAAATTTCTTTCAAAAGCGACAACACATTTTTTACGCTTTGATATCTAGCTTTCCACTGAGACCATTACGAAATGTTTATATACGGAGGCGTGGGATGTAGATCCAAAATGGCGGATATTGACGACCAGATTCAAAATGATACCTTGGCCTAATCTAACAACATGTAGTTATAATATTACTGATTTCCGATTTTTTTCGACAAATTAGTTCTTATAATTTTAGACGACAGGTCAGCTTTAGCTTCTTGGATTACCATTTCGTTGCTAGGTTACATGTGCTCTATTCCGCAACGGAATCTTTTCCCTCTGGAAAAATCGCTACACCGAGCGATCGGTTTTTCCGCATCCAGCTGTTCCGCGTTCCACATGCCGCTTACCGCGTGCAGGTAAATGGATGATGGAAAATAGTAAGGAGCGATCTGAAGTATATTCCGCGTTCCATTTCCGCAACCCGCTTTCCGCATTCCGGGTGCCAGGTAAACGCAGCTTTACAATGGGTGAGGTCAAGTCTGGGTGTTAGTGTTAGTGTTAGTGTTAGTGCAACCCTAACACTGAGATAACACCGAGACTTGACCTCGACGTTCGTGTTAGTGTTAACACCAGATTTAGTGTTAACACCGTGTTAGCACATATGGTGTTAACACCAAATATTGTGTTGGTCTTAGTGTTAATACCAACCCCTGCTTTTGCCTTCATTTTCACATAAGTCATTAGCGAATAAAATGGGAACAGATATTCAAACCAGCATAAAATAAGCTTAATTTACTTGATATGAATGAGTTATTAACTTACCTTTTCACTGGCTGATGAAAACTTAGTCACTTAAAGCTATATCTAGTTTGGTGTTAACACTAATCTCTAGAGGTTAACACCGTGTTGAGGTCAAGTCTTGGTGTTAGTGTTAGTGCTTGCTGCTAATAAACGACAAGTCAAAGCATAATTTCTTTTATCTGCGGTACAATGTAATTCAGCAAAAATTACTGGCGGGCAATGTGATACAAATATGAAGATAACCAAGCTTTACCGTATATAGCCATATGCCAACTCCGTACTTTATTGTGGGACACCAGCTTATTTTTTTTGTCTATGTAGAAAATATAATACGTCATATACGTCAAATTACGTCATGAATGACCTAGCTAAATTCGTCACGGGCGGTTAATTGATGACTGACTAAGCGTTGTTGTACGAATTGTATGTCTTTACAATTTAATAAACATGCTGTTGGATGTTTTGAAACTAATTTGACAGGGCGCTGTTGTCCAGTTAAATTGGTTTCAAAATATTCAACGTCTTACCTATATATCTTTCTGGAAATTGAGTCAGCGAGTTCAGTGATCGATCGATCCCATCACCGGAGAAGCGTATGTTGAGCTTAGCTAGAGATGGGCAGGGCATAGCTAAAACTGGATTGCTACATTTGAATATTGCTGTTGCTGCCCTACACAGCCTGAGAGTCTCGCGCTATTAATTTCAGAAAGTTCCTAGGAATATATCATACGGTATAAACATATGCCGCCTCTGCGCAGCAGAGTTTTAGTAGCTAAACTTATAGCAATTTAGATTATACTACTATACCTACAGTTGCTCAGCACGTCTAGTGAACGGTTATTGACTAAACCCTCCGCTATGACTTAAACAATTACGGTACATATTTAATAAATGAACTCATTTAAACATATCTGTGCTAACAAGCGTGCAACCAGGAAGATTTATTGCCATTTCAATTGCTTCATCGCACACGTCAGACGGCCCGTGTTTCGCCCCTTGGCTATCGACAATGATTATCAAGCGGAGTAGATAACGATGGACCTTTCCAGTTTATCCACCAATCATATGACATCATTAGAAGATGTGTAGGATGAGTCATAATTCGATAACGTCATGAATGTACATAAGTTCGTCGCCAACGCTTAATTGATGACGGACTAAACGCTGTTGTACGAATTGTATGGCTTTACAACGAGTTGTATGTCTTTACTATTTAATACAGATACTGTTGAATATTTTGAAACTAATAGCCCGCAACAGCACCCAGTCAAATTAGTTAAAAATATGGGACAGCTTAGCTGTATAAGTAGTGAAGGGGGGGGGGGGGGGGTTCTGTTCGCTATTGTTCTTCTAGCAAGGGGTCTTCGAGAATAATGGCGAACAGCCGCACAGAGGTTAGAACAATGGCGAACATCCGCACAGGGGTAAAGAACAATGGTGAACAGCGACCCCCGTTTCAGAGATTTTAGAGAACAATGGCGAACAGCCGCACACACTTGAGAGATTATAGAACAATGTCGAAGTGCTCGAAACAATATTGCTGGTAAAACCCGGTAGTATGTCCTGAAAATGTTAACCCTTAAAAGTTGTGTACGTTACATTTTAACATAGCTGTGCGCGCCCCGCCCCTCCGTAGTACCGTGGTATGTAAGGTAAAAATAATAGAGTTTGAGAGGTTTTCTGATAATAGGATGTAAAAAAATAGAGTTTAAGAGGTGGTCTGATAACGGAGGTCGTTAGAGGAGTAGGGAGTATGAGGTTGAGGAGGGGTGAGGAATTATGTCAATGCTCGATATTGATATATATTTTGAAAATAATTTTACTGTTTCGTTGCTAACGTTAATTTATTAGTAAACTATTTTGTTGAATATTTTGAAAACATTTTGATGGTTGGCTTAACCGACATTATGCGCAAATTGTTTTTAAAATACTTAATAATGCATTTGCAATAATGTCAGTCGTTTTAGATTTTGGGGTTGCACGATGATTAAAATGTAGTCATTATGTCCGTGAGGGCTCCATGTGTTTATAGAATTGCATGTCAAGCATACGTATGATAAAAAGATTATTTGTTGCGTATGGTTTTAATTTATCCATTCGTCGGGAATAGCCATGAGATCAATCTTTAAGCGAGATACAAACATACCATGTGTTAATAATGAAAGAACATGTTAGTACCTCCCGTCTCATTCTACGTGTTTTTAAAGAAATATTCAAAATTACTATTGAATTATCGTTTAGGTTGCTCACTAGGAGATTTCACCTTGTAGTTGCGAATGCGTACTTCCCTGGAATGTTTTTGAATAAATAACAAATTCCCATTATTGTATCGTTTCCTAGTTCTTAACCGAGTGGACATATGTACTAATTCCCTTGGGCAATTATTAAAATATCACGTTTTGGCACGCTAGTTCTTTTGCATATTTATGACGTGTTCGCGCATTACTCATATTAACATTAAACACGACCGCTTCATTCACTTTAAGGGCAGCTGATGTTAGATTTTGTCCATGCCTGCTTCCTTGCGAACTAATAATGGCGTTGGTATGTACCACACATGACCACGACGAAAGGCATCACTCGTGGTGGAATACGAGGTTCAATGTGTCTGTATCGATGGAATCTGGTTCTGATCCAGCATCCACATCTTAAGGGTGTCCTACTTTTTATCACGTCCGTGCCCTACACACACGCACGCACCTGACACGCCAACATGCGCACGTACTGTGTATACCATCATGCACATGATGACACATGCGTGATGATGCGCGCATGGTGCTACATGCGTGCCCCTTGTCACCCGTGTTCCCTGTCCCCTTCATGTGTACGTTGTGCGTGCATGTGTGCGTGTGTCTTTTTATGCACCCGTTGGCATGTGGGTGTATGTATGTAACATAATTTTGTTTTTTGGTGGCCCCTTAAAAAAGAGGCATATTTCTTTATTTCTATTTTTTTTGCTTTTACGTAAATGATTTTCATCTCAATTACGCAAACGGAAGTATCTGTTTTCTTTGCACCACATACATGTGCAACAATCATAACGAAGTTGGTACTTCGCATGCACCCATTTGTTGTAATTGCGGTCATTCGGTTCCGCTATATAATCTCTCCAGCAGTTCCGGATTTCACGCAATGACGTTAAAAATGGTTGCTGTACTGGTACCTCGTTATGCTTATTCCATTTGATGCAACCACAATTAAAAGTCGTAGAACCGATCGTTCTCCAGTGACCGCATAATTGAGATTCCATTTTCGTTTTGGCAAATTCAAAAAGCTGTATGCCTTACTAGTCGCATGTTTTTCGCTTTTATAGCTAAAATATGAGCTGTCAGTAAAACTATCTTTCCAATCTGAACACGCCCTTATTTCGGTCATGTGGTTTTTTCCACCACTTAGAATTAACATCATCGGATTTCAAAACATAACTATTGTATCGCACCACGTATGAATGACAATTTTTTAATAGAAAAATGGAATTGATATGCAGGGTTCAATTACAGAGCAGTCATATGGTTTTCTCTGTATTCAAATATGTCCACATTTTTTGTCATTGTCATGATGTGAATACAATTAATTTTGGATCTTTGGATCATTGTGGTATGCCTCGCGCTCCTAGCATGCCATTAATCTTTAGCCATTATCGGCATTCATCCATTGCGGTGTATCAAAATGGTGATAATTGGGGATGGTGGCTGAGGGGTGAGAAGGGAACACGAAGAAATAATAACATGTTTTTTACAAAATAAATGTATTTTTGATTGACATGTGCATTTTTATGATAAATATTAGTGACATTTATTCATGATAATTAAAAAGAAAGCGTAGTACATAAATAATTATACATGATCATTTTTTCTGTTTATTCATAATCCTGTGTGTCAGACGTTTCACTATCGCACCATTTTTGTCTCTGTTTCTTAGCACCCATAATATGTGTTTCATTTGTACACATCTCGAACGACAGTATAATAAATATACACAATAATATCTGCAAGTTGACGTCATGGCTGGTTGAACACGTTCATTGTTGAAATAATAAACATGCACACGGTGTCCATTTTGTACATTTGATATCATTCTTCTGTCAGAAGGTCGTCGTCCATAAGGATCAAAGTATTCAGCATTTACATTTCTAGTGTAATAAACTGCCACCCAATGTTGTCCGGATTTATTACTGGGATGCGTGTTTATTACTAATGAGGCCAGCCGATATTTAATTTTAGCGGGTACATTGTCAATTGGAAAAACACCGAGAAAGTGTTCACGCATTTTATTGTCACCGAATAATAGATCCTCTATTTCAAATGTATTCAACATATTTGTTAATAATCTGTTAATACGTTAAAGTCTGATCCAATTTCTATTGTATTATCAAATTCAGCATAGCAAATTACATTGGTTGTAGCGGTAAGTGCTTGAGTAAAATGGAAGACAACTCTTAGCGAACCAGTGCGTGTAGGGTAGCGATGCTCTGAATCAGCTAGATCTGGCATAAAATCCCATGCGAACAATGTTGTTCCATGTCTGAACTGGGACTTATTTATCAGGTAGTCTCAGTCTTTAAATAACGCCCCAGTACCACTGAATAGTGAGAAATAAGCGTCCAAGTAAATGTCGTCGCTAAACGATGGGCACATGGGCGATGTTGTAACCTGTTCTCCATTTGTATAACATGTAGCATAGGTGGTTTTATTGTTATTACACTTGAATGTATTTTTATGTACTACACTATTATATACATCATTAGGTACACAAGTGAATCATACTCTAGTAGGTAGCTGATCAATAAATATATTATCTCTGTCGATGCTCATAACACTGCTAGGTGCTGTAAAAGTCTTACATACTACCCTGCAAATAGGATATTTCGTGCTTGTCTGTCTCAGAGTAACGGCGTGCACCACTAGCAGATCTGCTGATGGGATAACTTTGCGTACAAATAAGTTAGCGGACATTATTTTCAATTTAGGCCTCACTCCTTCTGCGGCCATAATGGCGAACACATCTTTACTCCTCTGTAGGCGTACTCTTAAATCATTGTAACTGAGCAGGAATCGGTCCTGCAGAAACATATCACTGTGTATGTGGCCTATTAATTGAACTGTTTTACTCTGCGCCATCATTCTAAAAATCCTAAGTTCGTATCGGCGATATTATCAAACTCGCCAGCATCATCTATTTTCCATCCGCCAAGTTGTAGGTGTGAGGATGCAGCATCGCTGCCATAATTTAGTAACGTCTCAATGTACGAGCAGTAAGCATAATTTTCGTTCGAGTCACTGACACGCTTTCCATTAAAAAAAACACCCACTTGTGAGAACATCGAATGCAAAAGATTATTTGCAGGCGCTATCAGGTCATTCGCCTCGAGTGTCTTCTCATCACCATTTCGATCTAGTTTTACTAGCTTAACTTTAATCGAAAGAACAAGATTGCGTAAGATCTAAATATCTATCAGCAGACCCGCTGACATAAAACTCGATCGGTCCACTATCTGATAAACTAGATACAGGCTGAAACTGTTCCCATTTTGCAGACTCCAATGTCGTCACTATGGGACGTGTCTAAAAATGTCTAATTTGCTCTTCGAGCACTCACAGATCTGATTACGTTCCATGTTGTTTGTTAATTAAAGATATCAGCTTGTTTTCTCTGCCGTCTATTGCGACCCTTCCTCTTCGGTATCGTGCGCATTGACTGAGCATTACCTGTATTATTCCTCTTTTTATGCTTAGGTTGAGGTGGTCTTAAACCACCATGCACCGCTGGTACAGCTTCCGGTATCAAAGACCTGGCAACACCACATGCTCTCGATTTTAATGCTGTTACGTCCTCAGCTAGTCTTATTCCAGCACTAAGGGCTTTGTTTACCTACAGATTTAGCCACATTTTTTGTGATAGGTATTGCTTAACATAATAGTCCACCTAAGATATTACTGTGTCCATGTCCTGATTGGTATCGTGTGCCTACAAAAACTGGAATACCCCATGGCCCGCTTGACTCATGGAGTAATGCGCCAGCACTGGAGCTTTCATTCTTCCTCTCATTGTCCCTCTCATCGTCCCTCTCATCGTCGTTGTCATCATCGCTTGAAATGCAAACAGAGTACACTCGGCGATGCTCCATCCTTGAGTGGAACATTGGCATCAGTTCTATCCGTTCTAAGTATTCCAATAGTATCGATGTAGTTCTTTGACACAGAGTGGTATTGAATATCAGGAAACATCCACTGACATATATCTTTCTCTCCATCTGTACTAGAGACGGGTATCACTCTGAGTAGCAGTGCTGAAGTATCACCTACCACACTGTGTGAGACTAAGTCACAGTATATATACGGGGTCGAAGGACCACCCTCACGATTTGAATGAAATGATTCTTTAAGGTCTATAGGTCCCATATGTATTGTTCCTCCTTCGAATCCGATTAAATTTGCTACTTCTCCACATAAGCATATAGCATAATTATCTTTAAATGTGAGAGAAACTAGATTCGCGTGATGCAAGTAAAAATTGAAAAACATTTTTTTGTGTCTAAATCTTGTCTTGCACTCTATCTGCCCATTTAGATAATCTACCATATTTTTTACAGCATGGTAGCCTTTTGGTACGCTGATAAATGGAGCTTCTGTTTGCACATAATAATGTTCGCTTCTATGTGTACGTTTTTTACTGACATCATTTGTTTGATCATTTCGCACATCTTTTCCATGATCATTTCGAGCCCGTTTTCCCTGATCGGCAGGACGTGGATTACCGAAACCATCTTTTAAAACTAGCGAAAAAGCCATTGTCTTTTCTAGTTCTGACGGGCATGTGACATCTTTGCTAATTTATTCTATTCCATCACTACCTTTCTTCTTCTTCGTTATCTTCTTCTTAGTAAATGCATATATTTGGACAAAACTTTCCTCCACAATAGTAGCCAACTTCTCGGATATAAAACACTCGAGAGGCCCACTTCCCATTCGCCATCCAATGTTAATGGAGTTTGCAGATGTGTTCGAAACTCTGATATCTTATTGTCTGGAAAGATCTGCGTACTACTATTGCTCGGAAGGGTTATATAAAACTGATCCTCGTTCATGCTGAGTTGAATGATGTATGGACGTCTTTATGCCCGGACTAGGCAATATATACCCTAGACATCCACACAAAAGTGATATCCATATGCCTGATTGCCCATTTTGTATACTCAGATTCACGATACATGTAATAATTATGATATAAATTATTATAATTTGAGTTAAGTGTACTATTTCTTCTTTCGGTACTCGTGAACACATCATTCGCCACATGCTCTGATCCGATCTGCTCTCTATATATTCATCCATTGTTAATGATGTATAGTACTTAGTTCATTAACCTACGTGTTAAACTTAGCCGGGTAACCAAGCCACTTTACCAGATACTCGCGTTGTCCCTTTTTATTTTTTCTACTTTTAAGTATTTTTGCCACTGAGTACTTTTTATCATTTTCTTCTATCACTTGCTGTATCTCATCACGAAAAAAATTACCAATAATCAGATCGCCTCCATAGTCTTCTAATTTATATAAGTATGGATATGTGTCTGTAAGCCACTTGTGCACCTTAAACAATTCGTGACTCCATTGCCCGCGATATGCTTTTTCAAATGGCATTTTTGCTTGTGATATTCTAACATGGTCGCCTAGAGTAGGGCTGTTTTTAGATTTGGAACATTTCTTCGTCTTTTTTCCATATATATTTCTCCATGCGATTAACTCAGTACTATGGGTAACTTCAGATGGAGCCATGCGCATACTGGAATGTGTGCTGTTATTCTACACTGCGACTAAACTAGGTAATACATCGATATACTTTCGTGTATTTTTATGCTCTTGTATCTGTATATTCGACCCTTCAGGGTGCATTGAAAAATGCTCTACCATTGCCGCTTTCGTTTCATTTTGAGAAGTGTAGAAATGTATTCCATTATCTTTCAAATACTTTTTCATTACATGGTTTACGAACTCGCCCCCTTTGTCTGTTTGAATTGCGTGTGGGCGGCGCTCCAATATTGTTTCTAACACTTTTTTTACTGCAGAAGACATGTTACTAAACAGGCATTCCACCCACGCATATTTTGAAAGGGCATCAACTTACGCATAGCAAATATAACACGTTGTTGTTCTCTTTCGCCGGCATACCCATCGAGCATAGATCTGCCTGCCATAGTTCATCGACGGCTGAAAGTCTTATTTTTCGCCTGTCAAACTGTGTTCTTTGCGGTCTGTGAAGTGTATATACTTCTTGGTGTTTTAACCAGTTGTCAATGTAGTTGCGTGGTATTTTACCTTAATAATGCATTACATAGCTTTTCTTTCCCACCAAAAGATGCGTAATGTTTTGGATCAAAATATACTTTTGCCAATTTAGCATCATTCATAACTTATCTAAATTTACCCACACCTGAATAGAATGTCCCTTTTTCTTCCTGTTGCCCGCTAGAGAACTCTTTCTACATATTCTTTTACTCACGGCGTATGTATGTACTCACTGGCGTTATCCTCCTTTTCTGCCCCATTATATATCTGTCTCATCGTTTTCTCTAGCCCTACAAATCTACGGGGTATGTCTAGGTCACGTAACAGATTAAGACACTTTCCCTCCACTTGATCATGCATACCAGCCATAAGAGGTTTTCGTCCATGCGCTACAACATTTGTAGGCAGGGCTAGTACATTACTTTTTGGGAAAAACGTACCCTCTACTGTCATTTCGCCCAGGTCATTAACATTAAAACGTTCAGGAACCGAACGTAAAATATCAATTACTCCACTGGTTTTTGTCTTGTATGTTTTCGGTATTCCCCTCATCATACATTCAAGTATTTGTGTGGGCAGTGCGCCGTAGTTAGTTATGGGTTGCAGAGGTATCAGTTGATATTGTTGTCCTTGCGTTTGCTGATAGTAATGCCTATACTTATCCAATACTTGTGAATACGATTTTGCTTTTTCATTCTCAGTCAGATCATGTCTGGCTAATATATTGAATATCTCGTTGTTGAGACTAATAGCTTTACGTGTTGCTGGATCTGTCTGTAGCAATGATATTTTACTCTGTTCATTTAAATTACCTATCAATTTGTGAGGAACTAGTGCCATTTTGTGTGTATGTTCCATCTTTTCACGTGAACAATTTACCAATTAATGGCGCAAGCGTACCGATCACTGCTGGTAATAAGGCTCCTAAAAATCCACCTGTTTGTAGCAATTTTCTTTTACGTGCATATGGCACACCGTGACTAGTCAGCTTTCGCATTTTCCCTCTATATTTACACAGCTGCTTGTACCATGATTTAGTGAGATGAACATTCCCGCGGGATATGTTTAGGCATGATTCGCATAGTACATCCACCAATTCGTTCGAACACTGTTTGATTAAACACACGTGTCATGCG